>QEPC01009286.1:535814-545995 GCA_003113815.1 Sphenodon punctatus
ACCGGCCAGCACCCATCTCCACCCAGAGGAACTGGGTGGAGGCATCATGTGTGCACAGGGCCCATGGTGATTGGCTGCAGTGGTGCCCTGCAACATGTATAACAAAATGTAACACCCATTTTATGGGTGTTAGAGCATCTGTGTAAAAAGGGCCAATGGAAAGGAATTCTGGAGGAACACGTACTGGGACCAGGATCCGAACACTGGAAAGGATTAATCCCCCCATCACTTCTTATGCTTATCAGTAGACACAAAACAATACACAAGACTTATAGGTGCAGATATACTGGTACAAAAACAAAAAACCTAAATGTCCTATTCAAGCCAGTAAATTTATTAAACTCTAAAACAGAGACAGTATTAAAGACGCAACAAAACAAACTATTAAAGTCAAATCCACAACCAAACAGAAGTGAGGATAAAAAATCCAAGCTTGCTTGAGCTGTGCTAGTATCTTCTAAGATGGTTCCAAAAGGTGAAAGTTCAAAAAGGGAATGGAAAGATCCAAACTTGCTGTCCTTGCTGTCCTTGTCTCTTCTATTGTTCTGGCTTAGCGTTTCTCTACATAAGTAGCATCCACAGGAGCATATTATCTAGGCAATTTTTACATGGACACACCCCCGCGTGTGCGCTCGGTGCCTGGGTGGGTGTGCAGGGGGCGTCCATGTATACGGCCAGTGGTGGGTGGGGGAATGGGTGTCTGTTCAGTGTTCGCCAATGTGAACACCAAGCGGGACGGGTGGGGGTGCATGTGCGCTCTCATGCAACACCCACCTCCACCCATCGCACACCCATCTCCACCCACGGAGAAGTCCGTTTACATGAACACCTACCCACTTCCACCCACCATGGCAAAACACCCATCTCCCCAACCACTTCGATCCATGTAAAAAGGCCCATTGAAAGAGACCAAATCTTCAACATACAGGGTGATTTCAGCTGTTACGATTGTGGCATTCACCACAGTCAACCTCAGTCAAATGTGGGCGGTGGTGAAAGAGCCGTGAACATCTGTTTGCTCGTATCCAGATGTTCACCACAGTCAAACACGGGCTGGGGTGAACCTAACCACGTTTCGTGAGGTCGGGACGGGAGGAGGTCCAGAAGTGTGGTGAATGTTCACCATGGCAGGGGTGAAGGAAATGTAATGTCTGAAGGGAAAACCCCAGCCGAGGTGGAAGGAAATGGTGACAGCACGCAGTGCCTGCCAGGCAACCAACAACAAGCAGCACATGGAGGGAGATTTAAAGGACAGGCAGCAGTAGGGGAACGTGATGGAGCAGTCGATGGAGGGGAGGGTGGAGGAAACAGAGCAGAGGATGGAGCGAGAGGGCAAGGAGGAGGTGGTGCAGCAGCAGCAGCAGCAGCGATCGGACTGGGAGATAAGGCTGTTTGTTTACAAACAGCAACTCCCCATGTGCCGATCAGAAGGTTGTTGCCTTGTAAAGAAGGTTCTTCGAGATGGATCCCAACATTCTTACGACTGGGTTGTGCATGCTCGCCCCGTTCAAATAATAGCCACATGATGGTCTCGAGCTCCTCTAGTATAAAAAGTGCGCTCCCTCTCAGAATGACAGTTCCTTCCAACCCTTTCTAGAAACAGAAGGAAAAAATTCTATGCGAGACTGGAAGGGTGGGTATATGTGAGAATGTTTGGAGCCATCTCAAAGAACCTTATTTACAAGGTAGCAACCTTCTGTTCTTCTTCGAGTGGCTCCTCACATGCTATTTTTACTAAATACAAACGTGCTTGTGTGATCAGGTATTGTTAATAGCATGTAGCTATTTTGATGTGACCCAGAGGTTTTGTATGTTTGAAATGTGTGAACGGGAACATGGCCAGGCGCGGCTTCTGCCGGGGGCTGTAGCAATGGCCCTGCTATGTGCACCTGCTGTCATTGCTGCCCCCCCATGGGAGCCCCTGCAGCCGGGTGTTGGGCGCTCCAGGCCTATCTGACAGCCGGCTGCCTCCTTAGCACCTTCCTTCTGCCTGTGGCCTGGGTGCTCGCACCAACGCCTGCTGCCTCTTTGGGACGGCTGGACCCCCTGTGACCCGGCTCCGCATGCCTGCCTGTCACCTTCTTGGCTGGGACCTGCTGCCCTGTCCCCTATGCCCTGGCACCGCGTGCTCCCACGCTGTCTGTCACTGAGCCGGGCCGGTGCTGCTTGTGTCCTCAATAAACACCCTTTGTGCTTTGCTATGCCTTGTGTTGCCTCCTGTGTCTTTGGGCTGCTGGGTCCCCCTTCCCCTTGGCCACNCCCCTCCTCCTGTGCGCCCGACTGGCTGGGGGGTTCCCTGTCCCGCCCCCGGTGTGTGTCTCCCTCTGCCCCCCTGCTCGGCTCCCCTTTGTTGTGTGCGTGTGCTGCTTCATTTGTGTGCGTGCGCTTCTCATTTTGATGTGCGTACGCCTTCCGTGCTGCGACCGCTGTGTGCAAGTGGCAGCTGCTGCTCCCTCCACCCCCTCCCTTCCCTGGGTGGGGCCCTCCACCATCTTTGACTTCGTTTGCCCTCCGGCGCCCATGTTTGTGCCCGCGTAACCCTGGTGCCTTGTGGGTCTCCCACCACGGTTCTAGCCACCACGTCCCGTCTGTTGGGTTCCCCCGGCCCATGTTCTCTCCAGTTGGCCCCGGGCGGTGGTGCCACCCCTGTCACATCTGTTGGGGCCACGCATCTCAACTCAGCCCGCAGTGAAGCCATTCACACCAGGGTGGGATTCACTGTGGTGGATTTCACCACGTCACGTCTGAAATCACCCACAGCTTCCAACATACAGTGGGTGTGGTGCAAGTGAAAATATTCAGAGACCATCTCCAAAAAGATGCACAATGCTAATAGTGATCATACCCTTCATCATAAGATTAAACTCAGCCCCACCTGAGTCGGGTTTAAATGGACTCAGCAGTTGTTGTAGCCTGCAACCCACCCGTGTGAGATGTTCCGGAGACCTGCAAATGGACCTGGCACCACCTGCACCACTTCAACATCTTTAGACATCTGGTTTTAGATGGACGGGACACCCAGGGGTGAGGCATAGCAGAAGCAGGGCTCCTGTCTGTCTGTTTTACACCCTGTATGTGTGCACTGTGTACAATGCATGTGCATTCATTGCACATATACTGTACTTGAATCAGCTCCATAAAGCCTGCTTAAGAACTGTCCTGAATAAGAGTGCTTGCCTGAACTGGAACCTAAATTTCTACTGTGATGTGAGTCCTCAGCTAACCTTTAGAATTAAAGATTAATGATCTATATGAAATTAAGCTATTTTTGCTCTATTTGTACAACCACCTCTATTAAAAATAAAAAAGGAACAGTAAGGCCCTTTTTACACAGATGCTCTAACACCGATAAAATGGGTGTTATGTTTTATTATACATGGTACAGGGCACCACATGAGCTGCCTCCACCCAGTTTCTCTGGATGGAGATGGGTGGAGGCATCCATGTAAACACCACTTGCAGTGTATGAGGTGCATTTCTCTGGGTGGAGATGGGTGGAGGCGTCTGTGTAAACACCACTTGCAGTGGGTGTTGGTGTGTGCATGCTCCCACGCAACACCCAACGGACTCTACTGCCGATTGCTCCATGGGTGGGTGGTGGGTGAAGATGGGTGTTGCGCGGGAGCATGCAAGTGGTGTTTACACAGATGCCTCCACCCATCTCCACTCAGAGAAATGCACCCCACCCACTGCAAGTGGTGTTTACATGGATGCCTCCACCCATCTCCACCCAGAGAAACTGGGTGGAGGCATCTCATGTGGTGCCCTGTACCGGTACCCTGTATCGGTGTTAGAGCGTCTGTGTAAAAAGGGCCTAAGTCACAATGATGATGGCATACTGTAGTATATGGCTGATAATGCAAAAATTGTTGAACTATACATATATTTCAATTCTGTGTGAATAGTAGTCATAATAGTTATAATAGGCTAGAACTCAATTGTAAGTATAAGATTTATCAAGGATGGCCAGTAAACAACTGCTGTATGAAAATGCTTGCGGTAGAAAAATAATAAATATTAGAGTAAAATAATAAATAAAATAATAAATATTATACTTGGGAGGTAGAAAAAGAATAAACCATACTGAAGATCCCTCTGCCTTGTACATAAAGTGGGACTTTCTTTCCTTTATTCGCATCATTATAATGTACAGGTTTTATATAAGCAAGTGCCAAATGTGCTTTTCCACAGGTGAAGCTTCTGTGGAATGGATCCCCAGCTGATGTTAACTGGTATAGCCCCTTTGAAGCCAGTGGAGGTATTCCAAGTTACAACAACGGGACATAAAAGTTTAACTCAATTATCAAAATATTTCCAAAGGAAAACATGTTTCTTGTCAATCAAGACTGTCAGTTCAAAAATTGTCTTACCAGTCAGGTCAAAAGCCACCTGGTTGCCAGGATGTGGGCCTGCATCAATAGATACCATTGGTGTTACCCTCCGAATGTCCCATAGCTTCAGAACACCGTAAGAGTCACAAGAAACAATAGTGTCGCCCTGGTGGATATGGAAAAAAAAGTTACCTTGTGCTTCTGTTAGGAAGAAATCACTATTTTAAACTGAAACTGTATCTTTAAATGCTTCTATCTTGATGGAATTTCAATGTTAGGAAAGCAGAAAAATGTATGACATTTTAAAATAATTGTTTTAAAAACTATATTTTGGGGAGGAAATGAGTCCATACAAAATGATTAAGCTAATTTCAATTTTAATCTAAAGTTAACTTATAAGAAAAACATATTTCTGTTTTAGCAAGACTTGACTTTAACCATCAGGAGCATTTAGACTTTTTGAAGTTACTTTAGTAGTAGTAGTCATAGGTAATTTCAACTGATATAATAATTTAGATGGTTTGAATACACATTGGGTGTTTTCAGATTAAATGCTACCCCACATAGCCACACAGGAACCATGAAGCCCACCGCCCAGCAGAAGGTGGAGTCATGCACACTCCCATGAGCCATAGAGCAACCACTCATGGCCACACACAGAGCACTGCTGGGAAATCTGGAGTGCTCCATGTAAGTCAAGCCAAGTAGCTCCGTGGCAAAGGGTGGCCATAGAGCCCCTGCCAGTCTGAATGGCAGCAGCCAGCTGTGCCAGCAAATAGGTTCGCTGCTCATAAGCACTGTGGGTGGGGGAAGTGGTCTATGCAAGTCTCAAGAACTGGCCCGGAGCACTGAGGAGCTCATTGCCCAGGACGTGTCACTTGCAAAGGCCGGCGTGATGCGCATCCCCCTTCCCCGTGGTCCATGGCAGGGGGATGCATGGTGGCCGGCTGCCTCTTTGGCTCTAGTAGTCATGCTGGGAGTTGTCAATTTGAAGCGCTCCCCACTAGGGCTGTAGCGGAATTTCGCAGCGGTAGCTATTTCCGACGGAAACAGTGTTTCCGCAATTAGTGGAATGGCATGGCAGAGGCTTTCATTCCGCGGTTTCATTCCGCGGTTCCGCGGTTCCGCTTATTTAATTCCGCAACTTAGTGGAATTGTGGAAACATGACATTTTCGCTATTTCCGCAATTCCGCCAGCGCCAAAAAAACGCGGAATAGTGGTTTTCCGCGATTTCCGCGATTTTTCCGCGATTCCGCAATTTGCAGAATTCCGGCGGAATTAGCAGAATATCCGCAGAAATGTCGCGGTGTGGCAGGGGCAATTCCGAAATAGCGTAACGGAATTGCGGCGCGGTAAAAGCTGCTGCCGCATCAGCCCTACTCCCCACTCACTCCATCTGTGTGGGCGTTCCATCGCAGTACCACCCAGTGGAGTCATCCTGTTCATTTATCAAAAAACACATTCTCTGCCCATTTTCTTATCCACAAGCTAAAAACTAGAACAACACTTAGTAACATTTTTATTGATTTTCTAATTTATCAATGCATACAAAGTTTGCATGTAATAAAATTGAAATTCAAAGAAGAGACTCCACTGTGAGAAAATAGCCCCCAAGCCCTTTTCAATAGTACAGGAATACGTGATCAGGTCATTTAATGGGAATGAAAGAGGTTTAAATGTCAATCAAATCACCTTCCTTTTCCGATATTCCTATAACATTTTAAACAAGCCACAAACAGCTACAAATATTCATCTTTACTATCCATACAATCAACACTGAAATCAAGTGATACTGGTGTAAATCCAGAGTATCTCAGCTGAAGCAGCTCCCAATTTTTACACTGGTGTGTAATTGTGTTCAAATCTAACTTGTTGACCTCAAAAAGGCATCAGTTCAAGTAGGGAATGAAGGATCAGGTGTATTACACCTTGAAGTTGGGCCAGATGCTGTGCCTGAACCTTGAGAGAATCTTCTTCATTTTTTTCATCAAGTTCTCACCCTAAAGGTCTGGGTACTATATATCTGAGAGATTGCCTGTCCTACCATGTTCTATCGTGCCCCCTAAAGTCGGCCAGGTGCACCCTCTTTCAGGATCCATATGTTAGCCTTGTCTGTACGATGAGGGTGAAAGGGAGAATGTTCTTGGTCACTGCCCCGGTTTGATGGAACTCCCTTCCCTGGGAGGTTCACTTGAGTCTGAGCACCTTCTGGAGGTGGTGTAAAACTTTTTTATTTGAAAGAGCATTTGGCGGGTGAGGATGAGGGTTGTTGGGCTATTGGATAGGACTGTGGGGAGGGTGGGGGTTTTGAGGGAAGAGAGAGAGTGTTTTACTGTATTAATGTTATTGTTGTTTTTTGGATTGTAAGGCACTCTGAGCCTTTGTGGGAAGGGCAGCATATACATTTAAAAATTAAATAAACAAGTTTACTTTACTGGGAAAAATCAAGTTTCGGCCCTAGTTCTAAACCCTTCATCATCTTTGTTGCTTTTCTCTCACCCTCTCCAGCTTTTCTATGTCCTTCTTAAAATGGGGTGCCCCAAACTGAATGCAGTACTTCAGAGCTCAGTAGAGTAGCACAACGACTTCCTGTGTCTTGCATACAGTACTTATAATGCAGCCTAAAATGGCATTATACTTCTTTGCAACAGCATCACACTGCTGAACCATGTTCAGTAGGTGATGCACAATTACTCCTAGATCCTGCCATGCTACTACTAATCCAGTTATCCCACATTTTGTATTCATGCATTTGGTGCTGGGCATGATGATTCTTACACCCAACATACTTGCCTGCCAGGTCTGGCATGGGGTGATCACACCAGGGTTTATCAACAGGGCCTGGAGTCAGGCCAATCAAGAGGTCACTACTTGGCATGGGATAAAAGCATTTCATTTGTCATAGTAAAATCACCCATGAAGGCCCTCATTAACCTGTTGGATATTGACTATATAATCTTCCTTACTGATTTGTGGATTGCAATTATGGCACATCTAAACAGAGCATAAGTGGGGCTGGAACAGCCAAGTTCTAGACTGGCATTCCTGGTGGGGCCAGTACAGGACTCTTAGAAAGCTTAGAAAGCTAGTCCTCTCCTATGGTTGAGCAGTCCCTTTTGAGAGTAAGGCGGCTTTTGAAGTGTCCCCATGGGGAATGACACCATATTCCTGAAGACAGATGGCAGCAGAATTAGTGAAGCTCTGTGGTGAAACAGTGGAGGAAAGTAGCACTGCTACTGAGGAAATATGTGGATTTGATTAAGGAACCAATCTGAGATTTGCCTACAATATTCTGCTCTGCAACAGACTCCCTGTGTTGTTTCAGACAAATTACATAGGAGCAAATTTTTTAAATAGTGTCCATTTTTAAGGACAAGAGCAGTGGCTTTTCAAAAGTGTCAAGTTCCTAGCACCTTCAATTGTGACATTTATCACTGTATTTTTGAACAGACTTAACTATTGATGAAATCGCACAGCTCTTCTGAAAATTCTGGTCTTAAACTTTTTTCCCTTAGTCTCTTCTCTATAAAATAGAGATAACACTTCCTTTCTCACACCCGTTGCCTATCTTGTACCTTTAGTCTTCATACTAGGTTTTTTTATAGGAGATTTTAAAAGCACTAGTGACACATGCATGAATAACTCCCTGAGCAGTTGCTACCCTATTAAGTGCCTGTTAAATATTTTAGTAGGTAGGTAGGTAGGTAGTTTATTAATAGCTTGCGCCATCAAACTTAAATAACATATATAAATATACAATACAAAAACATAAACACTGTATTAAAACAAGTGATGGTATAGGATATACTAAAAGCAGTCTAATCTAACAAAAAGAAGTCAAAATAAAAACAAAACAATAAAATAGAAGATAAGGCTATAAAACTCTTTCTAATACATTCAACCTTATAAGCAAAGGCAANACCAAACCCACCACAGAGGAAGGGATGGACACGGATGTCATCCTTTCATCCCACATTAATTCAGCCACACCCTCTGTTTCTAAAAATGATTATTGCCTTATCCAACTGGACAACTCAGAGTTGGTCACTGACCCACGTATACATGGGCCCACTCAGGGAAGTGAGGCCATGGGATCGGAATCCAATAATTTACCCTTAAAGTGTATAGGTAATACTGAGCCAATGCCTTCTGAGGAATCTTGATCATCTCAGTCTCCCAATCTAAAACATATTTCAGTTTGCTCATGGAACTCTGCAGGATGGAGTGCTCATCTGGAGAAAGATGATTTTTTGTCTTATGTTAGAAATGTTCATGTTATTTTTCTTCAAGAAACCTGGGCTAAAGATCCCCTTATACTGGAATCATACAAGTCTTACTTTATACCTGCTACTTCCTTTGGTTGAAGGGGATGCCCTAGCAGGTGACTAGGATGTTTTGTAGCAGACTATTTGGACACTCTAGCCCTTAAGGAAATACGTTTATCTCCCTTTGCTTTGGTTTTGGTGGTGAATATCAGAATGTATACCTTTATCCTTTTGACATCCCTCCATGTAATGCTGGGTCCTTTGATGCTGGTATGTAGGGCAAATTGGAAACATTAGTGGAAGATCTTTCAGTCAAGTATCCTAAGGGACTGTTGATCATGGCAGGAGGCTTTAATGCTAGACTTGGCTATGACAATGAGGCTTTAGCCATTTATTGTGATCTTCCTACCTCTAGCTCTTCTGATTACTTAAACCCCAGGCAATCTAAGGACGGTAGGATTACCTTGTCTGGGATTAGATTGGCTAATCTGGTCCAGGGGCAGTAGTTATATATCCTGAATGGTTCGGGCTTTGGTGACCCAGAAGGTGAATATACCTTTATGGGCCATCAAGGCTCTAGTGTAGTCGATATATGGTAGTTTCTTCTGGTCTTTTGGGACACATCAAGGACTTTTCAATAGGTCTGAGCTCCATCAGTGATCATATGCCTTTGGCTTTAGCTCTTGAACTAACTTATCCTGGTTGGTCCAGCTCATAGATCTTCCTTGTAAGTTATCACACTTGTCCAAGCATCTGGCAATCAAATGGAATACCAACCTAGCCTCCTCCTTTGAAGGGGTGTTTGTTTAGTGCCCATGCTTGTATTAAGGCTAGGGACCATATTATAGGATTGGCCTGTGAGGCAGAGGTGATTTCAGAGTATAATCAAACTTGTTCTTTCGTTCTGCAACACATTCTCTCTGTTTTAGCTCCTTCTACCAGAACAAATTCTAACCAGAAGAGCAGTCAGGCCTGATTTGACCTAGAATGTTGTCATTCTAGGAGGAAGGTAACTTCAATTTATAGGGCTTATCGGAATGGCCTGCTTCCTCATTAGCCATCTCTATTCTTTTTGCTTAAAAGGGAATATAGAGCCCTTGTCAAAGCTAAAAAGAGGAAGTATGTGGAATCCCATTGGAAGGGTTTACTTGAAGTGGCTGATTCCAAAGACTCTCTGCATTTTTGGCAATTGGTAAATGGCTCTACAGCTGGGGGGAAAGTGTAAGGTTATTTCCTATCCCCTCAGACACTTGGGTTGAATACTTTAGCCAACTGTACCCTCCGGTGGCTGAATGTACTCAAACCTCAGAGTCTGAATACTATATTGGGGATACCCCTAGTTGGCCTCCAGTGACAGAACTGGATGTAGCTTCTCTTATCAGATCATTTAATAATAACAAGGCTCCAGGACTAGACCTGATTCATATATAATGTTTTAAAAACTCATATGGACTGGTGGGTTCCCTTGCTTGCCACCCTCTTTTCAGTGATAAATAGATCTGGGATATTTCCTTTCTCCTGGGGAAAGGCCCTTGTCACTCTAATCTATAAAAAAGGACCTCGCTCCAATCCAGCTAATTATAG
>QEPC01009286.1:613470-635784 GCA_003113815.1 Sphenodon punctatus
GGGGGGAGGAAAGCTCACAGGGCTCCATGGCCCCCACTGGGCACTCACGGGGACGACCAAGGAAATGAGGGGAGTGGAGGGAAGGGGTGGGAGGGGGAGGGCAGTGTGATGGGGGCACTGTAGGGGACAGGGCACAACGTGGGTGGAGGGTCAGTGTGGATGTGTACACTTGGGTGCAATAAACGGTGTTTGCACTATAATGGCTGCTGGGCCCATTTGTGGGGGGGGGCAACCGTGTGGGGGCAAGGCCAAGGTACCCCAGGGGATGGGCCTGGGGGGGAAGCCCTCACACCTGGCCCCCCCCCGGGCAATATGCCTCGCCAGGGCATCCCAGATCCACTTAGCATAACAGAACTCCCTGGGGTTCTTGGCGTTCACTTACAGGGGCACTGGACCGGGGTGCCAGTGGGGCTTGGGGTACTCCAGGGCTGCCCCCTCTGTCTCGCACACATTGTGCAGCACACAGCAGGCACTGATCACCAGGGCCAAGGTCTCCACAGTGTAGTCTAGCCGCCCAGTGAGGCTCCTCCAGCGCTGCTTGAGGGCCCCGAAGGCTCGCTCCACCACGGTCCTGCTGGAGCACAGGCGGGTATTGTATAGCACCTCCGCAGGAGTGCGTGCGACCGGGTAGACCTTCAGTAACCACCAGGTGAGGGGATAGGCAGGGTTGCCCAGGATACAGGGGGGCATTGGTACCCCCTCAATCCAGGTCATCCCCATGTCAGCAAAGTCCCTCCGGAACATCAGGGCATAGAAGGGAGAGATGGTCATGATCCGGGCATCATGACTGTGGCCAGAGTTGCCCGTGAAGGTGTCTATGAACCGGCCCCAGTGATCCACAACCACCTGCAGCTGCAGGGAGTGATACCCGTGCCTGTTCACATACTCTGCAACCTCCCCTGTGGAGGGATGAAGGATCTCTATGTGGGTGCCGTCTACAGCTCCCATGCAGTTGGGGAAGCCTCTGGCCATGAATCCTGCCATCACGGCCCCCTGGTCCACCAGCTGGATCATTCTGTCCAGGAGCATGCCCTCCTCAGCCTCACACACATCCCAGAGGATACAGGCAATGGTGCTCAGGCCTACCCCAAAGTTCTGGGAGACGGACCAGCAGGAGTCAGGTGTAGCTAGGGCCCAGACCCCTTTAATCACCCACTGGACCATGGGGATGGGGGTCCTCATGGGGGTGTGCTGTTGCTGAAGCCAGGGCATAAGGAGCTCAGCGAGTCGGAGCAGGGTGAGCTTATCCATCCTAAAGTGGGCCCTCCAGACTGCCTCGTCCCACTGGCCCACCAACCCTGTGCCCACTCAGCAACTCATATCTGCCTGTCAATGGGCATAGCAAGCAGGGCTACCTGATGCATGGTCTCCCTCCCCCATTGGAGGCGCTCGGCTGCCACGTGGAGTGCCGTGGGCTGGGTGCGGCCCCGGCTCACAGCCTGCCAGTCTTCCCCGGAGACCCTCTGCGCCCTGAGCTGGGCAAGGGCTCTCCTGCACCCATGGTGGGCCCTGCGGGCCCTTGCAGCTCTCCAGGCCAGGGTAACCAGCAGGCGGGCCCCCAGGTGCTGCTCCGTGGTAAGGAGGCACAGCTGCTCAGTGTAGTCATGGTACCACTTGGCTGTGAGCATGAGGTACATCCAGTAGGTGACTGCCCTGTCCCGCTCCAAGATGGTGGGGGTTGGGGGATGGTTATGATGGGCCTGTGATGGCCTGGGTGGGCCGGGACCCTGCCCCCAACCAGGCAGGACCCCCATGCAGTGCTGTTGTCCGTGGGCATGCGGTTGGGTGCACCTGCTGTCCTTGCATGGCGACTCGTGCCTGCATGGGTGCGCGGGGCTGTGCGCTCCTTGTGCAGCTGCATGCCTTCAGCCATCGCCACCCCCATCCCTGTTTGCAAAACCGTGCCCTTGCCATCCTGATTAGCCATCCTGTGTGTGCGCTTGTTGTCTTGAGCTGTGCCGGGTCCACACCCCACGCCTCGCTCTGTTGTGATACAATGTTGTGGCCCATGGCCGCCCCAGGCCCTGGAGGGTATGTGTGCCCCCCTGTCCGTGATGTTATTCTCCCTGTCTAGCTGGACCATGGCTGGTTGTGCATTCACCAGGCTCCCGGTTCCCGGCCCCCATGGGGCCCCGCATAGCTGGACCTTCTGCGAGACCATGTCCCTGTGTGACCTGTGGCATACCCCAGCCATGGAGCTTCTCCTGGGCTGCCTGGACAGCCAGTCGGGTGCTTATGCAAGCCTGAGCTCCAGTCTTTGCTACTTCGGCTATGAGGCGAGCACTCTTGATTGCCAGCCATGTGGAGACCCTGGGGCTGGTCCCTTCCCCGATGGGTATGTCCTGAAGATGAGGTGCTCTCATGAGACCTGGTCCGTGGCTGAGACCGTGTCTGCACTGTCTGTGTGCGGCCTGGCTGCCTACATGCTCTGCCAGGCGGAGGGGGGCCCTGCCTTCGCCGTGTCCTACTTTAGCTGTGTTCACAGGGCCCGTGGGTACCAGCGCTCTCGTGGGGCGGTGTACCACCGGCTGTTGGAGCTGGGACAGCTTCCGTGGCCCCCTGCTTCTGACTGCTGCGTGTCCAAGCCTACCACGGTGGAGCTGTCGGTGCTTTTGGGCATGTGGTCCCGTTTGGATGTGCAGTTGGGGCTGTCCATGTAGGATCCCTTCGAGGCCTACTACCTGATCGCCCATCACATGTCCCTGTTGGAGTATCACCGGGGCATGATCCATTGGCCCCCCTGGTTCATCAGGCAGGGCCCCTGGTCCCTGGACCCGTTGTGGCCCCCAGCAGCTGGGTGTAAGTCCCAGTGTGCCTCCCGGCCCCCCGGTTGCCTGCCCCCATGTGGGCTCCCACCCCTGCCCGGGGGCCGGTTTCCGCCGGCAGCTCCCTCCTTCATGTCTCTGCTGTGCTGCTGTGCTGCTGTGCTGCCTGCTTCCCGGGGTGCTGCTGCCCCTGCCTGTGGCTCCAGGCCACCTCCGACCCCCACCCCCCGTCTGCCTCTGCATTCAGTGTTCCCCTCTGTGGTTGCCTTCCCTGGTGCCCGGGTCTGGCGCTCCGCATGGCCTCACCGACCCACCTGTGTCCAGTGGACTGTCCCCACCCATCAGGGTTCTGGGCCCCCCCGGACTACCCCTCCGGCCTTCCTCCGTGTGTGTGTGTGTGTGTGTGTACTTGGATCTGCTGCGCTGCATCGTCTCTCCTGCCTGCCCTCCATCAGTCCCTCGCCAGGTCTGGGGTCTGTGTGTGCCTCCTGGACTGTTCCCGGGCTGCTCGCTGTGCCGTGTGGGCTCCCGCTGTGCCTTGGTCATGAGCTCCTGGGGCCCGCCTTTCCAGGACTGCCTGTGTTGCTGTGGGGGTGCCCGTGCGGACAGTTGTGCTGTGGGGGTTGTGGTTGCTGTTGCCTGTGTCCTGCCCTGCCTCTTTGCGGTTTCCCCCCTCCTCCCTGTTTCGCGTCCCCCCATGGCTATTGTGCCTTGTGTGTTGTCCGGGTGCCCATGTCCCCCTCCCTTCCTTTCAATTATGTGTGTGTGTGTGCCCAGGCGTGTGCTTGTGCTGTGTGTTACACTGTGCCCCCGCTGTCTGTGTGCCTGTTGTGTGTGGTACCTGCTGGCCGGCTCTTCTCCCTCTCCCCCCTCCCTTCCTGTTTCCCTTATGTGGGCATTCCCTTGTGTGCCTGTTGGCTTCGTTTGCCCTCAGGCAGCCATGTCTGTGTCCCGCCCCTGCCCGGTGGATTCTGGGTGTTTTGACCACAGCCGGGAATCGGTGTCACGTCTGTTGTGCTGCCCTGGCCCGTGATCTGCTGGCCCAATTCCCTGCCGTGGTCCCAATCCTGTCACGTCTGTTTGGGGCTTTTATTGACCCCAGAGGTGGTTGTTTGGTTCACCCCTACTGGGAATCCACTGTGGTGAACCGGGTGTCCGTAACGTCTAAAATCACCCACAGTGTGGGAGGGTTTAATGGCCACACTCTTTATTTAATATACTTAACAGTTGGGCATGGTACATTCCACCTCCTGGGTCCAGTCTACAAACTTCAACATTTAAGGGCGGCCTGATGTACACTCATGTACAGCCCTTACTTAATAAACATGTGTTAGGTCACTCTCGCCATAGTCTCCATTTTATCCTTTAGTGACCGGAAGCAAGATAGGAAGTGGTGGCCCACCCAGGACCGCCCAGGACCTCAAGTGCAGTGGCTCAACCCTCCCTCCTGAGCCTGGGTTGAAACCTGGTCATCCCTGCTCTAGGTTCACCTGTAGCCCCATCTCATAAGGAGTTGACTTAATAACTATTAACTATCAAACATTTAAAAACTCACTGGACCCACTTGAGGAGTGTGACAAAAGAAACTTATCAGGAAACAACTTGACCCAACTTCAGTTTTATTCAGCCAATTAAATTGTCATGCACTGTGGGGAAGGCGAAAAACTACCAAACCCATGGCCAATCAGGGTCTGGTAGAAAAAATTCCTTCCCAGACCCCGTGAAGGGCAACCAGTAGGTTACTCACAGTGTCATTTAGGGAGGTTGTGTGGGTGCTTCTCTCCACTTTAGGATCCTGGGGCGAACTGCAATAAGTTCCTCTTGGATCTAATATGGCACCTGCAAGTCTCGCGATGCAAGACTTGCTTCAGGCCAGAAATGGTTACCTCAGCAACCCGAGCAGTCAGGCCACAGCACCCGCTACTTCCTTGCAGGCCCTTTCCCTTAGCCTTCTTCCTCCTAAGGGGTGGCAGGATAAACCCCTCTGCCTGCATAGCCTGCCTATGGGCAGGCATGATGGAGGAGGGGGTGAAGGGAATTGTTGGTTTTAGAAAGTCATGTCAAATGACAGACCTCAAGAAAAATACACTTTTATCAAGCTGAAAAGTTTGGTTAAGTAATGTTATAGCTGGCAGAAAATAATATATTTAGGTATCAAGAGTAGATCCTTTATTTGTCTTCATGGGTTGTCGGTGTTGCATAACTTGGTGGTTGTGGTTTTGCAACTGCTCAATTGCCAGACAGACTAGCCCAAGGCAGGAGTTCCATCACCCTCCCAGGCTTGGGAGTTTAAACACTAGAAGTTCTGTTAATTCTATAGGCAAAGTTCTCACAGCAACAACATTATTTCGGATACAGTGAACATAAATGTTATAGCATACACCTTTCAGTCAGCACATGTAATAATGTTAGCAAGAAATATGACATATACTCCAGGGAGCTACAGCAACTTTGCTGAGAGCATGTAATTTGTGAATTTTGTCACTCTAGGCATTCTTATGCTGGTTTTAATATAGCATGAACATATTTATTGCACTTCAAAGCTCAACACATCCCAACTGCTTTTTCTTAGTGGAAAATACAAAATAAAACATGGCCAAGACCTTGTATGCTAACCCAGGCTGTTTTTACATGGACGGAGGTGGGAGTGGGGGGTTGGTCACAGTGGGTGGAGGTGAGTGTGTGTCCCTTTAAACAGACACACACCCACTTCCACCCATGGAACCTCCTCCGGTTTTCCGGAGTGCTCTGTGCGTGGAGGTGGGTAGAGATGGGTGTGCAATGGGTGGAAATGGGTATTGCGCAGAAGCGCGCACGCACCCCCACCCATCCATCTCAGTGTTCACATAGGAGAACACCGAGTTGACACCCATCCCTCTACTCACCAACAGTCGTTTACACGGATGCCCCCTCCCCCAACACCTGCCTGAACACCAAGCTGGGGAAGAAGGGGTGTCTCATCTAAAACCCTGAAAATAGTGGTTTATAATAGAAATGCTGACAAACCACATTTCATGCTACTGTAGTATAACCTGACTCCAAATAAATGTTTCATGAATTAAGAAAGTTGAAAAAGCTTTTCTGAACAGCTTTGTTCTTGAGATGAAAGCGAATGATCTTTTTTGTTTTCTACGAACAGTTGGATTTTTAATACTGCAGTCTGCTACAACCCATACGTGAAGGCAGTATTTGAATAGACAGAACCAAAAGCAGTGTCCTCTTCAGTGAACTCCTGCAGGATTCATCAATTTCTCACCCAGAAGAAAAAAGTTTCACCAAGAGTGAGACTAGAAGAAATGCAGTTTTATGACCTATTTACTAAACACTGACAGAGTTTCTGTGAATTATTTAAAGAACAGTCTTCCCCAGGGAAAGCTTTAAAAATAAGACACAGCAGAACCGCAGACTGCAGGATGATTTGACACTTAGGGCGTTTTCACACAAACAAAGTAATCCTTGATAGAATCAGAGCTTATTATCTAGTATTCACAAACTCCTGTTTGTTCAGATGGACATTTTAATGCTAAATAATGTTAACCCTTAATACTCCATGTGAACACAACCTTGCTATTAATCAGGATTCAGAGTCTCCTGCATGAATTTGCAATCCTGTGGTGCTTTGCAGGCATGCTCATCGTGATGTACAGGCAGGCAGGAGATTTGGACCCTCTTCCTGAGTGCCCCCTTTAAGCAGTCATGTTCTCCTCCACACCTCTCTGCAGCAAACTGGGGGAGACCCTGCAAGATACAGACCCACCGGACTGAAGTCCCACCCAGGGCAAGTGCGTTCTGCCCCCCTGCACTTTGGTGACCCACTCCTATGTCCAGCTTTAAAAAAAATATCTCTGCGCCAACCCCATTTTGATCTCTTCTGAGTTTAATTAAGCAACGACTCTCCATCCAGTAACTATTTTCCTGGTGCACTGCCGAGTCCCTAATGAATCCAATCTCACTTTATTTGGTGGGACATCTTTCCTACAAAGGGTTTATTTCATTTTGAAGCAGAAATTGCTGGGAGGGGGGACAACATTAAATGGCCTCAGAAGGAGCTGGAGGCTTATTCTAAATGCAACGGGGGGTAGGGGGGAGTCATCTGGGAATCATCCAAAGCAGCAGGGAGGAGGATGAGGATGGCAGGGGTGATATCCCACTGCAGAGAAGAAAAGACTAGCGGGGCTTGACAGACCAGGCTAGGGCTATAGGCAGAGCTCTCAGGGTTAATACAAGCAGGTGAGTTACCTGTGCCCTTTACAGATATGCTCTTGGAACCGAAATTCCGTTCATTGTTTCTGAATGGAGGGTTAGAGGTTTGGAGGTGCCCAGATACTTGAAGGTTCTGACCTGTTCAGTTGGAAACCCCTCCAACTTCCAGGAGTGCATGTTCCTTCTTTGAGTTTTTGCAAATACCATTATCTTTGACTTGGCATAATTTATCTCAGGTCTATTAGTGCGGCAATATTCGGCAAATGCCTGGAGCTGACGATTTAATCCCACCCTAGTTTGTGATAATATCACCAGATCATCTGCAAAAAGGAGGCCACCAATAAATCTATCAGCCAGTCTTGGCAGGAAAAATTGTAATTGTGCCAGAAGAGGAATGACATCATTGAAAAATAAGTTGAAAAGCAAGGGTGCCTTACCCCTCTTGTCACATTTACCTGCTCAGTAAGGTGCCCCAAAGGGGACATCCTAACTACTAGCTTAGAGTCAGCATATAGTTCTTTTATGAGGTATAGCAGTCTCCCATCTGTTGAGGTATCAGCCAACTTTGACCAAAGCAGTTCCCTGCTTACTAGGTCAAAGGCCGACCGTAAGTCAAGGAAAGCTGCATACAGTCTACCGTTGGCTGTCCTATATTTTTCAACAAGATGTAGCAATACTAAACAANCTAGCTTAGAGTCGGCATATAGTTCTTTTATGAGGTATAGCAGTCTCCCATCTGTTGAGGTATCAGCTAACTTTGACCAAAGCAGCTCCCTGCTCACTAGGTCAAAGGCCGACCGTAAGTCAAGGAAAGCTGCATACAGTCTACCGTTGGCTGTCCTATATTTGTCAACAAAATGTAGCAATACTAAACAATGATCTGATATCGATCTCCCCCTCTGGAACCCCGCCTGTTCAGGGAATAATATTTCACTCTCCTCCGTCCATTGAGTTAGTCTAGCCTGAAGGTGTTTTGCATAGATTTTGCTGGGGATAGATAACAGACTTTCCTGTGCTGTATCTCTGGGGGTGTTTGCCGGCAAAACCACATGTTGGGGGGGGCTTTCAGACCGGCAGCACCCTGCGCATAACCTGGCTGCACATTCCCTCCTGCAGCCAGAATATGCGTGGGGTGGGGGGTGGGGGAGTCTTAACGTGGCCTGAGTTTCAGCCCTACTAAACACACACCCAAACTAGACACACCTCAAAAGGGAAGCTAAAAACTGTGGAGCCACCCAATCACCTTCAAAGAATTAAAAGATGCAGTAAAATCAGACTCGTCACCCAGAAACAATCAGACTAACAGGATCATCAGGTTGTAGTTGTCGCTGTAAAAACACACAGCAAGCAGCAGCAAAACAGGGACCAATAACCATTAAAGGCACATTGCAGGGATCACAAAGAGATGCAGCCTCTCCCTGAGGAAGGGGTTGATGGGTGGGCAGCCCATGGCCAAGACACAGTCTGGCCAGATCCACTTCCTCCTGATGGTTTAAATGATAAGAGCTCTGCCACAGCTGGATCACAGGCTTCACATCATGCAGCCTAGACATCTGACACTCATCCCAAACAGACTGCCAGTGTGCCATGAGGTGAGACTTAAAGATGGGAATAAAATCACTAAAGGGAACGGCTGCACGGTCACAACTTGGATGGTCAGTCGACTGAGAACATAAGAACATATGAACATAAGTAGTGCCATACTGGGTCAGACCAATGGTCCATCAAGCCCATCACCTGTATCTGATAGTGGCCAAATCTGGTCACTTGGAAAAAGTATCTAACATGTCACAATGGGACAATCCATTCCCTGTTCTTCACACCCAGCTACCAACAGTAAGAGGTTACATTCCCCAAATCTACCTGACTAATAGGTACTAATGGACCTATTCTCCAGAAACTTGTCTAACCCTTTCTTAAGTCCAGCTGTACTACTGGCCTTGACCACATCTTCTGGCAACAAATTCCACAACTTAATTTTGTGCACTGAGTGAAAAAAATATTTTCTTTTATTTGTTTTAAAGCTGCTACCCATAGGTTTCATGGAGTTTTCCTTAGTTCTAGTACTATCTGAGAGGGTAAATAACTGTTCCCTAGTGACATGTTTCACACCACTCATTATTTTATAAACATCTATCATATCCCCTCTCTTAGGGTGATTTCAGACGTTACGGGGCCTGTTGGCCCCGTACCGAAATCAACCCATTCATTCCCCGCCGGGGTCACCCCATCACGCCGCAACAGACGTGCTGGGGGGATCCCAGTGGGGAATCTGGGAGGGGGCGGGGCCGCACGGCGCAACATGCGGCCGCACGGCCCCGCCCCCTCCACGCTCCCGCCGCCCACCCTCCGGGGAGACGGACGGGCGGTGGGGCCAATGCGGCTGCCGCGTTGGGCCGGATTCGCCATGGCCCGGGATCCCGCCAGTGATCCCGGGCCATGGCGCCCGGCCAGACGTTACTTTTTGTTGGTCCCCGCTGGGGATCTCTTTGACCACGCTTCCCGGGACATTCCCCCGGCTAGCCCGGGAAGCGTGGTTCAAATTGACCCCATGTGGGTATTGACCGTGGCGAACAACTGGTGGCCACCAAACAGATGTTCGAGGCACATTGACCACAGGTGGGTATTCACCGTGGTTCACTGTGATCTCGTAACGTCTGAAAATACCCTTAGTCGTCTTTTCTCCAAGCTGAGGAATCCCAACCTATCCAGCTTCTCTTCATAGTGGAGCTGTTCCATACACCTTATCATTTTTGTTGCCCTTCTCTGTACCATTTTTATTTTTACTATATCTTTTTTGAGATGGTGTGACCAGAACTGCACATAATGGGTATTTATTTTCAGAAGTGATGCTACCACGCTTAGCCACACTTTACCACACTTAAACCAGCCCAAGGGTCATAACCACCGTCACATCTGTTTGGCAGCCACCAGATGTTCACCATGCTTTGCCCCAAACCGTGGTAGCAGTTACTACTGGTTGTGATCTCAGAAAATCACGGGAACAGCAAGTGGTAAGTGCTACCATGGTTTGGGGCAAAGTGTGGTAAGGAGCACTGTCATGTGTGTTCTGGATTGGGTCTAAGTGTGGTAGCGTCACTTCTGAAAATACCCAATATTTTAAGTGCAGTTGCACCATAGACATATATAATGGCATTATGATATTTTCAGTTTTATTCTCTGTCCCTTTCCAAATAATTCCTAACATTCATTTTGCTTTTTTGATGACTGCCAAACACTGAGCTGAGGATTTCAATGTATTGTCCACAATGACTCCGATTTCCTGAGTGGTAACTCCTAATTTAGAACCAAGCATTGTGTACATAAAGTTTTGATTGTTTTTCTCTATGTGCATCACTTTGAAATTGTCCGTATTAAATTTCATCTGCCATTTGAATGCCCAGTCACCCAGTCTTGCAAGATCTCCCTGCAATTCTTCGCAGTCCGCTTGTGTTTTAACTACCTTGAATAACTTACTGTCATCTGCAAATTTGATCGCCATACTCCTTACTCCCCTTTCCAGATCATTAATGAATACATTAAACAACACTGGTCCCAGTACAGTTCTCCGAGGTACTCCACACCATTATGAAAACTGACCATTTAGTCCTATTCTTTGCTTCCTATTCTTTAGTCAGTTACCAACCCACAATAGGACACTGCATCCTATCCAATTACTTTTTAATTTCCTCAAGAATCTCTCATGAGGGAGCTTATCAAACACTTTCTGAAAATCCAGATACACTATATCAACCAGCTCCCCCTTATCCACATACTTGTTCACATCCTCAAAAATTGCTCTCCGCTGTAGTTGTGGTGGCTGGGCCATTGTCACCCCAACACACACCATTAGGAATGAGGTGGGACACCAGCTGCCGGGCGCTTGCAAAGAATTGCAGCGCCTGGCTTGTGGCTGCACTATAGCTAAGGGCAACCCTGGGTGGTGGTGCGAAAAAAGGAAGCACTCTGATTGGCTCTCCACACCCCCCCCCCCATGAGAGCGGAGCAGCAACCAGTTCCTCATTCCCTACTCACTCCAGGAGGAGCAGGGAATGGAGCAGTAGGCAATGTGCAACAACACTGTGCCTTTCCACCCTCCAAGACAGCATTTTTATGGGGCAGCTCTGCTCGAGCGGGGGAGAAGATTAGGCACCCGTCATGGCACGGACACAGAAACGCGGCCCCAGGGTGGGCCCAATGGATTGGACTGAGACTGAGGCCCAGCCAGCGGTAACGGGGGGGGGAGGGAAAAATAAGGGTGGTGAGCCCTCAAACCTGGAGCCACACTGCCCAGCGGGCAAGCAGGGCAAAAAAGGGGCAGACCTGGCAGCCCCCCTGGTGGCGAGTGCCACCTTAGAAAGGTTGGTGACTTGTGAGGCCTTGCTTTTTGAGGCAGGGCCCAGCACCGTAGGTGGGGTTTCCCCAGAGGGTTTCGCATTAAGAGTGGGGGGGCATGCACCGGCCACCGTGCCCATGAGAGGGAGCCAGGGTGGGGGGATGGGGGCTTGAACCTGTGTTCCCCACCCCCCGGTAGTTCAGGCCTTGGGCAGGGCTTTCTCCCACACCCTTGGGTGGGGGAGGGGCCGGGCAGAAATTACTGCCCACATCCCCGAACAAGCAGTGGCAGTCCCACCTAGACAGGGGGGCAGGCAGATTGTTCTCCCTGTGCACTTTGCCGATGTGATGAACCCGACCCGGCATAGGGGTGGTGAAAGGGGAGTAAACCTGGCATTAGACAGGGGGAGCCAGATCCTCCCTGCCAAACCTTTTTGGGAGGGGGGAAGGTTTGTGCACACGATGGTGGGGAGAAAAATGAGTTTCAGCAAGGGGGGACTCCCCCCTTTCAGTATGATTACAGATCCGTCGAGGGCAAGGAACCTGCATAACCAGGAGGGGAGGACCCTCACATTCTGGCCAGAATTGAGGCACTGGAGCAAGCGCTGGTGGACAGAGCTCGGAGCAGTAGTACACCCCACTACCCCCCCTCGGAGGATCCAGGTATGAACCCAGCGGGAGAGCCAATGCCCAGAGTGCCAGAGATAGGACAGGGAGCATGGGGGGTACGGGACTGTGTTGCCCCCATTTCCCCCTTATGACCCTTTGGATTATGGAGGGATGGGCTGTTCAGTGGGGGGGATGGATGGTTCCATGGCTGCCCCCTCACTGGGGATTCAGGGTGCGGGCTGGTCCAAGCCTCCTCCTCCTAGAAAAGTTCCACAATACTTGTGGTGGAATGAGGGGTGGGTACAAGTTGCTACACCAGCAGCCCCTGGGGCTAGTGTGATGCAGGCCCAGGAGCAGGTCAGGATGGCTCAAGGGGACACAAGTGCAGGGCCTGGTCTGTCTCAGGCACAGCATGCGCTGCAGGTATGGGCCCAGGTGCCCCCTGGACAAGTAGGACAGTTGGGAATGGGAGCATGCCATCCTGCGCCAGTTGGGGGCTCTTATGCAGATTTATCCACACCAATAGGGTAGCATCTGCTGCCAGCCACTAGAGAATGGATATGGAGGGTCGACTACGTGGACCTCTTCACCCTCCTTTTTAGCGATCCAATAGTGGTTCCTAATGAGGATAAAAAGAAAGAGAAAGAAAAATACAAGCGGCCCAAGGCAGACAGAAACTGGTCCAATTGGACTGCTGCTCACGCAATTTACCACGGGGTACAGCTATAGATGTTTCCCGAGAGAGGGGCAATTCTCCTAAAATACAGAGAGATAATTTGGAGGGCTTACGAGACAGGCCCTCCTGGTGCCTGGCTTAGATATGACGAGGCATTCAGGCACTGGGCTTCTTTTACCCCGGGATTGAGGTGGGACATCCACTCGCATGATCTCTGGTTAAATTGCATGAACAATGTGACCGGAGGGTGGACAGTGGACACCTCCTAGTAAAGGGGGGGGGGTTCCCCCGGTGAATGATGCGGGCAGGTCCAGGGGAAGGCAGAACATGGTGGGAAGCGTCGGACAATGTTGGGAGTTTACCCGCATGGGCAGATGATTCCGCCCATCATGCAGGTTTTGGCACACCTGCTCCACATGTGGGGGGTTTCACACTGTGGCTGCCTGTCCCTGGTCCAAGCCATGGAATAAGACAAGAGGCGGGGCCAGTGGAGCTGGAAAAGTTAACCAAGGGGGTAGTGGTGCAGGACCAGCGGGGAAGAGCCCCAATGCCAATTAAGGTGGACAGATTGGTGACAGACATGTTCGTGCATCCCAACAGGTAACAAGTGCAATACATGGTGAATGGGTTTAAAGAAGGGTTTAGAATACCAGCAAGCAGTGTACAGCAGGGTAGGATTGCCCCCAGCTTGAAGTCCATTGAGGGTATGGAGGTGGTGGTGGCAGAAAAGATCGAAAAGGAGGTAGCTGAGGGGAGTGTAGCTGGCCCGTTTGTGGCTCCCCCATTGCCAAATATGGTTTCCCCCCCATTGAGCGTGGTTCCCAAAAAGGCCCCAGGGCAGTTTTGTTTAATTCATCATCTTTCTTACCCAAAGGGGCACTCGGTTAACGATGGGATACCGAGGTGCCTGACATCCATCCACTCTGCGTCCTTTGTTGCATTAGTTAGGCAATTTGGCAGTGGGGCCTTGCTGGCAAAGTGTGATGTCAAATCAGCATTTCGCCTTTTGCCAGTGCACCCAGACAGCTTCATGCTGTTGGGCTTCCACTTTCAAGGCAATTTTTATTTCGATAAAGCCATGCCCATGGGATGCTCTATTTCATGCTCAACATTTAAGCATTTCAGCTCCCTGGTGGAATGGGTGGTGCGGCGCTCGCTCTGTGACGGGGGGGGGGCATGACAAAATATCTCAGTGACTTCCTCTTTGTTGGGTGAGCTGACACGGCAGACTGCCTTGAATTAGTGAATGTCTTTCAGCGGGTAGCTGGACATCTGAGCATTCCCCTGGTGGATGAAAAGACTAAGGGGCCTAGCACTGTTCTCACATACTTGGGCATCGAATTAGATACTGTAAGGGGAGTATTCCGTTTGCTCATGGACAAAGTCAGGGCACTGAGTCTCAAGTTAGAAGAGTGTAGGTCTGCGGTTAAGATCACAGTTAAGCAGCTACAGTCTTTGATGGGTAGCTTGAATTTTGCTTGCAGGGTCATTGCTCCAGGCAGGGAATTCATGTCTCAACTGTATGGGAAGCTCTGTATGGTGAACCTCTGCCTCATTACCATGTCAGGGTGACCAGCAACATGAAGCAGGATTTGGGGGTTTGGATTAATTTTCTTGAGGCTTTCAATGGAATTAGCGTATGGCAAGAGTAACTCCTCCTGGAAGCAGAGCTTCAGGTATATTCAGACGTTACGGGTGCTCATGGGTTCGGATTATATTTCAAGGGCATGTGGTGTGCAGGGAGGTGGCCGCAGGAATGGATAGCAGAGGGTATCACAAGGGATCTTACATTCCTTGACTTGTTCCCCATTGTTGTGGCAGTAAAATTGTGGCACAAGGACTGGGCTAACAGCGCAGTGCTGTTCTGGTGTGACAACCAGGCAGTGGTCCATATAATTAATACACTGTCATCATGCTCTCGGTGGGTTATGGGTTTGGTCAGGGCATTGGTTACCATGTGCCTTCAGCATAACATTCTATTTCATGCCAAGCATGTATCGGGACTCGAGAATGAGATTGCGGACGCCCTTTCTCGGTTCCAGATGGAGTGTTTCCGCTTGCTGGCACTTCAGGCCAACCTGAATCTGGAACCCATGCCGGTGGCCATGTGGAGCCTTGGATCATAGAGCTCTGCACAGCTGTGTAGGGCTCTTTAGCAGTCCAGACCAGAGCAGCCTATGCCAGTGCTTTTCAGACATTCCAGCATTTCCAGGCCCGGCAGGAATGGAGATTGGGGTTTCCGATCCACAAGGCACAGGTTCTGCAGTTTGCTATGGCCCTGAGAAGGGAGGGGTTGGCCCCGAGTACAACTGCCGGGATTTTGGCTGCTTTGGGGTTTATGAGTCAACTTGCTGGTCATACTGTGCCAGATAAAGGTTTCTTTGCCCACAGACTGTTATAATTATGGTCACACGAGCAGACGGCTACTACTGATACTAGGTTACTTATTACCCCCCCACCCCCCCACACTTTTAGTTTGAATTGNACCCATCCCCCCACCCATCGCATCCATGCAAAAACAGCCTGTCTCTTACATTTGAGACTAATAAATGTATTATTTATAGGTATTCGCATTTTTGGATAGCACTTCAGATAATATTTGTGACTGTGGTGGGTATTTACATATCTGATTTTTTGGGCATTCCATTCATTATTTTAGTTTTTTAGTTTGGTAATTTTTGTATTTCAGGTAAATCATTTTCAGCAATTGTGTACCATACGGATACAAATATTGTCACAACAACAAACAAAAAAACAAACAAACTATAAAGCCAAATCAAACCAAGATAATCTAAACAGGTATTGGATAAAATGTAAATGGATAGCAGTTATTTTCCGCTTCTCGGTCTTTGTTTCAGGTAGAAATAATCTGGCAAGTTTGTTCATTTTCAAAATATTTGTTTCAGCTCTGTTTGTGACCAGCATAGCAACCACATTCTCTCTCTAGACTAAATATGAATTTTCTCCATGTTTAGTGCTCTGAACTCTGTTTTGATCTAAAAAAAAGACCTATATAAAATCAATTATGAGCTAGGTAAATTTGCTGATGCTGTGTAATTGGGGAAGTGATGAAAGTAGAAAGGAAAATTAAGAAGGATTTATGCTGGCTTTGCAAATGAGCTGACATGAAACAAGCTGATTAAAAAAAACAAAGTAATACACAAGTAGGTGTCAGTCATAATCTACAATATTGAAATGTGTCCTAGCTGGAAAATCTTCCAATATTTTTCACTTCCTACATTTCCGGAGTAGGGGGTTATTTAGAGCTGAAATGGGTACTAAATTTAGTACCAGCTAGGGATGTGCGAACAGAACCGAGTTCGGAAATTTGGTTAGGTTCGAAAATCGAATTCGGTTCAGAAGTTCGGTTCGGTCAACTGAACTATTCGAGTTCAGTCCGAACTTCCAAACAGAGTTTGGAAATTCAAACCCTATTGAACTAAATGGAATATTATCTTATAGGGATGGGCGAACAGAACCAAGTTCAGAAATTTGGTTCGGTTCGACAATCGAGTTCAGTTCAGAAGTTCAGTTCGGTCGACAGAACTGGTCCAGTTTGGTCCGAACTTCAAACTTCCGAACTGCGCTCACCCATCCCTAGTACCAGCAGGTAATACCTGCTTTTTCAGGTACCATATTGGGTACCCGATGGGTTACCCAGACATCAATTGAGTAGCCAAATACCCTAAGAATCAGATATTTCTGGTGCTGGTTTTTTAATTTACTGATTCCCAATTGTAATATTGGTATACCAATCAGTATATTCAGTTGGAAAACCAAAAAAATGTCATGATTTAAAAAACAAAAAGAGACTGGAAGTAGTTTCCTGGAACAGGAAACTTAATTTTTTAAAATGGAAAAACCATAAATAAGTGTTTTAAAAACTAAAAAACAACAACTAAAAACTAAAAAAAATAAAAAAAAAATAAAAATGGAACCAGAAGTAGTTTTCTGGGACCGGGAGCTGCCCAAACATTTTCAAAACTTGACCGAAGCCTGATAAATAGATGTCGGGAGTCAGTACCGGAAGTTGGGTACCCAATCGGGTCATAATTGGGTACTGTATAGTAATTAACAGATCAAACTGGGTACTGGAAATTCAATGGTTTACCCGATTTTGNTCCTTAAAAGATGGGGAGGCCACGCCTACTGCAATTGCAGGGTATGGCAAGCAAGGTGTTGGTTCCCTGGGAAGGGTGACCTGGGACGGTGGTAGGGCTTTGTATGGCCCCCCACTGGTGGGCACCTTATTCCTTACTCAAGTCCAGATGGACTATGTCCTCTTTGGCCACGCGGCCAGTGGTGGACGAAGGGGAGACGTTGTTGGTACGGGGAGGTTATCGATGGTATATCGAGGCCTCCCCTGATGTTAATGGTTAATGAGTTACTGTTGATACTGGACCCTGATCGCAATAGGCAATCTCACCCCTCACCTATTCTGTTTGGTTGTAATTTGAATTAACAAAAGGTGCGGCTATGTTTAAATCCACATGATCGTGTCCTGTCTCATTTGGGGTGTGTCAGCAAATTCCAATAGATTAGTGAATCCATGACTTCCCTCTGCTAAATCCAAGCAGCTACATTAGCCTGTTTGTTGTGCCCCTCATCCCCATAAGAGCATGCGGGTGCCCTGGGACCAGAGGTGGTATAGCTGCAATCAAATTGCGGCAATCAACAGGTGTGTGTTAAAACACAGGGAGTCCAGGGCCTTCAAGGAGCTCAGAGTTCAAATAGAGCACGGGCTGCACCAGTCTCTCAGTCAACACAAATTACAAAGCAAAGAAAATAACAAGGAACTCCTTAGTAAAGGTGGAACACTCCAGATGGCGTCAGTGGACAAGGCAATGGACAGCACACACCATAGATGCCTCCATAAAGTCCCCAGACTTCGAGCTATCTGCAAAGAGCGCCATAGAGCCAAGATGGTGAAATCACAGATTTAAACTGGAGCAACTCTCCACACAATGTTAGCCACGTGTGGCAAACAACCATTCAGTTACAATATTGTATGGACACCAATCCCTTCATCCATGCTTTTACCTTGAGTTAATACAATGCAACCTGCTAGACTTCAGCCACTCTTTGCAGGGCCCTGTAGTTCAGGGTTATTACAGGCCATGCCTCAACATACTTCTTCCCAGAAATCCTCAGGCTTACAATAGAAAGGAAACTTCCCTCTGTTTCCATTCACCCTTCAGACCTTGCCCTCTGAGCTCAGCTCCACTCATGTAGAGCACATTTCTACCGTATGTCTCTGAATAGCCTTGTTTTAAACAGGGCACTTCTGCTTTGAGTGCTTAATCTTGCTGTCCCACCAGCTGGCTTTACCATATTGCTTTTGATGAAAGAGCAAGAGGACAGATCTTCTGTAGCATCAGGGAGTGATCCCCATGCTGGGCAAAGAAGAGCATCTATTTGACTATCATTGCCACATATTGTACTTGATCTACAGATCACTTTTTTTTAAAAAAGCAACATCATATAAAGTAAGGTAATTAAAGTTGCTGAAAAGAGCTATACAGAGATGATGCCAGGACACCGTAAGAAAGAGAGCCCTGGACAGGTAGCATGGCTGCCCCAAAGATTAGTCACACTGCCAATGCTCTTGCAACAGTCTAGCAAACAATTACTCAATAAGTGAGAAAATCCTTCTTTAGCTGCTGGATTGAAAAAAACACCATCACCAGTTGCTTCTGCATCTTAGTTGCTAGACCTTTGGAAAGGAGACTGGATAGTCAAGGGTTTAAGGTTGGTTTAGGTGTGAAGATATTATATAGGTGTGTGATTTCTTTTATATTTAAAAAGTTTGACATTAAAAACCATTTCCCCCAGTCACCCTTTATTATACATAGAGAATCCACCACAAAGGAGAGACTTCCTATACATGCTTCAACTGTGAGAAACGCTTCTGTGTGAATTCCAGTCTTTTCACACATCAAAGAATCCAAACAGCCTCCACAGTCCTAACCACTACCTCAAGTTCATTTGGTGGGGGTAGGCACGAATTCATTTGGAAGCAGGCTTGGGACAAAATTGTTTAGGAAACACTGTGGAAGCCCCATAGCCCAACTACTGAGATCCACTGCAAATGCCACTACAGTATCCAAACAAAGAACTATTTAACCAGTGGAAAATACACAGAGAACGTCTCTAGTAGATGAATTAAAAGCAGCAAACTACCCTGTTACATCTGTGGCTCAAATGGCAGAGCTTTGAAAAGAAATGTAAACGTCAGGGGCTCAGCTCTGGTACATATGTCTATTTCTGTGCATAATGCATATGGATATTTTATACATGCCTACTTACTTAGGTTTTATGGTGTAACCTCTCTGGGTCTTCAGGGAAGGGAGGTTAAAAAAATCAAAATAAATAGGATAAGTAAAAGTGTATGTGACTGAATTCATTTTTGTTTTAAAAAATTCTTGTTAAAAACTGTTCATTTATTTTAAAGCTCAATCTAAAGTTGGGCAATAACCATTTAATATTTGTTGGGGGCCAATTCGATGGGCCACGGATCCCAAACGCACTTCTGTCTGCACATGCATGCACACAATTTCCGTGCAGAACAGTGTGCAGGCAATGGAGGTGTACAAGGTTCCTGCACGGGCATGCATATGTGTGGGATCCACAGGCCAATGGACTGGGCCCAATATATTTACACAAAACATCATATTTACATTTATGTCAATTAGGAGGAGCATTTTTGCTTCCATAATTGTCAGAAGAAATTTAGCAGTATTTTGTACTGGAGGCGGGGGAGGGGTTTTGTATAGTAAAAGCACTTTGCAATCAATTGATTTCTCCAGTCTGAACCAGTTTTGCCAGACAAGCTCAAAAGCAGCCCCTCTCATACATTAGATAAGGGATTCTCCATGGTCCTCTTTGACTCCTTAATAGTTCTTAACAATTATACTAATTTTTAAACCCACTTTGGTAGTATCAATGTGAAGCTATAATTTCTAATAATTTTTCTTGAATATATCAGCAGGTTAAGGGTTCAAATCTGGGCCTTGTAAGAGGTTGATATTTATTTATTTATTTATTTATTTATTTCGCTATTTTTCTACCCCACACCCTCCTGCTCACAGAGCAGCTCAGGGCAGCTTACAAGATGTATATCAACAATAATAATAAAACAAACACATAATACACAATTTTAAATTAATAAAAATGCTAAATATATACTAAAAGGGCAGAACACCCCCCCTCCCCGTCTCGCTCTCCAAAGGCCCAGTGGAACAGTCAGGTCTTATACTGTCTTCGGAAAGAGGGGAGGTCCGGGGCCAAGCGGGCCTCCATCAGGAAGGAATTCCCCAATCTGGGAGCGGCCACCAAGAACGCCCTCCCCATCGTCGCCACCTGGGAAACCCAGGGGACTTTGAGGCAGGCGTCCCCGGCCAAGCACAGGGGCTGCAATACAAACTGGGTCCTGAGGCGGTCCCACAGGTAAGCTGGGCCCAGGCCATTTAGGGCTTTGTAGGTCATTACCAACACCCTGAATTGGGCCTGGGAGAAAATAATTGTAATTTCTCTAATTAACTTTCCTTTATAAAACAAAAACAATAACAAAAAAATTCAGGTCAGCATCTGTTAGACTACTGCATAACACCTCCCCATGAGAAAGTCCACACAGCAACTCAGCTGTCAGAAAAACTCCACACAGGAGTGTCACCAGGGTGGGGGGATTTAGGTACACACCCATACACCCTTCACCCGCACGGTACCCTATGGGGGGTCTCTCCAGATCACGCAGGCAACGAAGACTGACTATGCCCGTCAGGATAGAGTTGTGGCCATAACCTCTAATCAAAGAGAACAGTCCTCTATCATCATAGGGCGCCCTGATCTCAGAGAGGCCACCAGGTACCCCACACACCTTAGTACTCACACTCAGGGACAACGGAGGTGGGAATATGGTGCGGTGGAGGCAGTGAAGGAAGGGGAACACCGTTGCTTGAGGGGGAGAGAACAAGCTACACACACTCGATGTGGTTCCAAGGGGAGGTATAGGGAGGGGTCCCGGCTGGGAGGGTGGAACTCGCGCACACCCACTCACTCACCTCGCACTCTCTCAATTACTCACGACTCACTCTAGGGAATTGCAGGAAGGAAGGTCCACACACCCGCTCAGGTTCAGGATTATTGTCTCAGTCACAGTAGAAGCAGGGAAGCAAACGCAAGGGGGCCGGTTTCTCTGTAATCACCAGCGCCGCTCCAACTGCGGCGCTGGAACTTATACGCCAGGCCCCGCCCCCGTACATGCCCTCAGATGCTCCGAGCAGCGTGGCAACATCGGGGGCGTGGCCTGAAGCCGTCCACATGGTTCTCCGTGCTCTGGGGTTGCGGGGGGCGTGGTCACCGGCACTGCCGCTTCTGCTGTTCTTGCTGCCAAGGTTGGTGGTGCCGGGATTCCCTGCCTGGTCTCTGGGGCCGTTTGCACTGGCCCCTCCCTCTGAACTCTCCTAGCATGCTGCCTGCCTTGCGCCGGCCGGCGGATGCTGACAAGGAGGAGAGGTGGCTGGAGTGTTGGAGGAGAAAGATTTATTGCCAGAGGAAAGCTGAGGGAAGTGCTGTGATAGAGCCTGGACATAAAGACTGTCAGGACAAGAGTTTAAGCCTGGCTTATGAGAGAGAGCTTACTGCATGGACATGAGAGCCTTTTAAAAACTGCTTTAAAAAAAAAAAAGCAGTCTCAGCCCAGTCTCACAGTTAAGCAATGGACTCAAGAACCCAGTTAGATTGTGATCATACCTCAGTCTCAGTCTCTGGACTCTGAAATGAAGAACAATGATTCTCAAAATGTGGGACAATGCGGGACATAATTTGCATAGAATTTTGCATATGTAGATCGATCGATCAATAGATCGATATAGCTATGCATATAAAAATTGTATGCAAATTATGCCCAAATTTTATGCAAACTATGTCCTGCATATGCATATGAAAAATTGTATGTAAATTATATCCCACATTGTCTCACATTTTAAAAGTCACTATTCCTTATTTCAGAGTCCAGGGGTTGAGAGGTGTGATCACAATATAATTGGGTTCTCACTCCTGCTCCAACAAGAACTAAGCATAGGTGCAATGATATTTTTGATCTGACCAACTTCTGTTGGTGAGCATATGCAAGCTTTGGGGCAACACTGAGCCCTTTGTCACAAACATAAAGTCAGAACTTTTTGAGCCAAGTGGCTCAAAAGTTTGCATACAGGGCCAGACTTAGGAATTTTGCACCCCTAGGCCCTTCTCAGACTGCTGTCCCCAAGCCAAGCCCCACCCCCACCCTGCATGTTCATGGATGGGGGAGCTCCGTGTGAATGATACTTCACACGCACTTGCGGTGACTTGGGGTGCGAGCACGCGCCTGCCTAACACGCATCCCCACTCACCCTCCACTTGTCCCCACACACAGAGCAACCGGGGAAAATGGAGGTTGTTCCATGGGTGCGGATGAGCAGGGGGTGAGTGGGGATGCATGTGCGGCAGTGTGCATGCCTTGCCCATGCACCAGCATGCCCACGGACACACACCCCCTTGCTGCCTTGTAAACAAGATTCTTCGAGATGGCTCAAAACATTCTCACAACACCCATCCTTCCAGCCTTCCATGGAATTTTTTTCTTATACTCTTAGAAAGAGTTAGAAGGAACTGTCATTCCGAGGGGGGGAGTGCTTTTTATAGTAGAGGAGCTCGAGACCATCACGTGGCCTGTTGTTTGAATAA
>QEPC01009286.1:645581-675032 GCA_003113815.1 Sphenodon punctatus
CCATCATTCTTGATGTAACCAAGCCAAGCGCGTGCACCTGGGACCTCAAATCCTCACGAATGTTACACTCCTTGTCTCTCCCTCTGTTTCCCTTCCTTCATCTCCCCCACCCCCGTCTCTCAGATTGTAAGCCCTAGGGCAGGGACCGTGCCTATTTAATAACATTGTAAAGTTCCAGGTACATTTCTGACGCTATATAAATGTTTGATAAAATAAAATAATAATAATAATAATAATAATAATAATAATAATAATAATAATAATAATAATAATAAATCCATTAAAGTCAATGTGAGCTGGGAATAACTGATTATCTCAATTTCCATTGAACTGAATTATACTGAATTGCAGAGAGGAGAGTTAATCTGTGCATATTTATGCAAATCATTTATGCAAATTATGTGGTGGTTCTGAGTAGTCACTTATGTCACTCCAGTGCTCATGACAGGAAAAAGGTTGGGAACCTCTGGCCTAACCCTTATGCAGATGTAAATTATTTCTTGGGGTGTTTTTTCTACCCCCATCCTCGGAACTGACATTTCTGGAATGTGTAAAGTAATATGAAATTTGATGGGGTAGATTTTTAACCCCAAGTGAAAAACCTGGGGTTCAAAAAATACCCCATGGCAAAATGTATTGGGGTAGATTTTTGCCACCGGGTTTTTTGTTCACACATACACACACACACAAACAGAAACTGGTTAATGGTAAACAAATTTCCTTTGAGTATATTGTATACCTGGGTTCAGGTGACAATGTCCTAAAAGGGCAACATTGGAGAGGCACTAACTTGCAAGTTTTTGTGAGAAATGTGCATCCGGAGTAAGAATATACCCCAGAAAATGTATAAGGGCTAAGCCCAAGCTTGTTTGTCTTCCGGAGGAGAGGTAAGACTCTTTTGTTGACCAGGCATTTGGTGGACAGGAATATGGTGGGCTTGGGTAGAGAAGTGGGGAGGAGGATTGGTGAGAGGTAGGTGGGGATAAAGGGTACTGTGGATGGTTGAGATGATGTGGGTGTTAAGAGATTTTAAATGTATTTAATTGCATTTTATATTTCTTATGCTGTAATCTGCCCTGAGTCCTTGGAGAAGGGTGGGATAAAAATGTAATAAATAAATAAATAAATAAATAAATAATGCTTCCAAATGTACCTGAGGAAGGGCCCTGTGTGGCCCCAAAACTTGCACATTCTCACCAACAGAAGATGGTCCAATAAGAGATCCTGGAGCCCCACTGGGCGCTGGGGTGCCCTCATGCAGCCGCAACCGGTGTGGACAGCATGCAGAGCACAACAAATGGGCAGACTCCTGTTCACTGTTCATGTGCTCGTGGGCACCAGAGAGGGCACTAGCAAACTTGGGGACAGTACAATCACTCTCCCCCCTCTCCCTCCCCCCTGGCTAACTGTCAGCACTGGCTCTGATGGAAAGGGTGGGGGTTACAGCCAGGGAAGGCTTCTTCCCTGTCCGTGCCCTCCCCCCCCCCTGTTTTCATGCCAGCTGCTCTCCTTTCCTAGTGGGGATAAAGGTAGCATATGACCCTGCTTGAGGATCCATGCTGCTCCTGCAATTCTCTCGCTGCAGCGGCTGCTGGATCCCAGGGAATGGTTCTACTCCTCCCCCTTGGGTCTGGGGAAAGAACCCGAGGCAGAGTCAGCACAGGCTGTTTCCCATACTCCCTCCCCTCCCTGCTGCCAGCTCCAGGGTGGGGTTAAACAGTCAAATTGGGCACACAAGCCCCCTGTCCCAGCCGGTACCCTGGGGCTCACCTGGTGCCTTTGTCACCCACGGCCCAAGTTGATCCTCCAGCCACTTGCTGGTAAGGATCATGAAGGGAAACTTGGAAAATTCCTGTCCCTGAGAGCTGGACCCCTGAGGAAGGAGCCACCGCTGCCTCTCCATTCAGCCTCTGTTCAGCTGAACAGCCACCATCCAGCCACTGCCTTTACAGTGCTGGTAGACCTGGCTGTGGGCACAGCTACTAGTGAAACCTAAAAAATGAGATGCGGACCCTGGGGTACACATTACCCCAGGTTTGGCCAGGTTCCCCTGTATGGCAGGCTCTACATTTCTGGTGATGACACCATGTGGAGAGGCCCCAGGGCAAACACTTGGGGACCACTGAACAGATGGGCAGGTGAATTCAGGGCCAGTTGGGGGCAAATGTGCGGCACTGTCTCATTTGTTAACACCGTACATTGCATTTGGTCTGGGACTTTAAAAAAAAAAGGAGGGGGGTGTTTCTCCTTTCAGAAAAAAAAATAACACTAAAAATTTACGAGACCTAGTGGTTTTCTTTCCTGTCTGCATTTGATCAAAGAGAGACTGGGCTATCCCCTATACTAAGTAAAACGTAGGGGACATATGCTTAAAATATAGACCCAGGATAAAGTGGAGTTGGTCTATGCAATCTTCAAACAAAAGAATTTCGGTCTAAGGTTTATACGAGTTATTAAAGACAGTCTGCTGCTCCATAATTCTTACTAAAATAATCTCATTGACACACACAAGTTAGGAAATGGAGGTCTCATTAACAAAGCCTCTAGTCTTTATTAGATCATATAAATAACCAAGCAAGCCTGCAAGATCGATTACAGCTTTTACAGTGTTTACAGAATCTGTGTTTAATTAAGATCATTTTAATATGCAAATGAAGCCTAATCATCTTCATTTATTAATGGTAGTCTGCCTGGGCTCTAAACAGCTTCAGCTGTGGATATGGTTAACTGTATGCTATTTTCAGATTTTTATTTTTAAGTGGTAACTGCAGAGGAAGCAATCAAATTGTGCTTCCAGTATACACTAAAGCTTTCAAAACTGCATTTCTGTTTACCATTTAGAGATGAAGGTCAAAAAAGTGCTCAATGTAGCATAAAATGTATCTGAAATGTTATGCATTTCTTCATCCACTTTTTTTTAATAGGCTTTAATTAAAGCCTATTAAAAATAGGCTTCTTTCAAAGCAAGCATCCCCTCTGGGACGTTCTTTTGATGAAAATCTGCCCTTGTTCAGTACAGTGATTGAATAGATTGGATTATACTGGAGACCACTGTTGATCAGAAGCTAATATCAAAACATGATTCCTCTTTCTCAGCACCATCCCATATAGAAAAGTGCAGACTTTCATTATCCATAGAGATGTCCAGTTCTTTCTTGAATCCTGCTAAATTCTTGGCAATGGTGCCAATAGTTACTCCACACTAGGCTGTATTTATATACTGATCAATACATAGCAGCACACAGTTATTTCTTCCTCTTAAATGGTGACTGTGTTAGTAAGGGTAAAGGAAGATTGCGGTGAAGCCATAAACAGGATAATATTGTAAAACAGAGAGATACATTGTTGCCACTTTTCAAATGAATGCAATTCAAAATACAAAGGTTTATGTTAAAGGCAGGCTCACAGAAAAAAATGTTCCAGAACACTGGCCAACATTTCTCTTTAAAAAATATTTCAGACTGTTCAATCAATTGAGCTACCAAGCTGGAAGAGCATTCTAGATCTGATGTGTACACTAAATGAACTATTTAGTGTACACTTTTAAATATCACCTTGCAAACATTAACAGATTAAGCTTCTCAACTACCCCAAGGGGCATGGTAGTATTAGGCTGCTTTCCCACGATGATGCATCTGCAGCCTTTGGTGCCGCGGGAGCATGCGCTATTCAAATGTAGCGCAGCACCCATCTCGTGGGAAAGGAGGAAGTGCGGCTCTCCCGTCGGCAAGCTCGCACATCGGACAGGGTAGGATTTCACTTCCCTGTCCAATGTGTGAGCTTGCCCATGGGAGAGCTGCACTTCCTCCTTTCCCACAGAACGGGAGCTGCGCTACATTTGAATAGCGCATGCTCCCGCAGCGTCAAAGGCTGCTCATGGGAAGGGAGCTTGCGTGAAAAGGCTACTTGTGGGAAAGCAGCCTTAGTGTCAATTTTGCAGTTTAGAGAGAGTAATACAGAGAACATAAGAAGATAAGAAGTGCCATACCAGGTCAGACCAATGGGACACCAAGCCCAGCATCCTGTCTCCAACAGTGGCCAATCTCTAACTGCTTTCTCCTGGGCCCAAATGTGCAGCATTTGACTCCGGACAAAACTCCAGGAGACAAATGCTGTGCAGCTTTTGTCTTGTGAGAAAACAAAGCAGCGGAGCTATGGGCAAAGAAAAGCAATTGGGTAGAATTGTGTGTTCATTGCCTTCAGGATAAAGTGGGATATACATTAAAAAAATTAAAACCAGCATGAGAAGTTATTGTTACACCTGGTAACAATTATGTCAACCTCACTAGTGTAAAAGAGGTGCAAGGTATTGAGAAATCAGGTCCACGTGTCTCAGCAAGGATCAGAATAACTGATCTTAAGGCTCAGATCACACCTGAAATTCAGAGTCCCTCAGGATATAGTTCTAGCATTCACTTTGGATGCAGTTTCTTGGTTGCTTTGAAAACTGCTCTCATTATCTTCACTTTAGTTAAGTAAACTGCACAGAGATGATTTGAGAAGAGATATGCAAAGAATATGTTATCTAATAAACATTATTTGTTACAAGAAGCAGCTCTATTTAGCATGATTGAGTGATTATGAAGGACAGTTTGACCTTTGTTCCCTCACCATACAAGGTATTATTATTTTTTTTCAGGTGTTCATGGTTTAATAAATAAGGTGTCCAGGAGCAAAAAACCAAGTTAACAAAAATTCCCAGGAAAACCCCCTTAAGACTAAACTATAGTAAACTCATTATTTGGCTTTGCTATAAATAATGCTCTGATTAAAATTCTGCCTTGGAAGAAAGGCAAGTCCATTACTCTGGGAACTAATTTTTACTGGCTCCTCAGATGTATGCATATTAAAAATTCAGCTTTTATAATTGCCAGCCATCAACCACCTAGTCAATGCTGTTCTTGGAGATTTTAATTATTTACTTCATTTGCATAGACAGTTCAATTTATGATCAACAATTTCGCTATCAGGGGACAGTTTTAGTAATTTCTCTTTTACATTTTATTTATCCCTTCTGAATCCTTAGTAAAAGCTCAGAGACTCTCCTAGCCCCCAAACTGAGTATTTTGAGGAAATACATGCTAAGAGCACCACCCCTTCCCCGCTTCTGGTCCCTGTGCAAACCGGCTGGGTTTGCTATTTCAGTTCATTAAAGATGTGGCCTAATCCAGCAGTGAATTAAAGTAATTTAGGGCCCTAGACTCGGCAGGAAATTTTCCCAAGGCCCCAGGGCTCCCCAAAACATCAGTAAAATCTGTCAGAGATTTGACATGTTCCACAAATCTTTCACCTGCTTTCTCACATGTGACTAATTTCTGCTTCCAGAGGGGAAGTAGAAAAGTTAGAATGTAGAAAGCTAGAAAGTTAATTACTCTCTGTGACAGGAGGGTATGGTCCCTGAGGGGTGTGTGCTTGCAGGGTTAGCCCCTCAAAAAGACCCAGACCATAAAGGAATTAGCATTTACTATTCAAGTTTATTTACACACAGTGCCATTTATCACTCATCAACTATATACAACACCCAAACCTTCTTGGTTGACTGGCTTCCAGTCAGCCTCATTCCCTTAGTGCCCTGCTGGGAGCTATCCACCTAACATGGCAGCATCAGGTCTGCCGACTGCATTTTTGCCAGTTCCTTCCTCTCTGGTCCCAGAACTTTTTATTTATTTATTTTATTTATTTAAAATGTATATCCTGCCCCTCCTGCCCACAGGGAAGCCCGGGGCAGAAAACATCCTCCTTTCCCTGTGTCCACTTCTAGAAACCTAGGCAAAAGGCACACATCTTTATTCTCAGTGCCCTGCTTCTGCCTACAAAGCGCTCTCAAATTCATGCAAGACTCTGGGTACTAGTGTATGTGGGTGCATGTAGCCCCCAGTTTATATCCACTGCACTTCTGCAATGGGTCGTACTGATATTCAGTTCCTGACTTACCAGAAAATCTCAATCTGCAGAGAACAGCTACGATCATTGTTAAAGTTTTCAGCACCCCTAGTGAGAGCCCCCCTTTCGCCACATTGAGAAAGCAATGTATCTTTAAAATAATGATTTGGGGGGACTTTTTCATGCTCCTTAAGAAAGAACTAAAATATTGAACAAAATAATTGCTTGGCCTGACATCAGCATTCAGTTTCAGACTCCAGTAACAACAAAGTGATTAATTTGTAATTCCCATTATCATTGTGCTTCCTCCTTTGGTGCTATCTGGAGGCTTTCAGCAGACAGGATACTGAAGAGCAAATGTGAATGGAGCAAAACAGGCTTGCCTGGTAGGGAGAAAATTGATTGTCAATTCCTTTCTCTGCCAGGAGAACTTCTTTGCTGCTTTCACACTTCTCACTGGGCTGTCTCCATTTGGTGGGTGGAGCAAGGGGACAGTGTACTGGGAGGACAATACAGCAAAAATTACAAATTAATCATTGTTACAGAACCTTTTATTATGAAGCACATTTTTAACAGCAACCAGACAAGAAAGTACTATGTCCCTATTTTTAGTCATCTTTTTTCTTTCAGTTGTCACTGTGGTATCTGAATGTCTTCACAGTCATTAATGCACATGTCCACATAACATCCATGCTACCCACTTCTCTTTCCACACTTGCCTGAAATGAAAGTGAAATATTTCAGATATCCATTTGGCCTTCCCTTCTCTGTTATCTCTAAATCAGACCTCCGCATTTCCCTTTTCTTTCAATTGGTATCACCACCAATGTGGGGGAAGTGCTTTGCGTGATGACGGCAACCATTTGTGAATTAGATCCTTCCCCGTCCTCGCTGGTGACAGTTGGGAGACATTGAAACCAGTGCTGGCTGGGGTTGTCAATGCCTCCCTCTGGGAGGGAGGGTGCTGGTCACTCTTAAAACTGCAGTGGTCTGGCCTCTGCTTAAGAAACCATTCTTAGACGTTGAAGCCCTAGCTAGCTAGCTAGATATCGACCTGTCTCTAACCTTCCCAGGCTCATCTTGACACCAGTGGATTCCTGGACTTATTTCAGTCAGGTTTTCATTCTGGGTATGGCATGGAAACTGCGCTTGTGGCTTAGGTTGATGATCTGCGCCAGGACAAGGGGACAAGGGGAATTCTAACTTGTTGATTTTGTTAAATCTTTCTGCAGCCTTTGATACGGTTGATCACGAAGTATTGTTAACATGATTACGGGTTCTGGCAAGGGTGCATGGGACTGCTCTTGAGTGGTTCCATTCTTTCCTCTCAGGGAGGTCCCAGTGGGTGGTGATGGGCTGTTGCTCATTGTCCCCTCGGGACTTCCTCTGTGGTGATCCGCAGGATTCTGTTCTGTCTCCCCTCCTGTTCAATGTGTATATGAGGCTGCTGGGTGAGGTCATTTGGAGGTTTTGGGTGGGATGTCATCAATATGTTGACGATACTCAGCTCTACCTCTCTTTATCACCCGACCCAGGTCCCACAGTCTTGATGCTTACCCAATGCCTGGCTTCTGTTGGGGGCTTGATGAGGAGGATTTGATTGAAGATGAATTCTGAAAAGACTGAAGTGATGATGGCTGACTGGTCTTGGTGATTTGGAGGGGACTGGGACACCTGTCATTGATGGGGTCCAGCTCCCTCTGATCAATCAGGTTCGCAGCTTTGGAGTGATTTTTGATCCCTCACTGCGCCTGGAATATCAGGTGATGACAGTGATCAGGAGTGCTTTTCATCAATTTCATCTGGTGAGGGGCCTGTGGCCTTTTCTTTCTGATTTGACCTGGCCACTATCATCCATGCTTTCATCACCTTTAAGATAGATTACTGCAATGCACTCTACATGGGGATGCCCTTGATGACTGTTTGGAGGCTGCAGCTGGTGCAGAATGTGGAGGCTCACCTCCTTTGGGGGACAAGTTGCTGGGAGCACATTATACTGGTGCTCCGAAGTCTGCACCGGCTTTCTATAGCATTTCAGGCACAATTCAAGGTGCTGTTTTTGACCTTTAAAGTCTAAAATGGTCTGGGTCCCATATAGTTGAAAGACCTCCTGTCCTACCAAGTCCCATTGCAGTCACTATGGTCGACTGGGTGGGTGTGTGGCTTTTGCAGGTTTCATCTGTTACCCTTGGCCGTGGGGCAGGGGTGTGCAGGAGGGTGTTCCCAGTTGCTACCCCAGTTTTATGGAATTCCCTTCCCCGGGAGGTTTGCCTGAGTATCTTTTGAAGGTGGCGTAAAACGTTTGTATTTGAAAGAGCATTTGGTGGGCAGGGATAAGGGTTCTTTGGGTTATTGGGTAGAGTTGTGGGGTGGGTGGTAGTTTTGAGGGGAGGGAGGGAGTGTTTTATTGCATGGATTTTCATTTTATTGTTTTTATGAATTGTAAGCCACCCTGAGCCTCTGTGGGAACGGTGGCGTATAAATTTGATAAAATAAATACATAATAAAATAAGACGTGGAGAGATTGGGTGGTGGGGAGGGAATGAGACCTGTCTGATTCATCTGGTCCATGAATATTCAGATGCTGTCAGTTAGTGTACCAATTCCTTCTTTCTCCATTGCCATAACCTGTGTGGTCGAATCATGAGCTCCCTCACAGAGGGAGGAATCAGAATCTAGGAAGGAGCCCAGCAAAATTAAAGTTATTTCTTTGACCCATCCATATCAAAACAGAATCTCCAATGAAAACTTTCTACACAGAGGACCTGTATGTGTGCCCCCTACTTGCTCTGATGAACAGTTATCAAACAGGGAGTCATAATGGAACTACTTGTGTGAACAAGTCTTTATATAAAGTGAGAAAAGGTTGCACAAGTGGGACAAAAAAACCTGATGGTGTGACAGTGAAGCAACCTAACTTGTGCTGTTCCCATACAGCTAAGAAAATCTGTGGTGGTTTTTCTTCACATCGAAGATTCCAAACCAGCCCAGAAATTATGGTCTCTAATGGGGTGTGCACTTCATTTTTGTTATATGGATACGATAATGACATTCTTGTTTTTGTTATCATTATTGCAATAACGATAATGAAGATAAATAATAATGAAATCAATAATGATAACTACAGTCGTTATTGATTTTGTTATTGCCTGTCAGTTGTTTTTGGAGGGAAAATGTGGAGAGGGGAGGAGGGAGCAGACATCTTGGAGCCAGAAACAGTGTTGAATTCTTGATCTGGGCCTGTGATGGGAGGGGAAGGACCTGATGGATTTAATCACTGCCCAATGAGCAGTGCAAGCAGGTCCCAGGCAGTTGCATGACACCCTGTGATTGCTCCTGTCTCCTGCCTCCCAGAACAAATCATGGGGGCTCTGGGAAGGGCACTGCAAACCTTTATGTTGTAGGTCCGGGCTGTTTGACTCTTGCTCTGTGTTAGCTCTTCCTGTGACAAGTTGTGTGCTGTGACAGAACTCTGGTGCTGCTTGCACTAAATATCTTCCCCAGACCCCAGTGTTATACTTAACCTTTCCTTATACCCTTTAATTTTACCTTTTTCCTTCCCATCTGTCTCCCCCTGTATAGATAGAGCAATAGATACATTACAGATTTAGATAATATAGATAGTGATTAGACAGATGTACCCTATAGTTTTTTCCTTTCCCTGTTCCCTGCCTGTCTTCCCCTGTCCATATGATAGATAGATAGATAGATAGATAGATAGATAGATAGATAGATAGATAGATAGATAGATAGATAGATAGATACTAGGTTTTTTATTATATATATTAGCAATTTAGGATAGGAATAGGATAGATAGAAACTTAGATAGAACACATAGCAGACAAAAGTTTATTGATATAGATACTTAGATAGCAATATATTACATATAGTATAGGTTATTAGGTGTAGGTTTAGGTTAGACATACATATTAGTAATTTTTCATATTATCATTGTGCACTTATTACTACTGTATTATAATGAGAAAGGGAGGAAGGAGTCCAGATTTCTGAGAAGTCTGGGGCAGGTGTCTGTTGGCACGTCTTTCACTGATGGCAGCCCACAACGGAAACGATATTGAAAACAAAATCTTCATTATCGCTAAAAATCAATACCAATACAGATCAATACCAAAATCGATAAAAAGGAAAGAAACTAGCTGGTAACTGGAACAAACAGGAAAATGGAATGTGGCAACATGGTAAACAGTTCAAAGTAATACAGTAAAAAAGTAATACAAATACAGTAATGCGGTAACTCTGCTAAACTGTCAGTTAATAAACAGTTGCTGTTGAGTAACAGCCCCTTCTGTACAGGGGCCAAACCAGTCCAGGTCTGAGCCCCGCAGAGGTGCCAGGACACTTAGGGGGGTTGCCCTGGAAGGCTGTCCCTGGGAATAATTCAGGGGTCAGGACTACCTTCTTCTGAGCCCTGAAGAAGTGCAAGGCAAGTAATGGAGTTTGGACTCTGTCAGCAGCCTGAATGGCTTGAGCAATTGGGACTGAGAGAATCAGGGCACAGGCATGTCCAGCCTTGTGACCCCTAGAAGGGCAAGGACTTGTTATAGGGCTGAGGATCTGGATGCCCACCACTTAAGGGGCCTGCAAGCCTACTAAGGAGCCAAGTGGGACTCAGCTGATCTGTAAATAAAATGTACATAGGAACCCTGTATGATCCCATGGTTTCCTGTGGTGTGTGCTGCCCCCAACCTGCCATACGGTCCCGACCTAGAACCCCCAAGTGTAGGGCCCTGCTACAATGGGACTTTCAGGTTCAATTTTAATCGAGACAGTCTGAAAATGGCTGCCTCGGTTCAAAAATTAGGGATCCGAAAATCGGGCCATCTTGGTTCCTGATTTTCAGATCTTCCTATTGACTTCAATGGGTGGTAGAGAATCCCCCCCCCCATCAAGCCTTGTAGGGTGGAGGTGGGTATCCTCACCCCTAAAACCTCCATTCCCACCTCCTGGGATCCAGCTTTACCCTCAACCCCCCAGGGCCCTGCATTTACCACTGTTGGTCTTGGTCTGGAGGATAGGGAATAAGATGGTTGGACAAGATGTTGGGGCCAGGAGTGGACACCTGGGAAAAGAGGTCGGGGCCGATTTTGGCTGACCTCATTCCACCTGGAAGCCACATGATCAATTACCTCTGCCAATCAGGTGTTTCAAAAGGCCACAAGGTCACTCATGGAGCAACTGTCGAGGTCAACAGGCAATATCCCTCAAAGCATTCGAGAACCCAGCTAGTTCCATAAGTTTCCAGGGGCGAACCATCCTGATTGGTCCATTGCCTCCACAGTAAGGCAGGAGTGCACGAATGTGAGCCCGCAGGAGGTAATGGATCAACCACGGCAAGGGTGTACAAACACGCCCCAATCATCGGACCCCCCCGCCCCACCTCAAGGTCTGTGCAGAACACTAAGTCTAGAGTATGCCCTGCCTCATGAATTCATGCTCTGTTCCAAGCAATCTGGTCTCAGCATGAATATTGAAGTATCCCAAGACAATAAGCTTAGAAGATTGCAAGACCAGGTCTGAAACAAGAGTGACTAGAGCAGACAGCGATGAAGCAGTGCAGTGGGGCACATGGTACACAATCAACATCCCTATTTGTAGCCAGCCAGACCCCCATGTTCGTTATAGTCCATATCAAACATCAGGTAGAGGCCCTCTATCCCGGACTCAGTCTGCACCAAAACCCTCTGAACAGACAAGCTTTCCCTAAAAATTATGGCTATGTCTCCAAACCAACCCTCCAGTCTGGGTTGGTGTTGGACAGAGTACCCAGCTGCAGTCCACCCACGAAGTACTCCCTCCCCCACACCATAGAGGTGTGGGAAGATCACCAGCTGCTCTAGGCTGCTGCCCAAAGACCTATGGCGAGTAGACAGACAACTACTCCATCCCTGACTGGTGTTCCGTATTTGGGCAGCCTACTTTGCTTGTGGTGCTCTGGGATGTTCTGGAGCACCGCAAGCAGAGTTGACCGCCTCACCCCAGGGTGGCCTGCCTTTACGTGAGTGGGGCAGAGTAGGAGTGGAGCAGGTGTCCATCTAAAGACACCCACTGTGGCAAGGTCAGCCTGGGATAAATAAGGGTGTGGCTTACACAAATTGCATAACTGAAAAAAGCATCTTCAAACCACTTCTGATGCCTGAATTTTCATTGACAGAGTGTGATCTAAAATGATAATCAAGTTCTTTACCTGGCCCACTTCCTCCACTCATACCCCTGAATATGCAGGGGTCCAAGGGAGGTGAGGGCATGCTCATCTTGGCTGCCCTTACCCACCAGCATCACCTCAGTCTTTCCTGGATTGAGCACAAGGTAACCCCAGCACATCCAGCCAGGTATATCATTCAGGCATTCCTCCAAGACAGAAGCCTAGGTGACAGGGATCATGGGGCAAGAGATATACAGTTGTGTATGAATGATGCTTAACCCTGTGCTTAGTCAGGACATCCCCAAAGGGTTGCATGCATACGTTGAACAAGATGTGAGAAAGAATAGAACCTTGCAGATCACTGGATTTCAAGTCTCTGTGATGCATAATCAATCACCCATCATCACCAATTGAAACTGCTCTTTGAGGAATGACTCCAACCACCATGCAGAAGCTCCCATCAAACCAGCGACATCCCTCATCCACCAAAGCAGCAACCCATCAAACCAGCAACATCCCTCATCCACCAAAGCAGCAATCCATGGTCAATCATATCTAAAGTGGTCGTAGGGTCCAATATGACCAAAATGACCAGCAGTCCTCAATCTAAAATCATCAAGGTCTTACATCTGCAGAACATTCATCATTCTGACAAGTGCGGTCTCTACTCGATAGAAAGGGCACAACCCAGATTGGAATTTCTGCAAGATATTATTGAGTCCAGATACCTCTGCAGCTGTACTGCCATGACCTTCCCCCAAAAAAGGTAGATTTGAGACCAGAACCTAATTGGCAAGCAATCCAATGTCAAGAAATGATTTCTGGAGAAACGGACAAACCACTGCATGTTCAAGGCTAGCCAGCACCCTTATAATGTATCATTTATATATTCATTCAATCATTCATTCATTTATTCAGATTTATACCCTGCCATTCACATTAAGGCTCAGGGTGACTTACAACATATAAAAACATCTAAGAAAAATCCCCTTAGCCCACCTCCCTTCATCCCTTTCCTTAACCTCCAAGTCCTATTCTTGCCTACCAAATGCCTAGCAAAACAGAAAGGTCTTACATCACTTCCAGAAGATGAACAGGCTTGGGCTTAGATGAAGCTCCAAGGGGAGGGAGTTCCTTGTTATGGAAACTTCATGGGCAGGCGGTACCTGCAAGAAGGTGCTCCCAGCTAACCTCAGAGGCCACATTAGGACACAAGGGAAGAGGCAGCCTTTCAGATACTTGGGGTCCAAACCATTTAGGGTTTTATAGGTCAAATCCAGCATCCTAAATTGTGCTCAGAAAGCTATTGGCAGCTAGTGCAGACTCTGGAACACTGGTGTAATGTGCTCCCAGTGACCGGCCCCCGGCAGCAGATGGGTCACATTCTGCACCAACCGCAGCTTCTGAACAATCATCAAAGGTAGCCCCATGCAGATTGCATTGCATTAGTCTAGACTTGGGTTATGAAGGCATGGATGACAGTGGGCAAATCTGAATCTGATAAAAAAAGGGCACAATTCCCTCACCAGATAAAGTAGGTGAAAGGCGCTCCTGACCACTGCTGCAACCTGGTGATTCAGGCACAACAATGGATCCAAGAGCATCCCAATGCTGTGATCCTGAGCGAGCAAAGGAGGCAGAACCCCATAAATAAGAGGGGTCTCTATGTCCCCCAGGTCATAAGGCTGGCCAACCATTATCACCTTGGTCTTGTCTGGATTCAGTTTCAATTGGCTCACCACATCCAGTCTCCAGTGGTATCCAGAAACTGGGTAAGCACCAAGACTGCAGGACCTGGGTCATAATAAAAAGAGACCCAGTTGGGTATCATCAGCATACTGATGACATTTTACTCAAAGTCTACATACGCATACGACTTCACCCAGGGGCTTCAGGTACACATTGAACTAGAGTGGGGACAAGATGGAACCCTGCCGGACCACAGGAAGCTCCTGAGGAGGTGATAAGCCTATCACAAGCATCTGGATTCTCCCAGCCAGGAATGAGTGGAACCACAGTCCCAAGAACCCCTGCCAGGTCACAAAGTGATGTCAACTATGTTCGACTGTATCAGAGACTGTCAAAAGATCCAACAAAATCAACAGAGTGCAGTTACCCCAGTCAATTTCAAAGCACTGATCTCTACAAGAACAGTCTCAGTGCCATGCCAAAGACAACATTCTGGCTGATGGATCCAGGAATCCAATAGCATTGAGATGCGCCTGAAGCTGCAAGGCAACCACACAATCAATTACCTTTCCTAAAAAGTGAAGATTAGGGATGGGGCAACAGCTGGCAGGGGAGTCAACATCACAAGATGGTTTCTTGAGCAGGGGTTGGACAACTGTAGTTTTGAGACTGTCAGTCACCCTGCCCCTTCCAAAGGGAGGCATTGACAACCCCAACCAGGAATGGCTCCAAAGTCTCCCAGCTAGCTTTTACCAGCCAGGACGGTCATGGATCTAATTCATAACTCGTCACCTACACCATTCCGAGCACACCCTCTGCATTGGTGGGTGAGACTAACTGAAGCGGATCCAAGCAAACCGGACGGGACTAAGAATCCTCAACCCCAAATTCTGACCCTGCGCTCAAACTAGCAGTTCCCAAGTCATGCCAAATACAAGTGACTTTATCTGCAAGGTAGGTGGCAAACCCATCACAGTGGGCAACTAATGTCTTTAACTCCAGGTAAAGACAACAAGTATTTATCAGGTTATTCACCACCTGGAAGAACTCTGCTGGATGTCACTTTGCAGATGCTATGGAAGCAGTTAATAAAGGTTTCTTCACCACTGCCACAGTCATGGCATAGTCCTTCAAAAACAATGTATGCCACACTCATTTTTCTCTAACTGACTACCCTCCTGCTTCATCCACCTCAGGTTCTTCATATACCATGGGGACCTGTGCTGCTGAAGTAGGGGGAGTGGAAGACTGGGTGCAACTGTGTCTATAGCCATGATAAGCATGAGATTCCACAAGTCAACCAAGTCATTGACAGAGTAGCCATCAAGGTTAGTGGGCAAATCCCCCAGAGAGTTCTGAAATCCTATTGAATCCATTCGTCTCCAGAGGTGGGCCAACCTAACTGGTACACCACCCCAACAGGGGCAGAGAAGGGCAGGGATCTGGGCCTTCAGAAGGTAATGGTCAGACCATGATAACAGTGTCATAGCAACACTCCCAATAATCAGTCCCCCTGTTTCCAGGGCAGTGCAGAACATTAAATCCAATGTGTGTGCAGACTAATGTCAGGCCAGATATTATCTGGGATAGGTACAAGGTTGTCACTGCAGCCATGAAATCCTGCTCTGCCCCTGAAAGGCTGGCTCCAGTGTGTATGCTGAAACCACTGAAGACAATAAGTCTGGGAGAACTCAATACCACCTCTGATACCAGCTTAGCTAGAGCAGGCAGGGAGTCTGCTGCGTAGTGGAGTGGTCAGTACACCAGCAGAATCTCCAATCTATCCCAGGCCTCAGTCACAAGATAGACACACACTATGTTGGGGAAGACAGACACTGGATACCTTTGGTAGACCAGATTGTCTTTACAGACTACTGTAACTCCACCCCGTCTCCCAATCTTGGGCTGATGCATTGCTGCATTGAGTACCTGGCCAGTACCATCTGGCCATCATAGCTCCAAAAGCCTCATCCAGCCAGGTCTTGTTAATGCATATGAAGTCGATGGCTTCATCCTGAAGAAGATCAAGGATGAGATAGCGGTTTTATTTGCCACTGACCTCATATTAAGCAGCATTAGCAACAGGTCAGAGGCTCCACTGATCTAAACCCTCGAATATTCTGAGATGGGGGGAGAGGAGCACAAGAAGACAGACACCAAGAGTTTATGATGACTTTTCCTCCCTCCTCCCCCCATTCCTCCCCATGCCCAACGCGACCCTAGTCAGTTCAGTGGCTGTCCCAGCAATTTCCACCCCAAGGAGATTCCTTTCACATGGCTCCAAAATGAAGCTGTCATCCCCTCATGAGGAGGCCATGGCACTGCTCCCCGCACCCACCTGATCAATGGAGCAACTTCTTTTTTGTTAAGGTGAAAGATCACGCCTGAACATTAGTTCCAAATATAGATTTTTCACTTAAACTATACAAATCTTCCTCAGTGTAGAAGTATCATTAGAGCTATGATCCACAAACCACTTATACTGGAGAAGCCCCACTGAAACCCTGTGGATTATTCAGAATAAGTGGTTTGTGGTTTCGGGCAGACCACATCTCATTAAGGGTTTAGAGCAAATGAATGCTTATTTCGATGCCGTCCTTGCCAGAGAGGTTCAGGGCAGCTTACAATAATAAAAAACAGGAGTTAAAGCCATTAAAATTAGTGCTGAAACTCGGAATTGGAAATTACTCAGTTTTTACAGAGCATCTTGGTATTTGACTCGATTTTACCGAGTACCGAGTAACTGAGGAATCGGCCTGGTACTTGGTCCAGTACTCACACCAACATGTGGGGCATATCCTACCCCTGTTTAAGGTAACCCGGTACTAGGTACTCGGTTTTATTTTACTGAGTACTGAGTAGCGAGTATTTGTCCGAGTTTTCGAGGACCGACCAAACACTTAGAGCCAATCCTCGGAAACACTCACGTATAAAATGTTTACTGTTTGTTTCACCCCTAATTAAAATCAATTAAAAAAAATAACATCCCACTCAACCCACCCCTATGCCCCCACCCAGTCCCATCCCACCCTATCTTTACCTGAAAAATGCCTGGGCAAATAGATAGGTCTTTGTTGCCAGAAGATGGGCAGGTTCAGACTTAGGTGGACCTCCAACGGGAGTTCCATAATCTTGGGACAGCTACCAAGAACACCTCTCTGTGCACCCAGCCATAAAAACATCATGGGGAGATGGCACCTGCAAGAGAACATCCCCCAGCTGACCTCAGAGGCTATGAAGGGACGTGAGGGAGGAGTCAGTCTTTCAGATACCTGAAAAGGGTAAAAGGGGTCTGAATTCCCCCCAAAAAATAAACCTGAAGAACCTTCAAGAAAACCATAAAATTTTATTACGCTGCTGAACTGAGTTCTGAAGATACAGTACACCAGCTCTACCTATGTTGGACAGGTTCAATATCAATCATCCAGCAGATCTGCACTCTCAATCAGTTTGCTTGATTTACTACACTATAAGTGGCATAATGGTTTTGTCACTTACTTCATCTTCCTTTCTGTGCCTGTATTTGATCAGTTCCCAGCACACCACAGTACTGCCTTCATCACAATGCAGTGACAGCATGTTAAAGGATGGGGCAGATAGCTTCCCAGTAAACAGTCTTATTATGATTGGTGAACCATGTACAAACCAAACAAGGGGAACAGCTACATGAGCTACAGGGACCCGATCTCTGAGTGTCTCTGTGGTGGGCAAGGCCAGTGCGGGAAGCTGGGCAGATGTTCTCTGCTCCTCTTGGGACAGCTGGGCCGCTGTCAGAGCTCCTGTCATGGCTGAGGTGGGCCAAAGACCCAGTCACATGAGCTGTCACTCAGCCCTGCCCCGCCTCCCTCTCCTGGACTGACCAAAATCCCTGCCCCCAGTGATGATGCAGCAGCGTCCAATGGGTGACAACGCCCACTACTCAAAGCCCCACTGTAGAGTTCATTTGCCACATGGCGGGGAAGAAGGGGCCCCAGCACATGGGTAGCCACTCCTTGTGCAGCCTTACCCCATATGGGATAAGGCTTTTCCCGAGGAGGCAGTGTGTAGCAGTCAGCCAGCTGCTGCCCCACCCTGCAGGGAACATCTGGTGGCAGCCAGTCACATGATGTACTGCATTGTGTGGTCCAGCTGGCCAGACTGGGCTAAGGCTGCCCAAGGGGTGGTGGCCTCCCCAGGGCTTCTCATGTGGATACACCTAAGGTCTGTGTAACACACGGTGATAGTGGAAGTTGGCATGTTTGGATAGGCAGTCAACATTCTGTAATTCCACCCAGCAAGAAAAAATCCAAACCAAAAACACATACAATGGAAATTGGGGGAAATCTTTCACCTTTAAGGTCCACAACTACAGGAAGAGCAGTCCACTGATTAAGGTGCCAGCCTGGGATTTGGGTGACATGGGTTCAGCTTCCTCTTTGCTGCTTACCAAATCACTTAATCTCTGTGTACACCATTTATAAAATGTGCATTGATTATATTGTACAAACATATTCATTTGTTTTAACTTATATTTTATTGCTGTGTGCATACATTTATGTGATGGAATATAATTGTGCATTGTTATATTGTACATTGATGGTATATATTGTACAGTGATGGAATATAATTGTGCATTGATATATTGTACGAACTCACTCATTTGTTTTAATCTATATTTTACTATTGTGTGTATACATTTATGTGATAGCCTTGTGGCTATAACAAATAAATTTTATCTTATCTATCTATAAAATGAGGATTGTAGCAATGGGTGCTGTGAGGACAAATGAATCAAAGATAGTAAGGTATTCAAGTACTATGTTAGTGGATGATAAGGATATAACCATCATACTGGGTCAGATTAATGGTCTATCTAACTCACTATCCTGTTTCTGATAGTGGTCAGCACTAGATGACTCTGGTAAAGTGTACAAGAAACAGGACATATATGAATGCAGTATTCTGTTGCTCGCTCCTAGCTTCCAGCAGACAAAGCCTGCATCCTTGACAGCTTTTTGGCTATTAGCTGCTGATGGACCTATCTTCCATGGGTTTATCCAGTCCTTTTTTTACATCCAACAATAACTTAGATAACTGTTTTGCCATCTCATTTTAGATGATGACATCCAGGAGCTCAAATTAACAGAATATAAATCTACATGTACCTACTTTGTATGGGTGCATAAGGGACGTGTGAGAAGATCCCTGCCTCTGAATGTGTTCGTTCAGAGTATATCGTTTCATAAAGGACATGATGTTAAACAAAAAAATATTTGTATTTAGGGATGTCAACAATTTATGACACACCTGTTCTCTACTATTAACAGGAAATTAGGACTAATGATAATCATATTTACTCTATTGATTTCTTCATTGGAAAAGCAAGAGATTTTTTATTTTAACTATTTGTCATTGTGTCATTTTTGAATGATGAGTATTAGTAAAAATAAACAGGCAGTTATTTTAATATGATCTGTGAAGCACATTAGTTCAGAAGACTATTTTAAATTGCTAAAGACAGGACCAATTTGCCTAAACAGTATTCTTTAATAACCAATAGGCATTAGTAATACATAGTACTATGTACAGAAATCCAGTTGGATACAGTTTTTTTAAAAAAGTATATTATTTTTTTAATTAAAACTACTCACAGGCTGATGAAAATGTTTACAGTTTTTGGTAGTACATAGAGCTTGCTCTGTTAGATTAAGCGCATACACAAAACTAATATACCAAGGGTCTAGAGTAAATTCATACACTTAGGGAATGTTCAGATGTTACGAAATCACGCTCAACCACAGTCAATACCCTGTGGTGGGGAATGGTCCCGTAACGTCTGTTGGGGAACCGGAAGTTCCCCCCAGATGTTTATCATGGTCAATCGTGGCGGGCAATCAGATTCACCACGTGATTGGAGGTCCTGGACGGACCAACCCCGATCGTGTGGTGCATAAGATTCCCCCCTCCCCATGATGAAGGGGACAGTAACATCTGTCCCCTGACCATGGCCCGGAATCCACGGAAGGATTCCAGGTCGTGGTCAATGCCGGGGGGGCATGGGCGGCTGGGCGCTCTGGCCACATTGGCCGCAGCGCCCGCCCATCTCCTGGAGGGTGGGTGGCGGGGGAAGTATGGGGGGTGGGGCTGTGTGGCCACACGTTGCGCTGTGCAGCCCCACCCCCTCCCCAAATTTCTGTCCAGGATCGGCCACCGCGTCTGTTAGCCCGTGACGCGGTGGCCCCGGCAGGGAATCAAAGGGTTGTTTCCGTGCTGGGGCCAATCGACCCCATCACGTCTGAAAATACCCATAGGAACAGAAGATTTCTAGAAAAAACAAGGCATAATCATAATCTTGCTATCAGGATTGGAACTGCTGGCAGCCAGCCACTGATTTCCTAGTTTTGTGAGGTTTATGTCACTATGCTAGCCAGATGCTTAACTGAATCAGTTAAATCTCTTCTCTGCTATATGTCATATGTTTATATAAGTAGCTGTTTTCAAATGTGATGGTGGCCGTGGCCCACATTGCCACACTTTCCTATGCTTTGGCACGCGGGCCACTGTCACATTAGTTCCTGACCATCAATTGTTGGCATAGGATACATCCCAGATGTGGTGGCAGCTAGTGCAGACTGTGACTCAGTAAAATCTCAGAGTCACAGCCCAAGCTAGCCACCACCATGGCCGGGATCTGGCTGCCCAACTGGGAGTACAGCGGGTTTTCTAATTGGGGCCGATCCCAGTCCCAGCCGCAGTGGTGGCCCCACTTAGGATCAGGCAAGTCCGTGACAGCAGCTTGCCACCGTCACTTTAGAAAACACCTTATGTCTTAAATGCTAGGGGCAGTGAGAGCCACAACTTGTGAACTTGACCCGTGACTGTCCTGGTTGGTGAACGCTGGCCAGGAGACTCTGGGGCCATTGCTGGCAGGAGGTGTCAATGCCTCCCTTGGGGAGGGAAAGGTCTCGGGATGCCTGAAGGAGGCTGTGGTACAACCTTTGCTCAAGAAGCCATCTCTTGATGTTGACTCCCTGGCCAGTTATCGGCCAGTCTCTAACCTTCCCTTTTTAGAGAAGGCTATTGAGCGGGTGGTGGCTTAGCAGCTCCAAGGGCATCTGGACCGTATCAGTTTCCTTGATCCCTCACAGTCCGGTTTTCACCCAGATTATGGCACTGAGACTGAACTTGTGGCCTTGGTCAACGATCTTTGCCATGAGTTGGACCAGGGTCGGTTCACTCTGCTGATTTTATTATATCTGTCAGCTGCTTTTGACACGGTTGACCACGAGATGTTTCGCTCTTTCCTGGTCAAAATAACTCAGCGTGTGATACTGGGGGACTTTTCATTGTCTCCCCGGGGTCTCATGTGTGAATTTCCGCAGGGATCTATTCTGTCCCCTCTCCTATTCAAAGTGTACATGTAGCCTTTGGACAAGATCATGAGAGGGTTTGACATTTGGTGACATCAGTATGCTGATGACACCCAACTGTACTACCTGTTTTCATCTGACCCAGGCCCCGCAGTCTCGGTGTTTACTTGGTGTCTGGCTGCAGTGGGGGACTGCCTCTGGGAAGCGGAATCCCGATAAGACAGAGGTGATATTGGTGGGAAGGGGGTAGAGGCCCCCATCATTGATGGGGTGCATTCCTCCTTGGTCCCTCAGGTTCGGAGTCTGGTTGTGCTCCTCAACTCACAGTTCTGCCTGGATGCTCAGGTGGTGGCTGTTTTGTAAACTACATCTGAACAGTTGCCTTCAACCTTATGCCTCATCCCTTGGGTCCTGGATAGGCTCTTGTGGTCGGCCTTCTTGGAGGTCCCCCGGGTGTCCTGAATGATGACCTTTGAGGGTGTTTTTGGTGGCCGCACCAAGACAGTGGAACTCTGTCCCAGCGGAGGTTCGCCTGTCTCTGGATCTCCCCTCTTTCCATAGAAATTGTAAAACCTGACTGTTTCACCAAATGTTTGGTGAGGGGGACGGGTAGTGAGTGGGTGGGTATTTATTCAGGATCTCTTGGTGTATTTAGTTGTTTTTATTTTGCATTTTTATATTGTACTTTTATGGCTTTTATTTGTGTTTTATGTTAACCACCCTGAGCTGCCTTTGGGCAAGAAGGAGTGGGATACAAACTATGAAAAAATAATAATAAATAATAAATTTGGGGAGGCAGATGGAAAGGTGGCTCCTTTTGTAACAGCATGAAACAAAAGTTCATTAAGAGGAACCTGCAGAAGGATACGAGTAATCGTCACCACCCCTTGCACATGCACACATTTGACAGGTTAAAAGTTAATAATTTAGAATAACAGTGTGAAAAACGATCAATAATTTGTAAGAATAATCTTTATAATTCAGTTGCTTATATAGGAGAGGGAGTGCCAAGCTGAAATATCTACTAATACCAAAGAGGGCTAATGAGTAAAGTAAACCAGTTCATTTAGTTGGATTGCTTTACACAAATGATTTTTAGGTTGCACATCTAGATCAAATACAGACATAGTAAGCTATAATCAGAAAAGCAACATCATTTTGATTACATTTTATTGCACTACTTAGTATTTTCAGTTTTTCTCATTATCCAAAGTCCACTAATGGTGTCTTTATCACTTTAGGAATAAAGATAAAATGATACACTTTTGTGAATCAATTACATTTTGGAGTAAATATCCTGAAACACACATACATTATTTACACACACGCATGCATTTTAGTTTATAAGAAAAGCTTAACTGACAATTGTTACTCATTTCTTCCAGTCTTTGCAATGCTGGAAGTTTCTTTGAAGAAAAAAAAAGTATATCATGGAGTAAAACAGATGTGCAAGTGGCACGGCAGTTCCCTGGCCTGGAAACTGCAGCTCTACATGCCCCAGGATGGGTCCGGGCACCGAACAAATGTGCCCACAGCCAGAGAGCTCTCCCGTCATCTGCACAGCATGAGTAGGGTGGGAAGCTCAACAAACATGTGGGCATGCACCCTGCTCCCAGTGCCTGGCCTCCCACGGTGACGGACAGCTGCCATGGCAGCCCCCAACCTGCAGAGGGTATGGAAGGGCAGAACAGACGTGCTGGCCCACTGTGGCCCATGTGGGCGGCCCTTAGCCTGGGCTGTGTTCTTGGACATTTTCCAAGGATGCAGCCCAGGCTTTGTAACTTGTCCCATCTTCCATTTCTCAATACATGTCCTTTTAAATTCTCAGTTCATCAAAAAGCTTTTTGTACAGCCACATTGGTTTCTTTAGATGCCTCCCATTTTTCTTTCTCATTGGAATTGTTTGTGATTGTCTCTTCAGTATCTCATTTTTCAGAAACTCCCACCCATCTTGGACGCCTTTTTTCCTTTAGTTTATCTACGTAGGGGGGAGAATTCCGGTTCTCCCAAGATCCGATATTGCCGGTATTTGGGTGTATCGACTTAATCCGATAAATCCGATATTTACCCGTATCGGTATACCAGATTTTTAACATTGGCCACGGTACCGAATTTTTTACATTGAGGCCATTGAAGTCAATAGCCGTAATGTAAAAAATCTGGTACTGTGGCCAATGTTAAAAATCCGGTATGCCAATATCGGTAAATCCAGTACCAGGGAGATCCGATACCGGTACATCCGGTATCCGGTATTCTCCCCAGTGTCCCACCCCTATATCTAGTCATGGGATCCTGCCTAGCATTTATCGGAGTTTTATTAAAATCAGCTTTCCTAAAGTCCAAGGTACATGTTTGACTATGCTCACCTTTACTTTTTTTTAAGATCATGAGGACCTGTGCCTGGGGATTGACAGGGGGAATTCCACACTGTTGATCTTATTAGATCTTTCAGCAGCCTCTAATAAAGTTGATCATGGGGTGTTGTTGACATGACTTTAGGGTCTGGCAGGGATGCACGGGAATGCTCGTCAATGGTTCTGCTTCAACCTGTCAGGGAGGTCCCAGAGAGTGGTGATGGCCAATTGCTCATCGTCCTCTGGGGATGTCTTCTGTGGGGTCCCTCAGGGTGGCTTGCGGGGGAAGGGGGGCATTCTTTGGGGCAGTTGTATTTTAATGTTTTTAATTTTAATTTTTTTTCTGAATAAGCTTCAAGCAGGGTTCCTGAGGAAACTTTTGCATCTACCCCAGGGAACTGTGGCAGCTGCAGCCCAGCTAGAAATGGGTCAAATCAGCTGGAATTGGAGGGTCAAAAATTATGCGCTCCTACAATGCCTGCATGTTGTTGTTTATCTCCACTCGGGTTTCTTCCCTTTGCTGGCAAACAATAAATACCAATCACGGTGGCTTTTAGTTGTAGAGGAGGTCACAGGTAAATTGGGTTTTTCAAAAACCTATTTCCGAAGCAGAGGCCTTTTGGCGGCGTGAGCAGAAGAATAGGGGATGTTGCTTGTCAAGAAGACTTTGCTGACATAACTGTCTCAGCTCCTTCGAGGCAGTATCTAATCTTGATCCCCAAAGCTGATCAGGCGGCCGATTACTGGAAAAGAGGTTGGCCCACAGCTCTGGGCCACAAATTACTCTTGGTTTGACTTAATATATTCCCTTCTATGGTTGTTAAGGGCCATTATAATGGGACAGCCCGGTCTCTGCCCGTTTGACTGCCAACAGGTTGAAACAATATCCCATATCTTGCTGGACTGCCAATTATATCAGGACATCAGGGAAAGCTATCTGAATCCAATCTTGCTACGTACTCCAGGGAGATCTTGTCAGGAATGGACAAAAAACTTATTAGAAGATAAATCTGTAGAAATTTCAGAGGCTGTAGCCAGATTCTTGTTGAAATCAACAATAAGGAGAAGTTGTTTCCTAAGATTTAAAGCTATTAGTCCTGAAGGTGCAGTAGTAGGATAAAAATTGACTGGCAGTCCAAAATATCTTAATTCCTTTCTTTCTTTTTGTACGGTTATTGCTGAAGGATGCCCAGGTGCTATCCTGAGAAAATAGTTCCTCTAACATGATTTATTAAGGAAGATAAGGATTAGGGTAAAATGATCGGACTAAATCCCTGTAAGATTTAATGTATCTTGTATCATTTTATTGTTTGATTTTTATTGTGTATTTTAAACTTATTTTGGTTATGTCCATTGGATATGCCATTAAATACATATATTAATTATATTATTTATTATTAATTATTATTTATTTTTATGTTTATTATTATTATTATTATTATTATTATTATTTCATTTTAATGTTTTTTATATGTTTATATATGTTATGTTTATATTTTTTATTTTGTAAGGTGCCCTGAGTCTTTTGACCCTTCCCGGGTGCGTGAAAAATTTAAATAAATAAATAAATAAACAAACAAACAAATGAACAAACAAACATACTATTGCCATACTTAAAAGTACAACATCTACTCTCAAAACTTACAGGGTCGGGCCACCATGCGCATTTTACACCGGTGCTCCAGGCTCTGCACTGGCTGCCTATAGTCTTCTGCACCCAATTCAAGGTGTTGGTGTTAACCTATAAAGCCCTATAATGACCATGACCTGACTTACCTACAGGATCGCCTCACTCTCCATGCTCCAGTCCAAAGCTGCTATAAGCCAGACTTTGACTCCTCCTTTTCAGATGCAGTGGCAGAGCCAGAAGTTAGGAATGCCCTGTTGGATCAGGTTTTGTGGGATGAATTTCATTCGGTGACACCTGCTAAGGTGGCCAATGTCCTGGGGTCTGTTTGGGCCACAACTTGTGAATTAGATCCATACCTGTCCTGGTTTGTTAAGGCCTCCAGGGAGACATTGGGACCGGTGCTGGCCGCGGTAGTTAACACCTCTCTTCAAGATTGAGACTGGATTGCCTCAAGAAGGATGTAGTACACCCCTTCCTCAAGAAACCATCTCTCGATATGAATGCTCCAGCGAGTTACCAGCCTGTCTCTAACCTTTCCTTTTTAGGGAAGGTTATTGAATGGATGGTGGCCTGGCAGCTGAAGGTACTTCAGGATCCCACCGGTTTTCTCGATCCCATGCAGTCAGGCTTTCGCACAGGTTACAGCATGGAGACAGCATTGGTGACCTCCAATTTGGGCTGGAATGGGATCATATGACTCTACTAGTTCTACTGAATCTTTCAGCAGCTATCACAACACTACATGGGAGGCAGGGTCACATAGAAGGGGGCAGGAGAGCCACACTGACCCACGCTCTTTCGAAGGTGGCCCAGACATGCTGCAGGAAAACTCAGAAACTCAGGGTTAAAAACCCAGCAACTCTGCTAGAACAACAGCTCTTCCGGATGGCTGTCCAACCTCTTTTTGAAAATGTCCAGGGATGGAAAAAGTACAACCTCCCATGGCAATTTGTTCTGTTGCCTCAAGCTCTTATACTGCTAGAAAGTCTTTCCCAATATTTAATCAAAATCTACTTTCCTGTAATTTGGGAGTCCATTATTTCTAGCCCTGCTGTCTGTAGTCATGAAGAACAGGTCCCCTTGCATCTTCTTTGTGGCATCTTCTTTTAGATATTGGAAGACTGCTGTCATATGTCTCCTTAATCTCCTCTCCACTAGGTTAAACATACCCAATTCCTCCAACCTTTCCTCATAAAATCTGCCGTCCAGACGCTTTAGCATCTTTGTCGCCCTCTTCTGAACCCGCTCCAACGTGTCAATATTCTTAAAATGAGCTACCCCAAACTGGGCATAATACTCTAGGAGGAATCTGACCTGGGCTGAATAGAGTTTCCAAGTATTGTTTCCAAATAACAATGCTTTTGTTTAAGTAGCCTAAAACTGCATTAGCCTTTATTGAAGTCACATCACAATAGAAGATGTATATCCAGTTTGTAACCAACCACAGTCTCTAGAACCTGCCGTCACACCAGGTATTCCCTCATTTTAGATTTGTACATTTGCTTTTCTTCCCTAAATGCAGAACTTTACATTTATCTCAGTTGAATTTCATTTTGTTAATTTCAGCGCAACCTATCAAGATTTTTTTTAAATTCTAATTCTGTCTTCCAAGGTGTTAGCTACCATTCCCAGTTTTGTGCCACCTGCAAACTTGATAAGTATTCCTTCCATTACTTCATCCAAGTCATTGATAAAGATGTTGAACAGAACCTGGCCCAGCACAGAACTCTGTGGGGACCTACTTGATACCTCCCTCCCATTTGATGATGTGCCATTGATGATCACTCTCTGAGTACAGTTATTTGATCGGCCCCGAACTCACCTTGTAGTGTCTTCCAGCCCACACTTTGCAAGCCTGTCAATGAGGATCTTGTGTGAACTTTGACAACCACTTTTCTGATATCAGGACATATTATGTCCACAGCATTCTCCTCACCCACTAAACTAGTTATACTATCAAAATATGAGGCAAGGGTCATTCTGGTATGACTTGTTCTTGACAAATCCATTCTGGCTACGGGTAATAATGGCATTGTCATCAAGGTGATTGTTTTATAATCTGTCCCAGGATCTTCCCAGGTATTTAAGTCAGGATGGCTGTTCTGTAACTTCCTAATCCTCCTTTTCCCCATAAAACAAACAAACAAACAAACAAACAAAAAGGACAACATTGATCTGTTTTCAGATTTTTGGCACCTCACTTGTTTTCTAAGAATTCCCAGAGATAACTGACAGAGTTTTGAGAATACTTCAGCAAGTTCTTTCAGTACCATATGGTGTCATTCAGTACCCTAGAGTGTAATTCATCTGACCCTGCAATCGTATCTGAGCCTTCCCATCACTACTTAGATAAATCTTCTCCACGTACTTATTCTGGACAAGAGTAGAGTGGAAGTGATTTGCCAATGCATGGGGAACAGGAAGAAGGTTGGACAGCTGCACCCCTGCTTCCCAGCCCCTACAAAACAAACATTGCTTTCCCCCTCCCACACCTAATGGACAGAGAAGGAAGACTTAAACCTTTACAGTGGCAGACAGATGTGTAGGTGACAGATGCTGCATTTAGGCACAAAGGGATAAGTTGGATTGGGGGGGGCATGATGGTGAGAGGGCTGCATGGCATGTGGGTGGGACTGCACAGGGGGAGTTAGGGCTGGAGGGAAAGGGGCTGCAGGAGGTGTGGTGGGGAATGGTGGGGAAGCATGGAGGCGGTGACATGGAAAGGAGGCAGTGGGTGTTTTCCAGCAACTAGTAAGGAGTGGGGGAAAGGGAGAGAGTGTGTGTTAGATGAGGGACCTACCAACCCTAAAATTCTATGATTCTATGGTCCTGGCACTAGAGGTGTGGTGGGATAGGGCCTCACATCTGAACTTTGCATGAGATCTCCTTTGTTCACAACAGTATCCAGGAGTTGGTGCAGTTCAACAGCTTCAAATATAGGGTGGGTATGCCCTTACCTTGGTAACAGATAGAGAGCAAACCATACATGTATACATCTTGCCACTCCCTGTTTGCTATACCTTTCTAGACATAGCATGGTGAGAATGGAGAATCAAGCACCAGATATTTATTCCAGTCACTGATTCTATAAGCTTCAGTGCAGAATTTTCATTACATTGTTAAATACTGCTCCTTGGTTTTCAGTTTTGTTCCTGTGTTTCCAATCTGTGTGTGATAAATGTCTGTTCTTTTTGAAAGATTATTTCTTCTCCATAAAACATTTTCGGGGGGTGGGGAACAATCAGCTGAGTAAAAGACTGGCATGTAAAGTACCGTCATTAGCAAAACACTAGCATCAATTGCCCTTGCAGGCAGAAACTCTGGGCGTAGGCCACAAAAGAGGAAATACAGAATGAGATATTAAAATGTCTACTCCGAGGACAAAATTAAAAGCTAAATAAACTATCAAAGCCATGGTACCAGAAGATCCTTTCTGTAGCTGAAAGCCACTATAAAAGATGCAAGGACAGCCAGTTCTTAGCAGATCAACCAATGGCACCATTTGGCAATGTCTCATACTTCTGTGTTTTGTGCCAGGATGCGTTAGGTTCTGAAACAATTAATTTTAAGTAGTGCGGCAGCAAGTGATTGCCAGTTCTGAACTTGACAGATCAAGTCTCACGTAAAGTGTATATATATATATTTTCTGAATACAAGAATCACCTAACAGACACATGAAGAAGAGGATTCTGAGATTCCACTGCTGAATCTAAACCCCCAGCATTCAAACTTCTGGAAAAGTGAGAGAGATTGCAGCTGGAAAAATAAAGCTTAGAAAGATAATAGTACACTAAGGAGTGACTTTTGTGGTGATTGGAAGAGATTGGCCATTTTTACATGGACGCCCTCCCCCCTGCCGCTGGGTGTGCAGGCAGGTATGCAGTGGGAGGGGTGTCCGTGTAAATGTGGCAGTGGGTGGGGAAATGGGTGTGCACCTGTCGGAACACCATAGGAGGTGAATGGGGGTGCATGCATGCTCCTGCACAACACCCACCTCCAACCATCTCTACTGATGAGGAAAACCCCAATAAGTCTGTTTGCCCTGTGGTACCCTCTGCCATCTTAGACAATATTAAGAGCCTATGACCTGCAGTTACCTTGCCATGTTAAAAATGCTTGCTTGCCCTTTTAACAAGACAGGCTTCTCTAACAAGGCAGGCTCTGTTCCTTCCCGCATAGATAAGCCTCAACTTTAAAGATTACCTCTTGCACATGAGGATGAGCCAAGTGCTCAAGAATGCAGCTTTGGGTTTAGTTTAGTTTAGCTAGAAAAACTCCCTAAATATTCTTTCATACTACGGTTATCTCATTCTAACTTGAACTTAGAAGTAAGCAGTCTGTTCTCAAAATAATTACAGTTATGCTGTAATCGGTTTCATTTGC
>QEPC01009286.1:714735-736487 GCA_003113815.1 Sphenodon punctatus
TGTGTGTGTGTATAGATAGATAGATAGATAGATAGGATGGGGGAATCACAAACAACACAAGGTTTCAGTTTAAGGTTTAAGTTTCATTTCAGTACAAAACTGAAATGAAACTTAAAGCAATCTAAATCTATCTAAGCTAAGCTAAATAGAATATGGGGGTAGATGGGTTGGATGGGTGAAATGGGAGGAGGATGGCAATGGATTGGGGAGCTGGGAAATGCTGGGAGAGGGAGCCTTCTGAAATGTCTGCTGTTCAGGAACAGTGACTAGCTCAGAAGGTGTTGGGAAGGGGGGAGGCAGATAGTTTCATTTCTTGCAAGCCTCTCCACCCCTGGTGCCTGGAAGGCTGCTCCTCAGTGACTACCCCTCCCTGTCACGTTTGACCTTCCAGTGAACCTTTTTTTGCCACCCGAACGTGATCTGAACTGACTGAACTGTTTGGTCCTTTTGACATTCGGAATTGAGTTCGGTTCGGTCAGTTTGTGTTCGGATTCACGTTCGGTCGTCCGAACAGGTCGAGTTCGGACTGAACACCGAACTTCCAAACCACGTTCGCCCATCCCTAATAATCAGGTGTAGGGCCAGAGGCAAAGCTTCAGGGTGGTCAAGAGACAGACAGCTACGTCTACCGTTGCTGCACCGGTAAACACTTAATGCTACAAATTGTGAACTCACTAGTTATGGATCTTGGCACCTTTTGCTTCAGACAGAAAAAGTAACTTTCAAATTAAAGAAAACATACACAGAATAAAACTTTATTTATTTATTTACTTGTTTACTTTAAAAAGTAAAAATAATGCAAATGTTTTGAAAGCTGACTACAGCGGTGATGCCATATGAATGAGGTTGGTTCTTCTTTTAAACTTTTAATCAAAACTATTTTACTAGCTCAAGAAGTTACTCATCAGAATGCAACTGATGCAGATGGATGACTGCCAGCTACCAAGGCAAAATTAGTCATGCAGGTGGACTTGTGATACAGGGGTCTAAGGTTCTCCTATGTGTCTTTAATCATTACATCAGGTATAGATTTTGTCATTCTGTCATGGACAGAAGATATTCATTCTGATGATCCCACCCCCACCCCAATATCCTTGCAACTGGCAAAGAGAGAGAAATACATAACTGTATACCCTCCACCCCCACATTGAGTGCTTTTAAACAGATAACAGTCAAAATTCTGCCTATGCCAGCCTGCTTCACCCCCGGGTTGGCCAGTCCATTTAAAATTGCCCATGCCAGATGTGCAAACAGAGCATGCTGTGCCTTCTCCAACCCTGGGTGGTGCTCCGGGGCACCAGTCTGAAACTGAAACAGATCTGCTGTCTGTCTGCCCGGCCAACTGCAGCCCCTGAGAATACCATAAACTTGCAGGTGCCAGCCTAGAGTGTCGGGTGAGTGCCCACAACTCTATCGTGTTGGGGGGGGCACTGCAAAGGTGGATCACGAGCGAGGGAACTCCTCATGAGTTAATGGATGTTGTTGTTTCCCACAATTTTTACATTAAACAACAGATGACCCACTACTCCTACTGCTTACCATTTCTATAGCACTACTATATATTTATAAACATCTTGTTCTCATGCTTCATATTATTTCATATTATGAATTAGAAACACCTGGTTGAAATTCTGGACCATCTGACATGAGTATAAATTGTGAGAGAACAAGATTAGCTCTTATCTGTATTGTGTTTAAGATCTGAGTAATAGTTATAACACATGGGCTATTTCCATTTCTTTAGTTGTCCTATTGTTTTAAGGGGGTGATTGAGATAAGAAAATCAGTGTTCGAAGTTATATTTAAAAACTTGTTTTTCAGTTTTCCACATGGTGCTTGATGGAGTCACTTTGGTAGTAGACTGGTAATTATCTTACCTGTCCTGCCCACTAGTATTGTAATAAATCTGATATTGCCAATCTGGCTCTCCAAATGGGTCTGTAAAGAGCTTTCAGTGTTTCCCTTGGGAATTTATTTTACAGCATAAAATCTCATAATTCTCATGCGACTCTTCTCAAGAGTTCTTTCTAGTATCCACATTGATAGAATTTGAAATAGGAAATTACTATTTGGTAACTAATCCATCGTTCTATGGCCAGGCCAAGATGAATGCAATTTATTTACTTCAATTAAATAAATAATTCTTGGTTATTGATTCACAAATACTTTGTTTGTTCACACTTCATAAAATGATAAGTATCCTGGCTGTCTAAAATAGCAGATTCCTCCAGCTCTATATTTAGTATTTTAGATTTAGTGTAATTTTATAGGCTGTGATATCAGTGGCTTCATTAATGTCTTTCAGAGAGCTAGTTGTTTCGGAATGGGGTGTGCTGGATCGGTGACCACGAATATCACATCACCTGCATAAATGGCTATTTTATATGCTGATTTATTAATTCTACCCTGTTATTCTATTATTGTTGATGAAAGACCAAAGAACAATGGAGAGAGAAGGGGGCAAACTTGTTTGATTCGTCTTTATAAATGCAATTTTGTCACATGTATCCCATTAGCTTTTATAGTATCAGTAGCCATCATATAAGAACAAAAGAAGTAGGTCAGACACTTGTCCTTTCCATCCATTCTCTTGTATTGCACTGTGGGCTCAGGTGGCCACTTGATAGGGAATGGGAAGGAATTTTTCCTGCTAGCATAAATAGCACAGAGCCTTAACCCTCAGTTTTTGTTTCTGATTGCGAATCCAAGGTAACATTTAAGCTCTGGGTTGGTGTATATATTACAAGGCAAGTTATGTTACAACTTTGCAAGCAGAACTAGTGAACAAAAAGGCAGAAACTAGTACCAGAGCTGATTGAGCAAGCAACAGTAGAAGACATCCTTGAGATGTAGGGGCAGGGGCTCAGGCAGCCCACAGCTCTGCTCCCCTCGTACAAGATGGGGCAAACAATCCCTGACAGTGTTTGGGCCAGTCAAAAGTGGTGTCCCATCTCTTCCCCTTCCTCTGACCCTATTATAGGGTCAGGTAGTGCTTTTTCAAGAACAGATCACCAGTCTATCCTTCGGACAGTGGCACAGAGGAGATGGCCTGGGCAAAGGAAATGTTGCTACAGGGATATCTGACCAACTCCCTTTGGATACGCAGTGGTTTTATTTATTTATTTATTTATTTATTTTTATTTATTTCTTATGTTTTTACCCCACATCCTCCCACACAATGGTGGCTCGGAATGGTTAAGGACTCCCTTTGGATACGGTTGACAAACTGGATCTCCAGTTCTGTATTATTGGCTCATTGTGTTTTTGCCTCAGTCTGGCTTAGTTAATAAAGAGTTGCAGGCTTTCAATCACACATGTTGTCTTCTTACCTTCTTCCATTGATGTGGTGATTATTATTATTATTATTATTATTATTATTATTATTATTATTATTATTATTATTTTGTTTTAATCTTTTACTCCACCCTTCCTGCCAAAGGTGGCTCAGGGTGGTTTATAACATTAAGGACACAAATTGCGTTTTTGTGTCACCAAAAACCCAATGCCTTTTACATACTGATCTCTTTTCCTTTGTCAAGTCCCACACAATTATTTTTCACAGTTTCTGTCACCAGCATGGTCTGATTAAGCTGCTTTAGTTCTGTAAAGAGGTTAGAATGCCAGGGTAACTGTCTGCTGGAGAATTCCCACACTATAGGGATAATACCCTGCTGCGGTAGGTACCCTCTTTTATTGCATCCTCCTCCTCCTCCTCCCTCCCTCCCTCAGAATCTCTTCCCTGTAACAGTGGGTGTTTTCAGACGTGACGGGGAGGCTTCGCCCCATCCCGAAAACAACCCAGAGATTCCCCGCCGGGATCACCCAGGCATGGCAAACAGATGTGCCGGGAATCCCAGCGGGGAATCAGGGAGGGGGCAGGGCCATGCGGCACAACGTGTGGCCTCATGGCCCTGCCCCCTCCACGCTCCCTCACCGCCCGCCCTCCGGGGAGACAGGTGGGCGGCGAGGCCAATGCCGCCGCAGCGTCTGGCCAAGTTCACCACGGCCCAGAATCCCGCCGGGGATTCTGGGCCGTGATAGCCGACCAGACATTACTCTTTTTTTATGCCCGCCTGGAATCACGTTCACCACGCTTCAGCCGATTTTCGCGCTGGTAGCCTGGGAAGTGTGGTTGAAATTGACCCGATGTGGGTATTCAGCGTGGCAAACATCTGGCAGCTGCCGAACAGACGTGCGGGGCACAGTGACCACATGTAGGTATTCAGCGTGGTTCACTGTGATCTCATCACGTCTGAAAACACCCTATGGGTGAAAACAGACATGATGCTAACCACCCTTTAATCACCTTTGGTGGTCATTTATGCATGCTTCAGGGCTGCATAGGGCACCAATACAGCCCTGTAACATGCATAAATAATCACCAAGGGTGGTTAAAGGGTGGTTAGCGTCATATCTGTTTTCACCCTAAGTTAAGCACATGCACCTGCATCTTCTCAAACTCATGAATGTATCCCTGTCTCTTCTGATGTTCACTTCTGCCTCATCTTTCCCTTCCTTGTCTCTTTGATTGTAAGCCCTTTGGGGTCAGGACCTGTCTGTAACTATTGAGTGTACAGTGCCAGGTACATCGTTGGTGTAATAATAATAATAATAATAAATTAATAATATATATCAGTTATGATGTGTACAGAGAACAATAACTCAACTGCTTACAAAAATTTAGATATTGTATCAATCCATGTATTTATACCCGTGGAAGTGGGGAAATGCATGCATGCAACAGAAAGATGCATGCTATCTGACAAGGCCCACAGTGATGTATTCCCCTTCAGAAGGGAATGACCCACAACTCATGAGAGGTCAACAGTGAGTTATGAAGGCCATTCCATCTATTCAAAACACAAAACAAAACCATATCAGGCCTATACACATTATGTCCTCTATTTTTCTTCCTATTTTTCAATTTTGAATTTCCTTGTAAATAACAGACTGAATTTCAGTACTTATGAGAGGTTAGATGGAGACGGTTTATTCTCCAAATAAATGCAGACATGTAACACCACAATTATCTACTTCGTAAATTTTCCTGCACTGGGTTTCACTCTTCACATGCATCACATGACCACTGTACTTGCACAGTGCCAGCCAGTATCTTGTTTAAATTTAGATAGTACGATGGTTTACTTACTATTCTGGCATCCCAGAGAGACAGAGTCTTGTCTGCAGAGCTAGTGAGAAAGGTGTTGGAAAAAGGGAGGAACTCAACGCTATTAACTGAATCCTTATGTCCCCGCATGGTGTATCTGCATCTTTGACTGTAAAAGAAAACAAAGACAGAAATTCAAACCTCACAATTTAGTTGTGTAAATAAGTGACAACAGGTAAAAACAGACATGTGGCCAGTGGGACTGCTACCTGGGCCACCCTGAGGAGGAAAATTCTGGGCGAGAAGGGCTGGGTCAGGTTGGGCCACCCAGCTGAAATGATCATGGCCGGGGAGTCATCCCGCCCGTCACACAGCCCAGGTACAGCTGGGAGCACAACAAACATGTGGGCAGATGGTCCTGCCCGCACTGTGCTCCCAGCACCCCACCATGGCATTCTCCAGACTGGGCAAGCCGCGGCCGCACAGACATGCTAGTCCAGTTTGGACCGGTCGGGCAGGCCTTAGCCCAGGCTGTAACCTCAGAGTTTGTCTGAAGGTTGCACCCCAGGCTAGCTGCCAAACTGCCCAGGGCAATCCAGGCCAACATCTGGTGGTGTGTGTTTACATATGCCACCGGGTCCCAGGAAAAAGCAGACTAAAGTGGACCCAAACACATCTGTTTTTACCCCAAATCAGCTAAAATATTAACCAGATTTAAAATGAATGTTACTTTCCTAGTTGCCATTTTCAGATTATTTAGGGAACCATATGAGAAGATTTTAATTCAGTCTCAGTTAAATCAATCATACTCAGAAAGCTCTCTATGTTTTTTTTTGTTTGTTTTTTTGTAAGACACTGGAGTTCCTGAAGATTGAGGAGTGACTACTGCATTAGGAAGAAAATGAATAAAGATCAAATGAGAGTACAACACTTTACTGCTGCATCAATACTCCAAAAAGTATATATACAAACTGTGTATCAACAAATAAGAGCCATACTTGAGAAGGCCAATGGCCACAATCCCCAAACCCGTGGGTGCCACTGTGTGGTTTGCACACGTGCCATGAGCCCCATGCTAGGAGTGTGCACGCATACAACCACACGTTCGGTACACACCAGTCCACAGGGCTTGAGGTCAACCTCACCATCTGTCCAAAACTGGCATTTTAAAAATTTTATCCAATGATAGCTGTATTGGTGATTTTGGGGAGCAAGGTGAAAAGGGACATGTGCACAGTTGGCATGGGATAGACTCAAACCAAATTTATCCAGTTCTCTTCTTCCAACCTAGAAGTCTGGGTTTTGAGCTAAAACTCCACTGGAATCTGTCCCTGTTTATATGTGGGAAAATCGGTAGCAATTAATAAACTTATCAAAAACAAAAAACAGTACAATATCTTCCCATTTCTATTTGCTGCAAACTTCCTTCTCTCCCAGGAGATTTTTCATCTTTTCCTTCTTCTGGGTCTCAGAAGCCTTACCAGTCCATATAAAAATGGAATATACCATCATTGGGAGTTTTTTTTTATGTGATGGCACTATGCACCGCCACACTTTGCTCCTGCCCAGGGTGAGAGCCTGCCCTGGGCAGGATCCAGCCTGGCCACCAAACCGACATGCTGGCAGTCTGGGCTGGGGAGGGGGTGGGGACAGGGTGGGAGTGATGTGCGGATGTGGTTTGCATGGCCCTGCCCCATGTGCCTCTGAGTGTGGCCCAGCCTCCTCCCTGATGGCTGGGTGTAGCAGCCTATGAGGCCGCTGCACCTGCCCAGAAAAGCTCCAGCAACAGGCTGGAGTTATGTAGAGCAGGCCATCATATGTGACAGTCCAAGGATGGTTGTGAGTTGTCAGGGAGCTCAGCTCACAGTGCAGGCTAAATCCTGCCACGGTCTGGGGAAACCTTTGATCCCACCCACGGTAACATCTGACAGGCAGGATCAAACGTGATGCCACCAACAGTGGCCACGCAGAGCAAAGCGTGGCCACTCATAGTGATGTCACATCTGAAACTACCCAATGAGGCCACCATATTTCTGTCCTGTCCCCCCTTAATTAAAGAAAAAATAACAAACGGCAGCAATTCATCATTATTTATTGCAATTTGCAGTGTTACATCTTATTTATTATTATTATTATTATTATTATTATTATTATTATTATTATTTTATTCATTTCATATATGTGGTCTGATAGCCAAAACATGCCAGATTTGATCTGGCTGTTGAATATATTGAACGGACAAATTAAATTACTGGAGTGGATGGCTCTTAGCTATGAAAGAGGCAACTGCTGACAGTATTGCCTTTAAGACTCCTTATGTGAAAGGAATTAAAGATGTTATTTTCCTCCACCTGCATGTTGCCAGAAGACCCATGGACTCCTTGCAGTCATTTGTATTATTAAAACCAATAGAAATCAGAGGCAGAGCAATAGAACTTAAAGTTTTGCAAGAGGCTCGTGCTGTTCTGTCACAGCATAGCTATTTCCAGTCTTATTTAAAACCAGTCTAAAACGTATGTTTGGCTTTTCATCTGAGATTAATACGATCTTGCAAATGTAACAATGAAAAAATATAACTGCTTCAAAATGAACATTTTATATATCATAGTGAAATACACATAGAGAGTTTGTAAGGTGGCATTTTGTAAGTTTTTCTTGTAGAAAAACAGCATACCTCTGATTGTAGAGACGTGAAGGGGCCGATTGGCCCCGGCACGGAATCACCCTTTGATTCCCCACCGGGGCCACTGTGTAATGGGTCAACAGACGTGGTGGCCGATCCCGGCAGGGAATCTGGGGGGGTGGGGCTCCGCAGTGCAACATGCGGTCGTACAGCCCCGCCCCCCTATGCTGCCCCGGCCGCCCACCCTCCAGGAGACGGGCGGGCGCCGCTGCCAATGTAGCCGCAGCGCCTGCCTGCATTGACCACAGCCTGGAATTCCGCTGTGAATTCTGGGCCATGGTCTGGGGACAGACGTTACTGTCCCCTTCATCACGGGGGGGGGGAATCACATTCACCACGCAAATGGCGCCGGTCCCACCGGGACTGCCGTTCGTGTGGTGAATGTGATTCCCTCACATGATTCACGGGGGTGAGCATCTGGGGGTGAACTTCCATTCCCCCCAACAGACGTTCCATGATTGTGATCACCATATGGGGATTCACTGTGGTTGACCTTGATCACGTAACGTCTGAAAATACCCAAGGACTAAATTTAAGGAATATATTTCTAAAGTGCATTATGGTTTTCTAGATAAGAATATAAGAACATAAGTAGTGCTGTACTAGGTCAGACCAATGGTCCATCAAGCCCAGCATCTTGTCTTTGACAGTGACCAATCTCTGCCTCTTTGGAGAAGTACCCAACAGGTCACAATGGGCAATCCATTTCCTGTTGTTCCAGTCCCATGTTTTGACCAATAAAGATTAGTGATAGATAGCAGTAAAGTAACCTGGCTTTAGTGTTCCACAGTCCCAATACGTTAACAAGCAGGACAGATATATGCTTTGTGCGTGTGTATCTAAATCTTTGCACACCCAAATGGACTGTGTTGAACAATTTATTGCACTGAATACGGTATGTGAAATGCTCAATAAACTCAGCATTCTGTGTAGATCAAAAGGTTACTTCTAGCTGTCAAGTGCTGGCAGATGTAAACCCAGGTATGCATCTCTCTGTGTGGGCAGGGATAGCAGGGGCTGGAACCCTTCCCCGAGTGATCTCCTGGAAGTAACAGCTGGGGCGGCTTTTTGGTCTCATGGTTTGCTGCAGCTGTCAGTCATGACAGCAGGTGGGATACTGGGGGGCGGGGGGGGCAGAGTGTGGCGAGGAAGAATGCCTGCCCGTCTATTAGGTTTGTGAGGCCAAGTCTCTGAGCGGGGGGGGGGTGAGTGGGCATAGCTCAAATGCACAAGCAGTACCTGCAGGGGCTGCCCATTTTTAAAGTGCTACACACTAAAAATGTGAGTGGGGGCTGTATGGATAGAACACAGACTCCACTCTCATTCGTTTTCACCTAACGACTCAGAGTGTGGCAGAAGAGTAGAAGGGCTGGGAAGCAGGCAGTACTAATGCTGCTGCATGGTGCCCATTGCTGCTCCAGCGGAACTGCACAATGCAAACTCTGGAGTCTCACTGCAGAGGCAGCAGCTCCCAGGCTAGGCAGATGCACTGCCACACACAGTGACAGACCCTGGAGCTGCTGTGTTTTTTTCCAGGGTAATGATTAATCCACATGTAATGAGGATATATTCTTGTACCATAAAAGAAGAAGAATATATTGACTGATTTTAGCAAATCCTTCCCAGCGGGGAAAAGCAAAACTGCATCTTTATGTACTTGTGGGGAGAGCTAGCACAAGACAGAAATAAAAAAATGCTGCTGTTCATGAATAACTCAGCTGAGATGCGGGGCATCCCAGGCAGACGACTGCAAGAACAGCCTTGCGAAAGATTAATTAGGTGCCATAGAAGGAAGACCCATTCAGAATCCCTTAGCAAGGTGAAAATGGACTAAAGTGATGGACCATGACAGCAGGAAGGAAAGGAACAAAATGATTTGTACATTTCCATCAGGAACATAAACAGTTAGGCCGGATGCAGTTCTCTCTCTCTCTCCCTCCCTTTGCCACTTCCATATCAATGCTGAGCGATGAGCAAGCTCTCTCTCTCCAGATTTAATTTACCACTCTGGTAACTGAGTGACTGATATCTCTGTGAGCCTCCAACTGCTATATAAAACAAGCTCATCTTCTCTTCCAGCTGAGATATAATTTAAATGAGAGTGCTCACAAGCTCACTACTGGTAATAAGGAAAAAGTTATATCTAGATGTTCTGCAAAGAGAAATTTGAGGTTTGAAGAATTATATCTGTCAATTGTATTCCCCACAAAGAGACACATTTCTTTATCATAGATAGTGGATTAAATTCCACTCCAGTGTTTACACAGGATTAAATACAGAATATTTCCATTGTTTTAAACTGGGGGGAGGGGGAATTGCTCCAGGCTTTCCCTAGCCCTTCATCCTCACAGGCTGCTTACTAATGCTCCTTCTATTGTCTTATCGTTTGGAGTTTCCTTCTCCTCTGTAACCAAACTAAGCCCGTACAGCTGGAGGTTCTCAACTTCGTGAATGTACCCCACTCTCTCCCTGTGTTTCCCTTTCCTTTGTCTTCCCTCCCTCATCCATCCTAGAGTGTAAGCCTCCAGGGGCAGTGACCTGTTTCTAGGGGTGGTAATTTGATTTAAATTGGGAATTTGGATCTGTTGCTGATCCATATCTGCAATTTGAGGATTTAAGTACAGATCTGTGTTATGGATCCGTATTTAAATCAATAATATAAAATAATAAAAAATAAAAACAACTTTTAAAACCATTGCACATGTGCAAATGGCTGCTCAACCATTCTGCACATGCATGGCCTTTTCCAAATTGGCAGCAGCAGCAGCAGCGTTACCACCCTTTTGGGAAAGGGCAGCCATTCTGCACATCTGCAAAATTGTCACTGCACATGTGCATACAGGCTGCCATTTTCCATAATAGTGGCGAGACTGCCATCTCCATATTTTAAAAGGACGTGCATGCGCAGAATGGTCCGGTGGCCATTTTGTGAATGTGCAGAGGCTTTTTAATTTAAATCCCCCCCCCCCCGATTTCAAATTGAATCACAGCAGGCGTGTTGCCACCATTGTGGTTCGATATGGATTAATCCATAACAGACCGTTATGAACAGTTACGGATTAATACAAATTGGAACTGCCCACCCCTGCCTGTTTCTAATGTAATGATTGTTCAGCTCCAGGAACATTGTTGTGACTAGTGAAACAAAGATAATCAGAAGATTGTCTTTTCTCCTTGTGTTTTGAGATAGGCCTACCAGTTCATACATTTTTGGTTAGTTCAAAAAGTATAGGGAACCACACACAAACCTATTTCCTGAAGTGGCAAGTTGTTAGACTGTGAATGACCTCACTGCAAGAAGTTCTGAAGCACTAGGAGCAATGGCAGTTTCTTGGTGAATCCTAGCAGACCAATAAGGTGATTTTTACCCCAAAGTCAGCATTCCGTAAGTTTATATGGGGCTCTCGGGACTTAGAATTGGTTTCCTTTAATTTCATATATGCTATTCCAAACTTGCTCTCAGGTACACTCCATAAGTCATTTGATCACAAAATCTCACCCATGCCCGGCATTTGTGCTTATTAAAACAATTAATTAACAACACAAAGTTCAACAGAAACATCTTCTCCAGATTTTGCTGCTCTGAAGTTTGATATCTCAGGACTGCTCACAACATGATCTCTGTCCAATTGCTGTCTAAAAGCCATTACCAGTTTTATAACCAGGTGGCATAAATATGCCAGCAGAATTATGCACTGAAACATTCTCTCTGCCCTTTCAATTCTTCCTTCTCAATAAACCCAATCACCAAGTTCCCATGGCCTTCCACAGTTAGCTATGAATGAATGTGAAATGTTGCCATGGGAGGGGATACTTTGTAGAAGGTAGTGTTATAAGATAGGCTGGCCAAGCAGGAATGGAACAGAATGTTGAACTACTGCTTAGGAAAGTTTTCTAACAAAGCTCCAGGAGGCACACACACACCCCGCCACCCCCACATTAAGGCTCATTAAAATGATCTGCTCCAAAAACTTCTATATATCAGAAACCACTTCCCATGCATGCACCAACAGTTTGAAAGTCAAGTGGGCTCAAAAATAGTAGCTTTATGTCATGCATGATGGAAGCCATATAATGCTGCCATACCTCACTGTAGACACCGTGCTCATTCAGTCTTCTAAAGAGAAAATCCCCATGATCTTTTCTGAAGAAACGTAAACCAAGCTCAATTTCTGAGAGCAATTTTAGAAGAAAAGGCATCAGTACTGATGATACTTATTTTATTTAATCAACCAAGGGCGGCAGATAAGCCTAGGGGATAACACCCCTTTCAAAATAGAATCAAGTACAGCAGGATTCTTTAATTAAACTAATTATAAAAATTGAATTACTAATCATGACATGAATGATCCTTTGCCTACCAAATTACAAGTAAGCAAAGCTACCAAATTATAGTTGAGCAAAGCTATGGCACCATAGAAGCCGTTTTAATGGTGTAATACTACACAGTATTATCTATCTTACCACTTTTTTCAAGAATTGCACTTAAGAATATGCTTGCCTTTAAGCATGTGATTTGAATTATGGTGTCTAATATTTCATTTCCCTGCACTATCTATGCAAAGCCATTTATCTCATTAACAATCTCAAAAATAGTTTCTTACCAATCAACGTCTCTCTCAAAACATATAAAATGGAAAGCGCTAATTAAACTTTTCCATGCATAGTATCTAACATTTTATTTAGATGAGTGAATGAAATTGCTTAAACTAGGGAGGTGAGTGCAGAGGTTAATGGAGAAGTGTGAATGCAAAAGTTGGGCATAATCAGAGGAGAACCACTGAGAAAAGTAGTCCTAGGCCTCATTATTATTATTATTATTATAATCATTTATATAGCGCCAGTCGTGTGACCTGGTGCTGTACAGAACATAGAAATAGACGCGGTCCCTGCCTGTGGCTTACAATCTAAAATAAAACACAGTATCTAAGCCAATGGTATCACACAATGAAAATCTTTTGGAAGCCAGTGGACCGATTCTAAACCCGATGGAGATGTACGCAGGGTGTGCACAATGCACGTGCACACCTGTTATGTGAACTGTGGCACGTACACAAAAGAAAGTCTGCAGAGTAGCAAGACTGTTGCTTTATCCCATTCAAGAACCAAGGGGGTTATCAGAATCACAGAATCATAAGGCTGGAAGGAACACAAAGGGTTATCGAGTCCAGCCCCGTCTTTATCTTTATTGAATTTCATTTTATGTTTCTCAGCCCAGCGTTTCAAATTATCAAGATCATTTCAGATTCTGATCTCGTCTTCTATAATACTTGAAACCCCTCACAACTTTGTGTCATCAGCAATTTTGATAAGAATACTCAGTTTCCACCAAAGCATTATCCAAAGCATGGATGAAAATGTTAAATAGCACTGGATCCAAAACAGACACCTGAGGACCACACTTGTTACCAGTTCCCACTGCTATTCTCATAGGAGCAATCCTTCATTTCATTCATGAAAAGAATGGACAGCTGGACTAGGGCTGAAATGATAATCATTTTGATTCTTGTGAAAATCTCACGAGAACTGAGAACCGCCAGAGAGATCTCAAGGTTAGGCTCTTTTTACACAGACACTCTAACACCAATAAAATGGGTGTTACATTTTATTATACATGGTACAGGGCAACACTGCAGCCCTGCAACATGGGCCTTTTTCACACGAAATGCCTCCACCTAATTTGTAAACACCACGGGCGGCAGCTGTAGGTGTGTGCATGCTTCCATGCAACACCCATCTCCACCCACCACCCACCCACAGAGCAATCGGCAGTGCAGTCCATTGCTCTGTGGGTGGGTGGTGGGTGGAGATGGGTGTTGCGTGGGAGCATGCACACACCTACACCCACCGCAAGTGATGTTGACACAGACACCTCCACCCATCTCCACCCAGCGAAACTGGATGGAGGCATCTTGTGTGAAAAGGGCCCATGTTGCAGGGCTGCAGTGTTGCCCTGTACCATGTATAATAAAATGTAACACGCATTTTATCGTTGTTAGAGTGTCTATGTAAAAAGGGCCTTAGAGATAAAGGTTAGAGATTTCACAAGATTCTTGAAAAAATAAAAACATCCTCTGTGCATGAGCAAAATGGCCATCATGGCTGTTCTGTGCATGCAGAACCAGCTGCCCCTTTCCAAAATGGCACTGAGGCAGTCTNCATGTATAATAAAATGTAACACGCATTTTATCGTTGTTAGAGTGTCTATGTAAAAAGGGCCTTAGAGATAAAGGTTAGAGATTTCACAAGATTCTTGAAAAAATAAAAACATCCTCTGTGCATGAGCAAAATGGCCATCATGGCTGTTCTGTGCATGCAGAACCAGCTGCCCCTTTCCAAAATGGCACTGAGGCAGTCTGCACAACCATCTTTGAAAAGGGCTGGGCATGCACAGAACAGTTGCAGCAGTCATTTTGCACATGCACAGAGGTTTTTTAAAATCTTTTTCAAAAATCTTACAACATAAGAACATAAGAACAATCATCCATCAAGCCCAGAATCCTGTCTCTGACAGTGGCCAATCTCTTTCTCTTGGGAGAAATACCCAACAGGTCACAATGGCAATCCATTACCTGTTGTTCCAGCCCTCAACAGTAAGAAGTTACGTTCCCAAAACCTATTTGACTAATACCAATTAATGGACCTATCCTCCTTCTAAAACTAGCTACACTACTGGCCGTGACCACTTCTTCTGGCAATAAGTTCCACAAGTTAATTGCGCACTGAGTGGAAAAATTGTGGTTTCGATTGAGTGGTTAATTGTGAATGGAAAAAAAATACTTTCTCTTATTTGTTTTAAATCTGCTAACAGTTAATTTCATGGACTGTCCCCTTGTTCTAGTACTCTTAAAGAGGGTAAATAACCACTCCCTATGTACATGGTCCACACCAGTCATGATTTTATAAACTTCTATCATATCCCCTCTCATTCGTCTCTTCTCCAACCTGAAGAACCCTAACGTATCAAGCCTTTCCTTATACGGGAGCTATTCCATACCCTTGATCATTTTTATTGCCTTTCTCAGTACCTTTTCTAGTTCTACAATAGCCCTTTTCAAATGGGCCATGGTGGGTGGAGGCCCGGGGGATGGATGTACGCTGGTGGCAGGTGGAGGTGGGTGTATGCTCGTTCCCTCGGGTGCACACCCATCTCCACCCACCTCCACTCACAGAGCATCCAGCATTGGAGCCCGTTGCTCCAGGCGTGGGTGATAGGTGGAGATGTGTGGAGCGCAGGAGCCGGCATGTAACCGCATCCACCTGCGGTGGTGTTCCCATGGGCACCCGTCAACTGCCGGTGGCAACCCATGGTGTTCCTATGGATGCCCCCCCTCCCTCCCACCCACCCACATGTGTGGTGGGGAGGGGGGGCGCCCGTGTGAAAAGAGCCTATGTCTTTTTTGAGATGGGGTGACCAGAACTGCACACAATACTCCAGATGCAATCGTACCATAGATCTATATAGAGGCATTACAATACTTTCATTTTTATTCTCATCCCTTTCCAAATGATTTCCAACATCCTGTTTGCTTTTTTGACTGCCACCACACACTGAGCTGAGGATTTCACTGTACTGTCTAATGACTCTAAGATCCCTTTACTGAGTGGTTACTCCTAATTTAGAACCCAGCATTGTATACATATTGTTTGGGTTATTTTTCCCTATGTGGATCACTTTGCACTTATCCACATTAAATTTCATCTGCCTTTTGGATGTCCAGTCACCCAGTCTCGCAAGATCCTCTTGCAATTCTTCACAGTCTGTTTGGATTTTAACTACCTTGAATAACTTTGTGTCATCTGCATATTTGATCACCTCACTCTTTGCACCCTTCTCCAGATCATTAATGAATACATTAAACAATGGTTCCAGTACAGATCCCATGTGCACTCCACTAGTTACTTCTCGCCACTGTGAAAATTGACCATTTAGTCCCTCACTTTGCTTTCTATCTTTTAATCAGTTGCCAATCCACAATAGGACACTACCTTTGACTATTTAATTTCCTCAAGAGTCTCTCATGAGGGACCTTATCAAATTCCTTCTGAAAGTCCAGATACACTGCATCGACCAGCTCACCCTTATCCAGATGCTTATTTACATGCTAAAAAAATTCCAATAGGAAACTTGAGAGAACGATGTTGAGAATGACTGATTCTTGACTCGTTCTAAATCTTAAAAATCTTGTCGAGAGGCACACGCACTTCTGGTGGGTGGGGGAGGGTTTAGGCGGCGACAGATGGGTTTGCGCTCGGTGTGCACCCCATCCACCCACCGGCCACCTTTGCCCCCGCATGGAGCAACCTGGGTTTTTCCTGGTTGCTCCATGAAGGGAGATGGGTGGAGGTGTGTGGGTCGCAGGAGCGCTCACCCACCCACTACCATTTTTACACGGGCAGTACTACACATGTCCACTGGGTGGATCTGCATGGTATGCTCATCTTAAAAAGGTCTTTCACTCTGACACCATGTGTGAATGCACACTGTGTGTGTGCACGAGTGCATGTACACGTGCGCGCACAGCGTAGATTTGGTACATGCACATGGACCTTGGATCAGACCCAAAGTGACTTACAAAGAATATATATAGACTAGATCTACGGACACTCTCCCTCAGACCAATGCCAGACCAATCTCTGAACATAGCTATTTGATGGCACTGTGCCAGCTAAAACACACCCTATCATTTACCCACTGTGTGACTTTATCTCCAAAATATGTTCAAATCAGGCATTGAATATTTCCAGCCAAGATCAATGGACAAGGATAGCAAACAGACTGGCTCAAGACATTAAAATGCCAGCTTGTTTTATGCTGTTATAAATACATCCTATCATGTCTTCACATTTTATGACCTCTGTTTTATTTCTAGGTGGCTTCACATATGACATATCCAATTATTCATGTCAGGAACGTAAAACTACTAGTATTTCTGTTAAAAGTGCCTGCCATCATTTATGACAATGAATTTTTCTTGACCCGGTATTTCACTAAGTGTAACAAGGGCTTTATAAGACACTGATGTGTGGGGACATTTTTATCCATAAAACAAATTTGCTTAAAATATTTTATGCCAATCTGAGACATTCAGCTCAATAATATGTATATTTTATTGTCTGGTTTCTCTAAGGTGGTTATCCTCTAAAATTATACTGTCTTTTAAATTGATGTTTTTACAGTGCTTTGAAAATACAAGTGCTACAGTACATAAATGATTTGTGGGATCTTTTTGTAAAATTACAAAAATTCCCTTCCTGATTGTAAATTAATAGACACGTAGAAATGAAAGGAAGCTCATCTGATTATTTTTAGGGCTAGGATTTTGTCACAGAGGTCATTGTAGTGAAGGAAACCATGGATTTCTGTGAATTCACATATTTTTTGTGCTGTAACTGACTTAAGAGGTCATTCAATGCCTGTTAACAATATAGAGTATGAGAGATCATTCTCTTCTTACAAAGATGTATTGCAAGATAACATACATGGATTCAAGAATGATAACTTTGTGATGAACAATATGATCTTTCATAATTATGAAAAATTCTGGAAGATTTGTATTGCAGAATAACAGTTCAATTTGTCAGTTTTCATATAACTGATTTTAATTGTACATATGTTAGCTATGTAAGCATGGATCATTGTTTAAAACCAGACATTTTTACTGCTTAAAAGCTGATGTAACAAAATCTATATGATTTGGTGAAAGTTTTATGAGTTTCCATTTTTTCTTGCACCTTTACCATGAAATGCACTAAAACTGCCTATTGCAAAATTGCAGCCCTAGTTTTGTTTTTTACTTTATATATAGAGGATATTAATAATATTTAGCATTTGGACCATGTTCCTGCTACACCTTGCAGCCTGAGATCCTCTTTCATGTGAACGCCTGAGAGTGTTTGTTTTGCACCTCACAGAAGAGTGCCAGGTTCTCACCCTGCTGTAGACAGAGCTCAATGAGTCTGTGCATGCTCCCAGAGGCCCAGGACCTTGTGGGCAAGACTGCAGAGCACATAGTGCTCTCCTGCCCTCCTGACTCTGCCACAACCATGGGTGTTTTCAGATGTGACGGGGCCAGTTGGCTCCGTCACGAAAACAATAAAGTCATCCCCCGCCAGGACGACCCCGTCACGCCCTAACAGACGTGCCGGGGTCATCCCGGCAGGTAATTGGGGAGGGGGCGGGGCCGCACGGTGCAATGTGTGGCCGCACGGCCCCGCCCCCTCCACGCTCCCCGCTGCCCGCCCTCTGGGGAGACGGGCGGGCGGCAGGGCCAATACGGCCACAGCGTCTGGCCGAATTCGCCACGGCACGGAATCCTGCCGATGCTTCCGGGACGTGGCGACCGACCAGACGTTACTTTTCTTTGATCCCTGCCGGGGATCACTTTCACCACGCTTCCCAAGGAATTGGTGCGGCTAGTCCAGGAAGTGTGGTTGAAACTGACCCCATGTGGGGATTGAACGAGGCAAACATCTGGCGGCCGCCAAACAGACGTGTGAGTCACAGTGACCACAGGTGGGTATTCACCATGGTTCACTGTGATCTCGTAACATCTGAAAATACCCCATGTCACAGCTTACTCAGAAGTGAGAAGCTCCATGTTCAGTGTTAACATACCTCAGCAGAGAGGGTTTGCACTAGATTCCCTCTGCCCAGTAGCATTTGCATCTGCACCACCAACAGGATTGGGACCCTTACAGACAATTTACACCTATAATACCCATCATTTTTAAACTGGCAGAAAAATCTGACACATGCAAAGCTAATTCTACTTTGCATAAATTTGCACATGTTGAATCATACACATGTATGCAAACTTAAAATCTCCCGTTACCTAACATTGAAATCGGGCTTAAAAAGCAACTATTTTAAAAAGGCAATGTTGAAAGATGAAATCACATTTACATACTAATATCCACTCAATTAAGCCAGTCATTGAACAGCAGCCTGCGTTTCAAAAGTGCTACCACTTGAGCTACGGGGTCAGCTATTAACCTATTTTTAATTTTGTTATGAGAGATAGACTTCACCTTCTGGCTGTGCCTTCTCTTCTCAGGGAGGAGGTCTTACCTGGACTGGGGAGTAGCACATGCCATCAGCAGCAACAACTCCTTGTGACTTGTTGCTGCTCCAGCCACCACTGCTTACTGTTCCTTGCTCCTAGTACATCCTCCTCCCCTCCAAACTGCTTGTAGGTAACCAGCAGGTACCCACTAGCTACCTGCACGATGTTTCATTTAAAACATCAGCTAAGTGTTCAGGTTTCCGAGTTCGCAATCCTGACCATGTAGCTGATGCTTCATTTGTTTTCACTTGACGAGTTCCCCCAATATGTTAAGGATGTTAAAAGTCCTGCAAACCAACCTTCACTCTTTAGGTAGCTCTTGGGGTTTGAATGAACAAATTAAATGCCTGCATCCATTTTAGGCAGCTGGCAAGCATCTGAAGTAGAGACAACCACAGATTCTCTCTCATGCACTAAGAATTTTTTCCCCTCTCTATTTTCCACACCCATCAGTGCAGAATATGGCTGAAACTCAGTACTCGGTTTTACTCTGTATTTACTGAGGATCACAGTATTCGATGCCGTTTTACCAAGCAATGGTCATGGTACTCGGTACTTAGTAACTCCTTGATCAAATAATTCTTACCTGATCCTGCACTGCCAAGTAACTGTATCTTGTCTTCCCTCCAGCACTGCAGGTCCCCCCAGCAAGTGGAAGTTCACGGCTCACAAGCAGCTGCTGCTATTCTAATCGGGCTGCCATCTTTGCTCTGGGAGCACACTGGAAAATGTAGTCCAGCATGCGCCCAGAGAGCCAGCAGCAGCAGCTACACTCCACAGAATGCTACCTCCGTTTGGACTCCACGGGCCATATCCCGCTGCCCCCCTACCTGCCCACTACACCCCCTAGAAATTTACCTGCTGCCCCTCCTTCTTGCCTGCTGTGCCCTCACTAGAAACTTTCCTGCTCCCCCCCACTTCCTGCCCACCATGCTCCCCCATTGTTAGGTCACATAAGGACAGGATGACTTGTAAGGGGACTATGGTAAAATACTCGGTATTCTACTGAAGTACCGGAATAATTGACTGAGTACTGATTATTACCAAGTATTCATTGGTGTTACTGAGTAGCTCCCAGAAACTGAAATCCAATTCTTGACTACTCAGAAATACTTGCGAATAATTACTGCCCTGCTCATTCATCCCTAATGCAGAACCTCTGTGGTGCCCAAATTCCTGGATATGCAACACATTCTTTTGCAACTTCCTGGGCCAGATCCCTGATGAGTCTTCTGGCAACTCCAGTGGCTCTGGGCAAATTCTGAAATCCCCATAGTGACCAGCAGATTGAATTTTCAGTGGGGAGCTACCAGGGATTCCCCCCAAGCTGCTGAAGCAATGGGGCTCTTGGGGTTCTGGTGGTGGGTTGTCATGGTGGGCTGGGCAGCCAAGAACCATGCAATCACACAGAATCATAGAATCACAGAATCATACGAGTTGGAAGTTACCTCAGAGGTCATTTAGTCCAACCCTCTGCTCAATGCAGGAAATCCACAGCTACAGCATCCCTGACAGATGGTCGTCCAGCCTCTGTCTAAAAACCTCCTGCAAAGGAGAATGCACCACCACCCTAGGCAGTCTGCTCCACTGTCAAACAGCTCTTACCATTAGGAAGTTCTTCCTAATGTTTAGCCGAAATCTGCTTTCTTGTAATTTGAGCCCATTGGTTCTAGTTCTGCCCTCAGGAGCAACAAAGAACAAGTCTGCTCCACCTTCTATGGGTGATTTCAGATGTTACGGGCGGGTGGTTCACCACAGTGGATTCCCGGTGGGGGTGAACAAAACAACCACCCCCCGGGGCAAATAAAAGCCCCGAACAGACGTGACGGCACCGGGACCATGGCCAGGAATCGGGCCAACAGATCACGGATCGGGGCAGCACAACAGACGTGACACCAATCCCCAGCCATGTTCAAAACTCCCAGAAGCCACCGGGCAGGGGTGGGACATAGACATGGCCGCCTGAGGGCAAACAAAGCCAAAAGGCACAAAAGGGAACGCCCACACAAGGGAAACGGGAAGGGAGGGGGGAAGAGGGAGAAGAGTCAGACAGGTACCACACACAGCAGGCACACAGCCAGTGGAGGCACAGTGGGACACACAGCACGAGCACACGCCCGGGCACACACACACATGCACACACAAGGGAATGGAAGGGAAGGGGGGCACGGGCGTCCGGACACCACACAAGGCTCAACGGGAGCAGGGGGGGGACACCGAAGAGGGGGGAACCACAAAGGGGCAGGTCAGGACACAGGCATCAGCAATCCCCACCCCACAGCAGCACAGTCCACATGGGCGCCCCCCACAGCAACACAGGCAGTCTCGGAAAGGGGGGGCCCAGGAGCCCGGGACCAAGGCACGATGGGGGCCTGAAATGCACAGCGAGCTGGGCGGAGATGGTCCAGGAGGAACACGGAGACCCTACAGTCACTGAGGGGCAGATGGAGGGCAGCCAGGACAGGCAGAGCTGTGCTGCAGGTCCAAGGACATGCACCCCCCCAGAGGAAGCACCGAGGGCCAGTCTGGGGGTGCCTGAACCCCCAGGTCACACAAGCACCCAAGGGGGGGCATACAGCAGGTGGCAGCGCTGGCGGGTGGGGACAGGTAGCTGGACACAGGCGGGTCAGAGAGGCCATGCAGAGTGCCGCACCCAGGCACCAGGGAGGGCAACCACAGAGGGGAGCCCAGGGTGTGAAGTCAGACCGGGGAGTGGGGCCCAGAGGGGGCCCAGGGTCACAGGCAGGGGCAGCAGCACCCCGCGAAGCAGGCTTCACCACAGCATGGCAGAGACATCAGGGCAGGAGCAGCCAGTGGGGACCAGCCCTCCCCTGGACTGGGGCGGGAGCCCACATGGGGGCAGAACACCAGGGGGGCTGGGAGGAACACAGGGACT
>QEPC01009291.1:7384-23693 GCA_003113815.1 Sphenodon punctatus
AAGCTTTTTTCTTAAAATAGAGATGTTTTAAGATCATGTAATTTTGATTTTTTATCCATGCTATTTTATGTAAACTACTGATATTCTCTATTTATATTTAAGTAAACTACACTTATATTTTTAATATATTCTAAAGTCTCATGTTCCTTTATTTATAAATATATTGTCATTTCACAATACTTACTTTGCTAGTCTGGTATCACAGTGAAATGTAAACTCATTTTATACAACTTGGAAAAAGTGAACCCCAATCTAGTATGATTAGTTCAGCTAGGTCATAAAGCTCACTTTCCATTTGTAATAAATGGGATCATGCAAAACATGACAATCGAGCGGCTGGGCACCATAGCAATAGTGCTGCGAGGCCTGGCAGTTTTCCAGGACTGGTTGGGTGAGTATGACAGGTGTGCTTCATAGACGTGGACCTTAATAGGCGGTAGTATAATGTCTGTGCTGTTTGATAATGTGTGTTACGGGAGGGTTTTTTTGGCTCCTAGTTGAAAGATTTGAACAAGACCGTGAGGCCCGAAGGGAGGAGATGGAACACCTGTGAGCCCTGATCGTGCATATTCTCCAGAGGCTCGAGCCTGCAAGGCAGGCTGCCACGGTCCAGGAGGAGAGCAAGGGGGATAATGACCCCTTCATATTTTTGATCCCTGATTAATCAGAGAAGCGGGAGAAATTGTATTTAAAAGTTTTAAAATAGTTTTTAAAAGATGAGAATTTATTATATTTATTTTGTTACAATGTTATATTTTTGTACGGGTTTTAAAAAGTTTTTTCAAACACAAATTTTTTTATATACTAATATTTATTTTTAGTAAATTTTCTATTATTGTATGTGTTTTGTATACTTTTGAATCTTTTGAATATTTTCTTTAGTTCTGAATCTTTTATTCAGTAATAAAAAATCACTTGTGAATAAATAACAATATTTTTCAATATATATTCATTGATTTTGAAGGGGACACTTCCCCCCCCATTGAAATCAATGAAAAAAAAAGGATACCGGTAAACCGGTTTTACTGATAAAACCTATATTTTTAAAACCAGTAACTGGTAAAACTGATACCCAGTTTTTTCACTTTTTTCCCACCCCTGATATATACTGGTTTACTGGTACCAGGTTTTTTTCCCATTGATTTCAATGGTGGGGAAGTGTCTCTATCAAAATCAATGAACCCCGCCTCCAAACCTCCCCCCCAGGCAGCTCGGGTGGAAAGGGGGACACCCCCCCACCCTGCCCAGCCTGATTTTTTTAAAAAAAAAACAGACCTGGGCTCTGGGCCACCATCGGAAGTTCCCCAGAAGTTCCACAGAAGGCCTAGTGAAGCACTGAAATCAGCGCTGCAGCCGGTCCTGCACCACACTGCTGCTGCTGCCACTGCCACCACCACCCAGAGGGAGCACAGCACACAGGTAAAAGGTGATCCGGGTGTGTGTGTTAGGTTCTTTCTTGCCTGCTGGCTACCAGAGTGCCAGCAGCCAGCCATGTGTGGGCTCCCGCAGAAGATCTCAACTGCTCCATAGCTGTGGCTGCTGCCAGGCCACCAGCAGCAGCCCAGAGCAAGGGTCTGGTTTAAAAAAAAAAATCCAGACTGGGCAGGGTGGGTGGGGGATGTCCCCCCTTCTGTCCGCACAGCCTGGGATGAAAAGTGGGTATTTTTGTGTTTTGGTTTTTTTTTACATTGTGGCCATTGATTTGAATGGCGGCAATGAAAAAAAAATCAGGTACAGGAACTGGCACCAGTACGGGGAATTATCGGATCTATCCAGTATCCCTGATACTGCCAAATACTGGCAGTATCCGATACCAGGAGATCCAAACATCCCACCCCTAATATCTATCTATCTATCTATCTATCTATCTATCTATCTATCTATATACATATATTTGTGTACACACACACACACACACACACACATATATATATATATATATACACACACACACACATATATATATATATATATATATATACACACACACACATATATATATATATATATATATATATGCAGAGGCATACACATATGTACATACACACATACACACATACTCCAGGCCACATACACATATTTTTATCGCAAATCAAGGAATCATGGAGGGATCATGGTGGATGCATGGCCTGGCGGGGTGCAGAGGGATCAGGGTGGGTGTATGGCCTTGAGGGTTGCAGAGGGATCAGGATGGATGTGTGGCCTGGAGGGATGCAGATGCAGAGGGAAATTTTGAATCCATGGCTGGGAATGGATGGGATTGGGAACTATGCATTTGAATAAATAAATGGGGATATCCATCAAATATGCATTATTCAACCTACCATTTGTGGATAAGCCAATGGGCACTACTCATTTAGTATCCCATGAGTACCCATTTTGGCATTAAAATGGGGGGGTGTATGTCTGTATGACTACTTACTTTATAAGGTTAGAGGCTCTATAGTAACTTCCAACTACTAGAGGCTCAGGCTACTAGTACCTCTATTAGTTGGAATGAAACACTCTCGGCGGGGTGGAGGGGACGGGGAGTGGGGAACTTATAGTTTCCTAATGCTTTGAGGGTGGGGGAGTTCACGTTCACTCCCAACTCTACTTACTGCAGTTAGCTGTTTAGTATTAATTGTTAGCATAACAAAGAGGTAGGCATGGTGGTGTGTGTGTGATGCAGATGAATGTCATTCACTCATCTCATCTTGTTACTGTGACTCCGAGGGTTTGTGTGTGGGGTGTGTGGGCATGATTTCACATGGTCAACGTGAAATAAAGCCCGCCTCCATGTGTTAAATGCCTGTGGCTGTCAGCTGTCAGTCACAGGGAAGGACTGTGCTTATTGGTGTGCATCCATTGCTAATTAAATGACCCGTGTGGGAGAGGTGGGGCAGGTCCGTCTGACTGCAGATTTAAGCCATCTCTGTCTATCTGGTGGGATCATGGGTGGGGACGTTCTCGGGCAGCGCAACGCGCCTCAGTAAAGCACTAGAGATGCAGAGTGATCATTCTTGTTTTAAGTTAACAACTAAACAATAAATAGTAATTGTAGACTGACTCAACATACAAAGCACGGTATGGCCTTTATCATTCATGTCTTTATCATTCAGGTCTCTGCGTGTGACCACATACACAGGTTTACTGCTATAAAAAACAGTCATGGCACACTAAAGAAGGTAAACATTCAATGATGCAGATGAATGTCATTCACTCAGTTCATTTCTCAGCTGCGTCTGTGACTCCGAGTGCCTAGAGGGGGAAGGAGGGGACACTGCTCATTGTGTCCTGATAACACAACACAGCAATAATTTTATGATTTACATACAATAACAGTTATGTAAAAGTAAAAAAAAAAGAGTTAAAGTCACACAGAACAGTGGGGATTTGAACCTGCGAAAGGACAGCTTCAAATTGTACAGCAAGCGAGAACCTTAACAACTATGCCACCACGATTTTTCAGGCATTGTGAACTGCAGAGTTCTGACTTCTTCTAGACCGAGGAAGTGCACGAATGAGGATTGTAAGAAACTTTTCTGCATGGACTTCATTCCTTCAACTTTCTGTACTGGTCCCATAATGTAAAAAATGACTCAGTCAGACAATACACAGGCCACCTTAAACTCCCACCAGGAGTTTTGCTCAAGAAACTTTAGTTTCGAGGTCAATTTACGTTTACATAAAAGATCAATTTAACATTAAATAGAAACACCGTTCCTTGAACTCCCACCCAGAACATGTGCATTTATGTGTTTGAGAAGAATAGGCAGTGATTGTGGCACAGAGGAATAACACCAGCAGTTAGCACAGCACACACATGCACAGCAGCGCACCAGCACTGCATACTCCCTTCGCGGATCCGCGATAAACGCTCATGACTGTCTCTCATATATTAAATTGGCAGAAGGCGGAAAAAGGCCGCCGATTGTACGTGACAATGGTGACTATCAGAAAAAGCAATAAAGCACATCAATGCCGCATCTGCAGATTCTTTTAGTGGCAAATGCAGAGTCACGGAGGTTCCGAGCGGAATTACGTGGGACACAACGTCGGATGCCGAGTTTTAGGAATAGAATTGCGGTGCAGTAAAAGCTCCTGCAGCATCAGCCCTAGTGTTAGAGTGTCTGTGTAAAAAGGGCCAACCAGGCAAAGAAATTTTTGAAGCATCAATTCATGAGGAATAAACGTGTTTGAAACAAGAGAAATCAGGAATTTCCATCTGGGGACAGCATAGACAGGGCACGTGAAAAACACGTGTCCAGCCATCTGTATTTCTGAGAGCACAAAGAGGACATACTCTCCCCTGTCTTGGAATACTCAGATAATGACCTTCGAGCAGGACTGACATAGAAACATTACATCTAAATCTGATGAACGCTCATCTGCGATTTGCGTTCGTCCATAATGTGAGGTAACCAGACCAGAACAAAAGGGACTGGCCTTTACATAGGCTGGGGTAACCCTTTGATAAAGCAGAAGAGAATTTTTCAATTGCAATTCCTGGTCCTTAAGTCTCTTTTTAATTATAAATAGAGCTCCCTTAAATCCAAGATGTTGCAAGGCCTCTCTAGAGAATCCTAGCTTAGCAACCTCCAAACCCACCAGAGTCCCATGAACTGAAAAACCCATTTTGAAGGGCCAAAAGGGCAAGGGTCCTATGGTGATCAGCAAATAACACTACTTTCAACCAATATTTGATGATAATCAAAAGGGCACTAGATTTTATTGGTGAGCAGGCCAGTTCCTGTCTTAGCAATACCTGGGGTGTGCCCTTAGGAACCCCCACAATAGAGCAAAAAAAACCCATTTTGAACCACTTCCAATTTATCAAACAGGCCACTATCCCAGATCGGGAATGCATGCAAGCACTGACTAACAACTTTCACCTTGTCTAAGTGCTGGTGACACTAGCAAACCCCCACCGTTATAATAGAATTTGGTGATTATAGTGGTAGTCCTCTTAGCCTCATTTAAAACTGCCTCAAGATGATGTTTCCAACTTAAAGAGGCAGAAATAATAACCCCCAAATACTTAAAAGCGTTAACTTGCTCAATTTGATTTACTCCTATAAATCAACGGTGTGGCCAGTGAGAATATCCTGCCCCTTCCACCATAGCCTTTGTTTTGGAATAGTTGATAGTGAGATTTTCAGCATAGCAATATTCCTGGATCATGGTGATGTGTAAAGCCAGGGGGACACGTCAAGAGAGGTTCTATAGGGATAAGATGTAGGGCCTAACTTTTTCACCTGTTCATTAATGGTCTGGAAAAGGGGAATAAACTAAACATTAATGAAATTCACAGAGGATGCTAAATTGGTAGGTGTTGCCTGTCCCACTGTGGACACTTTGGACATAGGAATAAAACAAAGAGACCTAGACACGTTCAAAATAAGGGAGGAAAATAACACAGTAGCAGCATGGGCAAATGGAATTTAATGCATCTCAGTACAAAACTCCTTTGTTTAGATAGATTGAGGGTGGGAAATGTGTGTCCCTTAAGGAGATGCTCATTTCTATGCTGCAGTCAAGAAAAAACCCTAAATGAATGAGCACATTCAGATGTGAAGCTCTGCAGACAGATGCCACACTGACTCTCTGATCCCTATCCACTGCCCCCCCACACACACACACACACACCACTGATAGGCTACAGTACAAGTGTAACAACACTGAAGAGAGCTGGACCTTGAGTGAAAAGTATTGAACAGGAGCCTCTTTTTAGATACAAGAACATCCAATGTACTCAATTACAATTACTTTATTGATTGAACACAGAACAGAAACTAAAGTGGTGGTACAGTGAAAAGGGAAGCATGGCCACAGCCCATAATATTCCAAGTCATTTAGTTAACCCCATAATTACCGCTTTACTACAAAAACTAATGGTGCCAGATGGGGTTGTTTGGCACTTACCCTCTCCCAAAAGTTCCACCTCTGCAAATCTCATCCACTCTCTTCCCATTACTGATAATTGCTCAAAGTTCTCTTTAGCTTCCCCCTTCCCCCCAGGCATGTGAGACTCAGAAACAGTGGGTATTCCGTGGTGGCATTGCCATCATCCTGCCCAGGGGTGGGGAGGACCAACACCAGCTGAGGGTGCTCTGGTGGCAGGAACAGTCATGCCCGCAGCCTGCCCCAGTGCCACATGGCTGACTGGCTGACTCCACCCCTACACTGTGACTGGCACCCCATCCCCCACAATGACAGGTAGCTATAGACAAGCCTTTCACAAGGGTCTCTGGTTTACTTTAGTTCCAGTATGTGCACTCGCATGTGCGCACACACACACACAAGCGACACATTTCAGCAAACACCGGCAGATACAAAAGATGTTGTCCATGCTCCAAACAGAGGCAGAAATTCCAGCACATCATCCCCTGGGCCAAAAGTCCCCAACTGTGAGTAGGGTACCCCAGTTGGCGGTCATAGCATCTGTGCATAATGATCACTGCCCTGGTTGCTATTAGATATACTTTACATTTGCTGAAACAAACACCCAAAGCAAATACTGAATTCACAGAATTTGGCCAATTCACATTTGTTTTTCAAAAAGGATATGGAGCTCTATTCATTTGGGATATTCACTATCCATATAGGATATTTTGAGTCTGTCATTTCAGTCATTTTGTTGTTTGCTCGCTCCTTTGATGCTATTTAGTGCACCCGTCAGCAGAGAAGCAAATGCTATTGTGCTAAAGCAATAGTGCAATTACACTGATGTGGTGTGCAGCAAAACTAAATACAAATACTACTACTACTACAACTACTACTACTGCTACTACTACTATTATTAATAATAATAATAATAATAATAATAAATAGTACTGAATGATGACAGAACAAAATACTGAAATGACCAAAACAAATTAAATGAAGAAAGAAATATACAAATTTTGCATGCCTGAATGAAGATAGTTGGGATATTTGGAAGTGTATCCAAATATGAGAATTATCTTTGTGACTGAAGAATGGCATACACATTTCTGGTGTAGACTTTGTCACTGTCTAAGGCTGCCTTGAGACATGCGTGGTGCACAAGCAGCATGAAATCACAGCACGTGTAAAAAATCCAATGGATGGGGTTTAGATGCAACATCTCGTACGTTATAGCCAGTTGCACATTCTTTTAAAACCGCAAACTAAATACCTCGATATTGCACATTCTTTTAAAAATGCAAACTAAATACCTCAATATCATGGTGTTTAGTTACCAGTTTTAAAAGAATGCACAACGGACTATAACATGCAAGATGTCACATCTAAACCCTGCCCGTGGGATTTTTTACATGAGCAGTGATTTTCACGCCGTGTGTGTGCTCACACAGAAGCAGCCTCAGGCACAATGTGTAGGTCTCAAAATAGGTCTCATGGGCAAACAGCTTGGAAATCCTCAATCAGGTTGAGATTGACTCTGGAGCACTTCCCCTGTCAAGAGGAGTGGTGACTACAGGTATTGACCATACCTCATATCAGAGGAGGCTGGTGGGTTTGAAGGATGGTGGGGCAGTGGGTGGATTGAACCTGCCAGTGGGCCTAGGAGTGGAGTCTGGCCTAGGGGCGGAGCCAGGACAACAGAAGGCAGAGCCAGGGCAATGGTAGGCCAGGGGCATGGCCTAACCCAGCAGAAAGGATTTCCCAGGTTTAACATTGGATGGACATTACATTAGTTAACGCTGGGAACACTGCTGTGTGAAGCACTGCCACTGGGGCAGTGGGTCTAAATTAACCATAGTAGGTTAAAAAAATAGATCATGTTGCCATCACCTACCTTTATCCTGAATAGGGGTATGCGGACACCGAGAGGTTCAGAGGTTCAGTGTTCAGCCCATTTGGGGTTCAGCCAAATGAGAAACCGTTCAGTTTGGTCTGTTCAGACCAAACTGGTTTGCGGGGGCTGAACCCGTTCAGGTGGGGGGAGCAGTTTTCCCTCACCTCTCCAGTCTGTGCGAGTGGAAGGGACTCCAGGGAGCATCTCACCCCCCCTGCCCAGCCTGGGATTTTTTTAAAAACTCCGCCCACGGAATCACCCATGGCCCTACCTGGTGATGTTGGGGCTCTGGCCCCGGGTCCTGCGGTGGGCAGGTCCGGCAGTGGGTCCACCATGGGTGGTGCTCTGAAGTGCTTCATGCTGCTACTAGGCCTTCTGGGTCAAACCAGAAGGCCTAGTAGTGGCCTGAAATGCTCTGGAGTGCCACCCCCTCTGGACCCATGACCAGAGCCCGACCTACTTGAGGGTGCCGGGGCTCCAGCCCCTGGTCTGGTGGTGGCTGTGGGGCAGTGCTCTGAAGCACTTCAGGCCACTACTAGGCCTTCCGGTTTGACCTGGAAGGCCAAGTAATGGCATTAAGCACTCTGGAGCACTGCTGCTGGTGGACTCACTGCCAGACCCACCCGCCACCAGACCCAGGGCTGAAGCCCCAGCACCACCAGGTAGGGCCGAGGGCTATCCTGGAGGGGGGGTTTAAAAAAAAATCCCAGGCTGGGCAGGGTGTATGGGGGGGTGCTCCTCGGCACCCCTTCAACCCACGTGGCCTGGAGGGGGGAGGGAAAATTGCCCCCCCCATCCAAACCGAATTTGTAACCCAAACTCAGTTCAGTCAGTTTGGTCGAGGGTCAGTTCGGATTCGGGGTGTTCGTGAACAGGCCGAACACCCTGAGTTTGGGCCGAACCCCGAACTTCCAAACTGTGTTCACACATCCCTAATCCTGAACCCTTGAATCCTCAATTTTCATGCCATTGTTGGCCATCTATAGTCTTCTGAAAGTGTAGGCTTTGGGACAAGCCTGCCTTCTGGCTTGGAGAACTGGGAGGACTGAATTAACTCCCTGTCCTGCAACAAGCCAAATCAGAAGAGAATGAAAGGGATGAGAAGAACAGTACAGAGGAGGAGTAGGAGGGAAAGAGTTTGGTTTTGGTGCACGAGAAGAGGAAGGGGAAGAGATGGGTTCAGTGAGGAACAGGGGAAAGAGGTCTCCTTGTTGTCTCAGCCTTCTCTTCTGCCATGCGCCTACCTACTTTCTTCTCTGTTCACAAGAACAGTTTCAGGCCTGAGTTGCAAACAAACCAGGCCCACCCAGACGAGCATTCCTGGGTACACCCTATGCCCAGCAGTCAAACGCCTGTCCAAGAACACAGGTCTTTTTAAAAATTTGGCCAATTTCAGGGCTGCATTGCCACCAAACCAGGCCCATCCAGACCAGAATTCCTAGTAGCTACACCCTATCCCCAGCAGCCAAACACCTGTCCAAGTACACAGGTCTTTTAAAAAAAGTTTGCCTGTTGCTGGGTCGCATTGCAAGCAAACTACTTTCCAGCAGCAGTGAAACAGTGAAGGGAGGGACCAATTCAAAAAAGAGTAGCCACAGCCAGTAGACATACAAATTCAGGAACTGGCCTCTCTACTAGAGAGGTGGAGGCCATTTTTTCTCTACTCACAACATCCCAGCAAACTGCAAAGGGCAGGGGCATTTTAAAATGCAAGGAACATTCCATCAAAGATTTGATTGGAAACCCTTTCTCCATCCAAGCCCCTAGGTACCCCAACAAGAAAACAGAAAGCAGACAATTTACGTGTAAAAGAGGAAATAAACCAATTTTAACTAAGAAAGAGTAGCCATGGCCAGTGGGGCCCCAGAAAATGGCCACGGCCTTTGCACATGCTTGGAGGAGGAGGGGAGAAATCAGCAGTGCACCAGCAAACACACAATAATCAAAAGCAAACCACTGAAACCGTATCTTAAGCCAACCATACTATCATCAACACACAACAAAAGTGGCAGCGAGGAGTTCCACTTGTCCCCCAAAACATGGTTCACTTCATATCCCTTGCACCCCCTTCCCCATGTATCACAGTCTCCCAGTCAACCCCAGTCCCATTGCCCAGCCAGTCTCCCCGTGTCCCCCTGCCCCCCTTCCCTCCCCCATGTCTCTCAGTGCACCCACTCCCCCCACTTAGGGTTGCCATATATACAATTTTTAGAGGGCACTTATGAGATATACAGGAGGCAGGGCTGTATTAGTTCCAATACAGCCCTGAAACCTGTATATCTGATAAGTGCCCTCTAAAAATGTGCATCTATGACAACACTACCCATACTCCATTGCCCAGCCAGTCTTCCTGAGTTCCCCCACTACCCCAGTACACCTCACTCCACCCCTACCCCATGTCTCCCAGTGCACCCCTACCCCATAGCCCAGCCAGACTCCCTGAATCCCCTCTCCCCTCCCCCATGTCTCTCAGTGCACCCAACTCAATACCACCCCTCCCCCATGTCTCCCAGTGTACCCAACTCCATTCCACTCCAACCCCCACTACCCCTCCCCATTGCCCAGTCAGACTCTCCATGTCCCCCCTCCCCTTACCCATGTCTCCCAGTGCATCCAACTCCACATCACCCCTCCCCCATGTCTCCCAGTGCACCCATTCCCCCATTCCCCCTCCATACTCCAGCCCATGCACTTCGCTGCTCCTCTGTCCCTTCTCTCACCCTTCCACACTTTCCCTGCTCCCCTAAGCACCTTTGTCCCTTCTCACTTGCTGCCCCCCATGCCTGGAACTCCCTCCCTGTCCACATCCATCTTGCCCCCTCCCTTCATACCTTCAAATCTCTCCTTAAAACTCACCTCTTTCACTCTGCTCTGTCTGACTCTTTATCCTGATGAGCCACTATTTACTATACCTACATCTGTTTACCCTTATCCTTGCCACATGGACCTGCCTGCTGTCATTCTCATTGTAACCAAGCCAAGTACGGGCACCTGAGACCTCACATCTTCATGAATGTTAGACCCCTTGTCTCTCCCTCTGTCGCTTTCCTATGTCTCTCCCCCAGCTCCTGTCTCTCAGATTGTAAGCCCTAGGGGCATGGACTGTGTTTATTTTATTACTTAGTAAAGTGCCAGGTACACTTCTGGTGCTATATAAATGTTTGTTAATAATAATAATAATAATAATAATTCCCCCTCCCCCATTGCCCAGCCAGACTCCCCGAGTCCCCCTCCCCCCACCCTCATATCACCCAGTGCAACCCACTCCCCCACTCCCCAACCCCACCCCTCCCCCATGTCTCCCAGTGCAACCCCCTACCACGGACCTCCCCAACCAATTTACTCACCACCAACTAGTAATCAAGCAGGAACCTGGACCATCCAAGGCAGCTCAGCACTGTGCATGAAAAAACCCATGCTCACTGACTGAGCATGTGTCCCAGAGTCCCTCTCCTGCCTCCTCCCTGAGGGGAGGAGGCAGGAGGGGGCACTCTGCAAGACCCTCCTGCCCACCACAAAACTTGCCTGGATGCCTATTTGGGTGCCCAGGTACTATCTAAAAAGTGAGCCTGTAGGGCTCTATCATAGAGCTCTATGCGCACACTGAGCTCCTTGCCCCACAGTGAATATGCACTTGGACAGTTTCCGCAAGCTGCCCAAGCGCGTTCCACACTGGTTTGTCCCTTATGGGACTCCTTACAGGGCTCCAGTGCTTCTCCTCCCTCACTGAAAATAATCAGCTGCTGCTGCTGGGGAACCCCAAAGAAGTGGAGAGAGGCAGTGCTAGACTTGAGCACTGGGTAAGTTTATTTACTAGCTTTTCCCTGCTCCTGTGCCCCCCTGGAGAGCAGCAGGATTCAGGGGGGCACAGGAGGGGCATTTCCCCTGATGCCTTTGGCTGCGCAACGCATCTACCTCATATCTGGGAAGATAGGATTCTCTGGCTAGAGGAGAGTGGCAGGGGAGCATGCTGGCCTGAGGGTAGCAGCCAGCAGAGGAGCAGAGAGTCTCTTAGGATCACAGGAGTGGGGAAGAGTTACTGAGCAGCCCTCTGTGTTTCACTCTGCTTCACTGTAGAGCTGCTGCTGAGACCCTCCACCAACCCTTACATCTGCCATTTTTCCTGCACCTACAAACACCTTCCTGGCCTCTTCCAAAGTTTTAAATTGTTTATGGTCCTTTCAATCTCCATCCAAGATACAGACTCCTCTAACCTAATCTAACTGCATCTTGTTCTGATAGGTTTGGCACTCTCTCTTGTTTTAAATATTCTTCTATCTTCTCTTCAGGCTTGGTGAATAAATCAACACTGAAGCCTGAAATGGGAATTTAATAGCTCTGAGATCCCATAATGCCCTTCCCACTAAAGCTTTTATTGGTGTGTTGCTTTCATACGGACTCCCATGCAAAGGCAAGGTGCCAATATGCTTTTGACCTTTTGGCCTTTCTGGCTATAACTTTTTTAATTCTTATTCAATTATGATGACACTTGAGGAGATTGTACCCCCAATGGAGGGCACTATGTGTACAGATTTCTGAAAATATTGGATAAAAGGAACTGATTGTAGAAGCAATTGAATGTTGTAATTTTAAGAAAAGCTCCATACATGTTCATGACTATAACTTCTTTATCTTCCATCCAATTTATATGTGAATATTATGTCCCTCCAGAAGTTTACCATTCCTGTAAATTTTCAGAAAGATTGGATAAAGGGTCCTGATGGTATAAGACATTAACTTGAAAATACATTTCCAGCTGTAACATTATTATATCCCATCATATTTACAGGATATTTGGCAGAAACTTATCACATACCTTCCCTTCCCTGTCAAATCTGTCAAATTACAGGACAATTTTATAAAGGGACCCAATTTTATAAGCAATTTAAATTGTCCCCTTGAAGACCATTATTCAGATAAATAGCAGCACATGCAGTGCCAGTTCGAGGCAGGCACCTGGCATGGCAGGGGGAGAGAGGCTATATGACGGAGGATGTGTAGCAACCCAAAAGATGGACAGACACATTCACTGGCCAATTATTGCATACTTCCAGCTTTACAGGACCAATTGCTAGTGGTTTGAGGTGGGCATAGGGGGCGGCCCTCAGGCAGGCATTGAAGGGACATTAATGTGACTTTGGGGCTAGAATACCAGTAATCAGGAAACATAGTTTACATATCTAGGCTGGCCAATTATCATCACAATCACATCCTGAAGAACTTTGACAGAGGACATAAGAGAATCTTTATTGGTGCTTTCCTAAACAGATGCTTCTGACTTCTCAGTAATAACTGAGGGAGAAATGTTGGGATGGTCATAGTACAGAATGAGGATATTTGGTTGACATTTCTGCTGGCCAATTGGCATCACAAACCGATCTTATACTACAGTGACACATAAGAGAATCCCTGGCATAGGCTCCTTCTCTGCATATGCTGTGCAGGAATATAAATTTGGGACCCTTTATCACATATTTCTGATATGTGGCAGAGATTATCATGAAAGTGCGATATACAACCCTGCCAAATACTGCCAGGACCCTTTATCCAATCCTTCTGAAAATTGGCAGAGATAGTAAATATGGGAAGGGGTATAAACTTGTCAAGTTTCATGTACATTAAATGTAAAGTAAAGAAGTTACAGGTAAGAATGTATATAAAGATTTTTGCAAAATAATATAATTCAACTGCTTATAAAAATTCCTTTATCCAATCTTTTTGGAATTTGTTACACTTAATGCCTTCCATTTGAGGTACAAGCCCTCCATGTTTCAGCCAAATATTATGAAAAACAAAATTGTTAAAGTCAAAAATGTGTTTTCCATTGAAACCAATGGAAAACAAAAGCAAAAGCAAAAAAACCCCCACAAAAATCTTACTTTTATGAAAACAAAAATGACAGATTTAAATAACAAAAATGAAAAATGAAAATTAAAAACAACATGGGCCCCTGGTGTACATCTCTACTTTACACTGTCATAAGAAGGACATAGAAGTATGAGCAGCAGTGGAAAGAAAACAGAGACCATGAGTGAGACTGTCAGAAGAGGAAAGTCACTTCCTGAGAAACCTTCTGAGCTTAGGCCATCTGTGGCCCAGGGTTCCACCCAGTGGGCCCATCGACAACAAAGCATACCAGCTCTGGACATGGGGTGAGGTCCAAGAAGAGGCAAGGAGTGGAGGAGGCTTTTGCCTCCTTGCTACTGCTGACTAGGGATGTGCGAATGACGATTCGGAAGTTCAGAGTTCGGACTGAACGCGAATAGTTTGGTCGAACGAACCGAACTTTCAAACCTAACTCAAATTCGACCAAACTGTTCGGTCGAATCCAAACCAGTTTAGAAGGCAAAAAAACCCCGGGTTTGAATGTACAAACTCGGTTCAGAAGTTTGGAATTTGACTGAACTCTAATAGTTCGGTCAACCAAACTGAACTTTCGAACCGAACTTGATTTTTGAATCGAACCAAACCAAACCAAATTTCCAAACTCAGTTCTGTTCGCACATCCCTACTGCTGACTTCTGTGAAGAAAAAAGAGGTTCCTTCTTCCACTGCCAGAATGGCCCATCCACCAGCCACCTTCACTGCTTCTGCTGCATCCATGAACCAGCACAAATAGGATTACATCTCCAGTGTGGTTCCACTTTGATTTTGTGGAGGGAGATATCACAAAAGCAGTGTGTGTGCACTGCAGTGTCTGGGTCACTCAGGGGAAGAATCCATTGCAATTTTCTACTGCTGGCCAAATCAGCCACTTGGAATGGCACCACAGGAACCTATGGACTCCTAAGGGCCAGGACAAGCCACAGCATGGGTTGCTTCCAGTTGCAGAGGGTGCAGACAAGAGTTTGGAAGACTAACCCTATCCTTCTCCATATGCAACTGCCACCTTGAGACAGTCTCATGCCGGCTCTACTCCCACCCTCATAACCCAGAAGGGGATCACTGACTCCTCTTCCCCCACCCCCATGACTCCTGTCACATACCTCAACCCAGTGTACTGTAACTGAGTTTTGGTTAGGGGTGAAACAAGCCAAAGAAAAAATCTTGCGAGAAATTTGTGAGATTTGAGATGAGGGGGCAAGAACTTGGATGCTCTTCCCCCCCTATCTTGAGTTCTCAGGAATTCTTGAGAGAGGGTGGGAGGTAAGGGGGGGTGGAGGCAAGCAGGGAACAAAGACAAGCCCCTTGAGCACCTCTGGTGCCCATGCAGCCTCCCTGCCTGGGGGGGAGGGAATGTTTGGGTGCGGGTTTGGAGGTCTAGAGGGGAGGTCAGACAGGGTTTACTTACCTCTGTGGTCTGTCCCAGAGAGGGGTCCTGACCCCGGCTCTGCTATGCGCCCCCGCTGGACCGCTTCCCAGCTCTTCTTTTTAATTAAAAAAACAAAACAACAAAAAAAGCTTGAGTATACACAGAGTGCATCTCAGGCTGGGTGCCCTTTTCAAAGATGGCACCCACAGGGCCTGAGCATGCACAGAAGAGCTGCTCAGCCCTGCAGGCACCATCTTTGGAAAGGGCACCCAGGGCTGAGCAGCGATCTGTGTATGCTCAAGTTCTGTTGTTGTTTTTTAAAATTAAAATAAAGAAGAACCGGAAAGTGGCTCGGTGGCAGCACGGAGCAGAGGGGGGGTAAGCACCCCCCCAGGACAAACCCCAGAGGTAAGTAATCTCTGCCTGACCCCCTCTAGTTCCCCAACCCCAAACCAGAACTTTCTCTTTATCTCCAGGCAGGGAGGCAGTGTGGGCACCAGAGATGCTCAGGGGGCTTGTCTTTGCCTCCTGGTCACCACCGTCCCCCCCGTTGGCCCCCCACCTGTGACTACAGTCCCCACCCACCCTGCTCAAATTCTCGCCGGCTCTTGGCGAGAAGGTTTTTTTTTATTGGTTCAGCTAGTCTCAAGGCGAAACAGGAAACACACCCTCCCCCCTTCTTGCCAAGAACTGGCAAGAACATTGAGGTGAGTTTCAGCCCTAGTTTTGGCAGAAGAATTTGCTGCTTTTTGCACCCAGCCACTCACATGCTTTAGTCATCACCAGGGCAATTCGGGATTTGACTGCCCTGGATGAGGAGCCGTTCAGTGTTGTTGAGGGTGTTGGTTTCAAATGCCTGATTCATTTGATGGAGCCCAGGTACAGAATACCATCCCACAAAACCTTCCACTTGAAGGTGATTTCAAGTCTCGACACTGTTTGGGAGGGTGTGGTCCCTAGGGATGGGCGAACGCGGTTCGGTAGTTCGGTGTTCGGCCTGAACTCGGCCTGTTCGGACAACCGAACACGAACACGAACACGAACGCACCGAACGGACCGAATACCGAACACCAGACACCGAAATGGCGAACACACCGAACGGAACCGAACACTGAATGACAAAAATGGCGAACACAACGAACAGAACCGAACACCGAACTACGAAATGGCCGAACAGTTCGTTCAATTCGAATCGCGTTCGGTTGTGTTCAGGTGGCTAAAACATGGTCTTCTGTCAGGTCACTGGAAGGCCAAATGTAGCAGGGAGGGGGAAGTCATTTGACTCAGCTAGGAGCAGA
>QEPC01009291.1:42621-62322 GCA_003113815.1 Sphenodon punctatus
GTGCCTTGTGGCTTCGTTTGCCCTCAGTCGGCCATGTCTGTGTCCCGCCCCTGCCCGGTGCCTTGTGGGGGTTTAGCGCCCGCCGGGGGTTCGGCTGCACGTCTGTTGTGCTGCCACGGGCCGTGATGGTGCGGCCCGGTTCCGGCCCGTGGTGCCGTTCCCGGCACATCTGTTTGGGTCGTTTTCCATCCCCCGGGCGTGGTTGCGCTGTTCGCCCCCCCTGGTGGTTCGCTGTGGTGAACTGGCCGCCCGTAACGTCTGAAAGTACCCATTGTAACAGGATGTGGGCAAGCAGGGGTAAGTCCTTACAGGACTAGCCTCACAGATTTTCAGGGAATTTCCTCTCAAGCCCTTTCCCCCCACAATACAATGTCCATAGCAGTTCACAACCATATGCAATTTTCAGAACACTCACAGTCTTCTGCGGGCCAGATACAGTCCTTTCTGCAGTCCACCAACCCTTCTGCTCAGGCACCTTCTGGGGGAAAAGAAAAGAAAGGATGACTCTTTTCATATTTTATATCTCATAATCTAATCTTTTTAAGTTACTCTCATGATTCTTGAGGGACTGACTCCTGATTTTGCAACATTTGGGATTGGCTGTTTTGAGGTTGCCATTGCTGTGTCAAATGGGATTGGTTTGGAATCTGAGAAGGTTAGGATTAGGCTAGACCGCCCCCCTTCCCAAGCTCACTCGTTAGTTATTGATCTGTCTCTAACCTTCAGTTGTTGAATGAGTGGTGGCTCACCAGCTGCAGGCACATCTAGACTGCATTGACTTTCAGGATCCTTCACAGTCTGGCTTTCATATGGGTTATGACACTGAGACTGCACTTGTACCTTTGATCAACAACCTGCACCAGGAACTGGACCAGGGTCAATTGACCCTGTTGATTCTGTTAGATCTGTTGACTGCATTTGATACCGTTGACCATGAGATGTTGGTGGCCTGCTTGCAGGACCAGGTTGGGGTGGCCGGGATCATTCTTGAATGGTTTCGCCCTTTCCTGGATGGGAGAACTCAGCAAGTAGTACTTGGGGACTGCTCGTCGGTTCCCCGGGACCTCACGTGTGGAGTCCTGCAAGGTTCTATTCTTTCCCCTCTCCTGTTCAACGTGTATATGCAACCATTGGGTGAGGTCGTGAGGCATTATGGGGTGCGGTGCCATCAGTATGCTGATGACACCTAGCTCTACCTCTCTTATTCATCCGACCCAGACCCGGCAGTCTCGGTGCTTACCGAGTCTGGCGGCTGTGGGGACTGGATGAGGGCAAGCCGACTGAAGCTGAATCATGACAAGATGGAGGTGATGTGAGGGCGGTAGGAGATTAGGGAGAGGGACCAAGGGGTAAGTAGGGTCTCATGTTCCCCAGACACTTGAAACAGTACAGTTAGGCTAGGAAACAAACCCTCAGGATCTTAGACGGCTTCTAGGATACAAATGTATAATCCACAGCCTGGATAATCACAGGGTATCTGGAGTGAATGCCCACCGGTTGCTGTAGGGGTTGCCACGTGTTCCAGGGAAGCAGAAGGGAAGGGAAGGGAAGTGCTTGGGGTGAGGGTGGAACACCAATGCCGAAACCCAGGAAGGGGGGAGGTGAGGATAGGGCATATGTACACAAATCCACATGGCCCAGGGAAGTGAGACACAAACAGTAATAGGATGCACACTTACCGGGTTGGAGGAAGGGCATTCACCACAGACTCTCACCAGACACTCACGACAGGCATTGTCCACAGCCTCTCACCACACACCCACGACAGGCAATCTCCATGCATTCAGTCCACATGGTTTGGGAACTCAGAACAGGCACAAGGCACAGCAGGAAGGGGGCCGGTCTCACGGGGTCAAACTCCAATCACCAGCAATGCTATGGTGCTGGTGGAAGGCTTTTATTTGCTTCCTGGAGGCGGAACTGCAGGCACAGTGAATGTCACGGTCCCGGAGGTGAGACTGGAGGTGTGGTCTCTGCTCCCTGTGGCTGTAATATTAAGGACACGCCCCCTGGCATGACACAAAGCCGAGGGAGCGTGTTTGTCTCTGCCACTGTGTCTGCGGCGCTCTCCTGTTGCGGCACTCCTGGCACCCCCTGTGCTGACAGGTCCCCTGCTGCCTGAGGTGGGACCATGGTATGTCGGGGAGGAGCCAAGGCACCTGAGGGGGCGCAAAGATCCCTGGGTCTGGGCCACATGCGCACCCCCTCCCCCTGCCACAGCACCCTGACAGTAAAGTGGTGGGTGTGGTGTAGGTTTGGAGTCTGGGCGTGCTCCTTGACCCGCAGCTCCTCCTGGATGCCAGGTGGAGGCTGTGGTGAGAGAGGTCTTTCACCAACTACATCTGGTGCATCGACTTCGGTCATAAGTCTCAGACGCTGACCTGGCCACCATCATCTATGCTCTTATTACCTCAAAACTAGACTATTGCAATGCACTCTATGTGGGGCTACCCTTGGTGATGGTTCAGAGACTGCAGCTGGTACAGAATGTGGTGGCCTGCCTTCTTAAGGGGACGGGCCACTATGAGCACATTACACCAGTGCTTTGTGCTCTGCACTGGCTGCCTATAGTCTTCTGGGTCCAATTCAAGGTGTTTGTTCTTACCTATGAAGCCCTTAACTGCCTGAGCCCCACCTATCTGTGAGACCACCTCACCCTCCGTGTTATGGATTGGCCCCTGTGGTCCACCGGGAGCACCCTTCTTGATGTCCTCTGGGTTGCTCGGGGGGCAACTATGGGAGGACATTCTTGGTGGTTTCACCTAGGCTGTGGAACTCCCTTCTGGCAGAGGCCTGGGTAGCCCTGGACCTTGCCTCCCTTCGTCATTATTGTAAGACTTGGTTGTTCCACTGGGCCTTCAGCAAGGGGGATGGGATGGTATGGGAGGGTGGAGGGGGGTTGTTTTATTCTGTGGCACCCCCTTTTTTGATATCTTGATATTTTGTTTGGTTATTTATTGTTTTTTATAGTTTTCTATGTTTTAAAAATATTTTATATTTGTAAGCCACCTCGACTTACTAGATGTTGGAGAGGCAGGGTAAAAATATTGTAACAAAATAAATATAATAAAATAAATTACTCTGGTGACTTGCACAGGATTCCTTTATTTCAATTTACAAGAGGCGAGAGACTCCTGAACCCCCCCACACAGCCACTTCAAGAAGGCATTAATACAAGTACCTGTAGAGTGTTCTCATGCTGAACAGCTGAGCTCTGCAAAGGTGTAGGACCTGCCCAGAAGCCCACTTCTCTGCAGGGGCAGCCAGTAGTCCTTCAAACTCTTCCATGCAACATCTTTCAGAATTGCTACCACCTGCATGCTTTAGAATCACCCCTTTTAATCTTTCTTTGTTTTGTCACACAGCTACCATCATCTTCTTTGACTCCACAGAGGTCCCTATCTTGCTATCCTGTGCTTATTTAAAGCACAGCACCCTGAACAGCCGTATTTTGCCTACTGAGACCAAAACTCCCAACTCCTTGACTCATTAAAATCCTGTGCAGCTTTCCTCCCTCCTCCCCATCCATCCACTGACTGTGTCTGCAGCTCTCTCTCCCTTCTTTGTGAGCCTTAATGTGTGTTTAATGTGCATCTTAATTATTTGATTACAATTGCATAATTCTATAATTGTAATGTATTGCTTGTGCTGGCTGGAAGAAGCCTGGAGATGCTTACTGAGTGATGCTGGGTAAAAACAATAATAGCAACGCTATGAGGAAGAATAAATAGAAGAGGAGAGGATAATTTGGGAAGGTTTGAGGACTGTGGAACTTTGGGAAATGAAACATGGATGCTGGATTATTGTTTCTCTTTTACCACAAGTGGAGATTCCCCAAACAAGGGGAAAGATAGCTTGAACTAAAGCTGTGACCCACTGGTAATCCCATAGTTGTTCCTAGAATTGGCCGTGGATACAACAAGGATTTGGTTGTTGTTGCTGCCCGAAGGTAGGAATGAAAGAAGGCTAAATCACCACTTAAATTAGTTATTAGGGTGCCAGCTGCCTTTAGAGAGAAACCAGCACACGTTATAGCTTTGTTATATTTCTAAGTTTATTAGTCTTTTTTTAAATTTATGCCAGGAAATGTTGCTTATTATTTCCACACTAGTTTCACTCAGAAAATTACCTTGCACCTCAGGCAGTAGTATTAAGTTGAGACTAACCAACAACAAGAATATCTTTAAACTCACACAAATACACTGAGAGGCACAACAATGTACAGAGGCACAGGCTTCCGACCTCGCATGTGTTATGGAGACCTGTCTGGACACTGAGTCGGGGCCTATATTGGCTGACCTTGTTCCATCTGGGTACTCTGTACGATTCGAGGGTCGAGGGTGGGGGGTGATGTAGCCATCATTTTTAAGGATGCATGGTCTGTGAGGAGATTTCCTGTGCAACCTATCATGGGTGTGGAGAGTCTCCATTTGGTGTTGGATTTGGCCGGAGACAGACTCGGGGTACTGCTGGTATACTTGGTACTCACCTGTGCAGAAGCTTCCCTGCCTGCACTGACCGAGCTGGTGTCCAAAGTGGTCTTGCGTTCCCCCAGGGCGATAGTTCTGGGGGACTTCAGCATCCATGCCGATGCCAGTCTTGGAGGGGCAAAGTGTGAGTTCATGGCCACCATGGCAACCATGGGCCTGTCTCAGAGAGTAGTGGGCCCTACACATGTTGGGAGACATACTCTAGACATGATATTTTGTACAGGCCTTGAGGCGGGGGATCCATTAGTGGGGGAGGTGTCAACGGTGCCCTTGTCATGGACGGATCATTATCTCCTCTGGTCTGGTATCCTGGTGCATGTCAGCCCCTGGGAGCATGCAGAACCAGTTAGGCTGGTTCACCCCCAAAGGCTTATGGAACCAGAAAGGTTCCAGATAGCTCTAGGGAATGTTTCCTCTGACCTCAATGGCCACTCACTCGATGACCTCGTGTTCATGTGGAATTCCGTGTTGGCGGAGGCCATTGACCATGTGGCTCCCAGGCGTCCACTCCCGAATCATCAACAACGTAGCTCCCCATGGTATACGGAGGAGATGCAGCGGATGAAGTGGGAAGGGCGGCGGTTAGAGCAATGGTGGTGTCACTCGCATGCTGAATTGACTGATTGTGGCATAGAGTCTGGTTACATACCTATGCCTTTGTGGTATGGACAGCAAAGATTTTTTTTGCTGCCTTCATTGCATCCGCTAAGTCCTGCCTGGCTGAGCTGTTCTGGGTGGTGAGGGGACTGGTCAGTCTAGCCTTCCACCACCTGGACTTAGAATCATTAAATTCTTGCTGTGATTTGTTTGTGGACTATTTTGAGGTTAAAATCACTCAAATTCACCACAGTTTTGATCCAACTTTTTTAGCAGTGAGTGGGTCAAAGGCAGTAGAAGCCCCTTCTTGTCCTGTTTTGTGGGATGAGTTTCAAGTTGTGTCACACTCAGATGTGAGGGATGCTGTTTGGACTGTTCAAGCCACTTATTGTGAATTGGATCCATGCCTGTCCTGGCTAGTTAAGGCTAGCCGGGAGTCATTGGGGCCGCTGCTGGCGGGGATAGTCAATGCCTTCCTTGGGGACGGAAGGGTGCCGAACTACCCCAAGGAGGCAGTGGTGCGGCCCCCGCTCAAGAAGCCATCCTTGGATGTTGCATCCTGGCCAGCTATCGGCCGGTCTCTAACCTTCCCTTTTTAGGGAAGGTTATTGAATGGGTGGTGGCTCGACACCTTCAGGAGCATTTGGACAGGCTCAATTTTCTTGATCCCTCACAGTCCAGCTTTCATCCAGGTTATGGCATGAACACTGCACTTGTGGCCTTAGTCAACGACCTCTTCCGTGAGTTGGACCAGGGTCGTTTGACCCTGTTGATCCTGTTAGATCTCTCGGCTGAATTTGGTATCACTGATCATGAGTTGTTGGTGATTCGGCTGTGGGACTGGACAGGGATTAGTGGGATTGTTCTTGAATGGTTCTGCTCTTTCCTGACTGGGAGAAACCAGCATATGGTGCTGGAGGAGTTCTCATCTTCCCTCCGGGGCCTCACATGTAGGGTTCCGCAGGGTTCCATTCTATCCCCTCTCCTGTTCAATGTGTACATGCAGCATTTGGGGGAGGTTGTCAGGGAGTTTGGGTGAGGTGTCATCAATATGCTGATGACACCCAGCTATATCTCTCATTTTCATCTGACTCAGGCCCAGCAGTCTTGAAGTTTACCTGGTGTTTGTCAGCTGTGGGGGATTGAATGACGGCGAGCTGCCTGAAATTAAATCCTGACAAGACGGAGGTGATGGTTGTGGGGAAAGCCAAGGGAGTGATGGCCACCCATCCGTCCTCCCTTGGTTTCTCAGGTCCGGAGTCTGGGGGTGCTCCTGGATCCACAGATCTGCCTGGATGTCCAAGTGGCAGCTGTGGCAAAGGTAGCTTTTTGCCAGTTACATCTGGTGCATCGGCTTAGGCCATATGTCTCAGACTCGGATCTGGCCACAGTCATCCATGCTTTTATTACCTCGAGACTGGACTACTGTAATGCACTCTACATGGGAATACCCTTGGGGCTGGTTCAGAAGCTGCAGCTGGTGCAGAATGCAGCGGCCCGTCTCCTGACTGGGACGGGCCAACACGAGCACATTATACCAGTGCTTCGTTCTCTGCACTGGCTGATGATAGTTTTCTGGGCCCAATTCAAGGTGTTGGTGTTGACCTTTAAGGCCCTAAATGGATCCACCTACCTGCAGGACCGCCTCACCCTCTGGGTCCTGAATCAGCCCCTGCAGTCGGCTGGGGGTGCCCTCCTCAGGTTCCCCCGGGTTTCCCTGGTGTCTAACATGAGGAGGGTGTTCTCAGTGACTGTGCCGTAGCTGTGGATCTCCCTCCCGTTGGAGGTCCATTTGATTACTGACCTCCCCTATTTCCATAGACAGTGTAATACCTGACTGTTCCACCGGGCCTTTATTGAGGGAGACAGGGTGGGTGGGTTGCGTTAGGGTGGGTGTGTATGGACTTTTAAAGTTGTTTTAATTGTTGTTTTATTACTGTGTATTTTAATATGTTTTCAATGTTTTTCAAGTGTTGTTAGCTGCCCCGAGATGCCTGAGGCAGGAGGGGGCGTGATATAAATAAATAAATAAATAAATAAATAAACAACAGGTCTGGCCTTACCACAGGAAGATCTTGGGTGGCTACCCTGCACCCCACTCTTTCCAGGACTCCCACAATGCCTTCTGGTTCCACCAGGGAAGGATATGGGGGCCCCACTCCCTCGTGGTAGGGCTTCAAATACCAACACCTTGAGGGTCAAACAGAAGGTGCCCCCAAAATGACCCCACATTTTATCTTTCCCTTGGGCCCCACAAACTCTAAGGCCAGCCCTGTCAAATAGAAATTAAGCTTTAATAAAATAATCAAAGAGGCAACAAATATCAAACCCTAGCACAATGGAGAAGCAAATGATTGCAGCTTGGTGCATTTTGTGTCAGAGCCTTCCCAGGCTTGAATCTGAAGGGGTGGTTGGCAGTAGTAAAAGAAATAGAAATTTCTCACAAATTAATGTTGGGTTTCTTTTCTCCCAGACTACATGGATTTTCAAAAAAGACTTCTGTTATGCACTGAAATTGTCCCCATGACATTAATGTGTAACCACCAAGCAACATTTAATTCATACAACTAGGGATGGGCAAACGCAGTTCGGAAGTTCGGAGTTCGGTCCAAACTCAGCCTGTGCAGATGACCGAACACGAACACAAATGCAAACATACTGAACAAACCGAACACCGAACGGCGAAATGGCTGAACAGTTCGGTCAGTTCGGATCACGTTTGGGTGAGTTCGGGTGGCAAAAAAAATGTTCACTGGAAGGTCAAACATGACAGGGAGATGTAGTCAGTCACTGAGGACAGAGCAGACTTCCAGGCACCAGGGGTGGAGAGGCTTGCAAGAAACTAAACTAATTATCTGCCTCCCCCCTTCCCTTCTGAGCTAGTCACTGTTCCTGAACAGCAGGTGTTGAGTAGGATTTTTAGATTGCTTTAAGTTTCATTTCGGTTTTGTACTGAAATGAAACTTAAACCTTAAACTGAAACCTTGTGTTATGCATTTCACTGTACAGACTCACTGAGTATGTATGTATTTCACTACAGACTCCTTTTCTGTTTGTGATTCCCCCCCTCCATCCCATATATATGGGATGTATATATATCCATATATCCATATATATCCATATATATGGGATGGGGGGGAATCACAAACAGAAGAGGAGTCTGTAGTGAAATACATACATACTCAATGAGTCTGTACAGTGAACAGTGTACAGTGAAATGCATATATATATATATGGATATGGATATAGATAGATAGATAGATAGATAGATGTACAGAGTTGTAGTAGTTAGCTTAGTGATAGAGATAGCGTTAGTGATTTAGTTTTAGTGTTTGTAGGAGTAGGCCTGTGTACTTATTAGATAATCCATTTAGTTCATAGCATTTAGAATAGTTAATAGCAGTTAGATTTAGTGTATATATATATATATATATTAGATTTTAAAAAAACATATAAAAACCAAATAAAAAACAAAAGAAAACCATTAAGCCAATAAAAAACAAAAAAAAACATATAAAAAACAAAAAAACACCCATAACAACATTTCCTGAATGGCCGAACGGCCGAATAGAACAGCCAAATGGCCAAACCGAACGGCCTGTTCGGACAACTGAACCAAACAGCTGAACCCGAACTCGGTGAACTAACCGAAGTGCCGAACCGAACGGCCGAACCGAACCGAATGGATGAAACGAACGCAGCCAAACCGAATGGCCAAACCCAAACCGCGATCTGTTCGCCCATCCCTACATACAACCCCTTTGCGGGGCAAGCATAGGCGAATCATGGTAGGGGCACAGGGGAGACACCCCCCCTCCCAAATTTTCTGAAGTCCTATAGAACCCTATAGAATCTCTGTCCAGCTCCCACTCCTTTCCTCCTACCCCCACTATCAACAGTTATCAATCACCTATGGGGACAAGTTTACACAACTAGGATAAACATGCAGAGAAGCCCTGATTCCTCCCTCTTGGACATGCCCTCAGACCTTCCTCAGAACACTAGCTGCCTGTAAAGTGTCAGTTTCCAGGGGTGGGGGCATCTGGCAGATGACCAAAATATACATGTTCCAGCCATGGGGACCAGAAGACAGCTGTGGTTCTGGCAGGAGTGAAAGCAGTCCACTTTGTGCACCTACTTAGAACCCCCAATGAGTGTGCACTGCCATTGTCACCATCTTTGGGTAGAGGAGAAACTAGTTCAGAATGATCCCCCCGGGTTGGTTCATTATTACAGAACACATATTCCATATATATGTATCCCGTCCCATCCCCTCACCACCCAACCCTCAGGCTCATGTGTACTGGTACAGCCATATCCCCAGTGCTAATTATAAGTATGCCCTTGTTTCTGGGATGAATACACTGCATTTGTACAAGACATGACTTCCTTGAAGTCAGCACATGTGCACTGTGTTCAGACCCCACACAGCACCCACCCCCTGAAAGTGACTGTAGTTTGGGTGGGCACTGAAGCATTCAATTTCGTGCAGCCCCCGGCAGCGCACAATGAGCATTGACATCTCAGGAGCAGAGTAGCCCACAAAAGAAAATGCAGCTTGACAGTGGTCCATTGATCGAAAAAGATTGGGAACTACTAGCTTAATGCATCCCAAGCTGATACAGACAATGTGTGAGTGCTCAGATTCCTCAAATGGACTCCCCAGGCCTGTGCCACTTTCCATGCACTTAATGTCATACCAAGGGCTGAAATGAGAAGCAATATTGCTTTTTCCCAAAATTTGCATTAGTTTGAGTACTGGGACCAAGATTTTGATGAGATATTGGTCCCAGAACAAACTCTCAACAAACTAACAATATTTCTTTAAACAAAAAACAAAAATTTTTTTTTAAAAGTTTTAAAACTCAATATGAGCTCTGGGGGGTAGGGGTAGGACACCGGGGAGAATACGAGATACCGGATTTACCGGTATCAGTTCTCCCCAGTATTGGATTTACCGGTATCGGCATACCGGTTTTTTAACATTGGCCACTTTACCGGGTTTATTTTACATTGCGGCCATTTATTTCAATGGCTGCGATGTAAAAAACCCAGTAAAGTGGCCAACGTTAAAAAAAACAGTACACCGATACCGGTGGATATTGGATTATCGGATTAATCCAATACACCCAATTATCGGGTGTATCGGATTAATCCGATACCGATATTACCACCCCTACGTGGGGGACATGAACCGGCCCGGCCTCAGTCCCAGTGGTAGGAGAGCATCCACTTCTTTGGGGGGGGAAGGTGGTGTCTGGGCTGAAGATCAGCTAGCTGGCCTGAGTCCTAGAACAACTGTGTACTCTGCACAGCCAGCTTGTTAATGTCATCTGCCATTAGCCAGCATGTTGTGCTGGGAGCTGTGGAGGGGGAGGGGCCAACCTGGCTCTGGCCCAAGCAGTAGACGTGTGCAGAAGGCACACCATTCGTTTTTGTTTTTGTTTTCATTTTCATTTACAAAAAAACCCTGTAATTTTGGGGGAGGGAGGTTCTTAAACAACCCGTTCATTTTCTTTTTTGTGTGTGTGTTTCATTTTGTTTTTTTAAAACATTAAAAAAATGAATGAATGAATGAATGAATGAAAGAATAACTGTGCATGTGCAAATGGCCATCCTGCATATGTGGAGCACTTTTTCAAAATGGCACTGGCAGTGCCACTAGTATTTTGGGAAATGGTGCAAATGTTCAGGATGGCCCCGGTGGCCATTTTGTACATGTGCAGTGATTTTTTATTATTGTTTTATTTTTAATAACAAAAATGGATGAAAGTAAATGACAATTGTTTGCTTATTCATCCCTTTTCATATATTTAGTTTAAATTTTTGCATCTTTAATTTAGGATCCATTCGTTTTAGTAACAAAAAATGACAACTAATTGCACTCCCACCAGGCTGCGCAAGAGCCTCTTCTGTTCAGGACATGGACAGCACCAAAAATTGGCTAGCCAGCTATTCAGCCCCTTGTGAGATCCAGCATGGTGTGCTGGCTGGGAGCTCACAGTGAATTTAAACTCTTTAAAAAAAAATAAAATAGTTTTCTGTTTTCCGTTGAGAATCACAGCAAGACACTGTCAGTTCTGTTTGTTCTCAGTCCCTAAGATGAATTGAGAGTAGAGTAGAGGGCTAGAATGAACTGTTTGCCTTCTGCTTTCCTTTCTGGTCATTATAACAGAACACTATTCTAATTGGGTTTGCTCTTGTGTCCAAGATTCAGTGGAAAGTGTTTTGCATGTGATCTTCCACTGCAGGTTGTATGAGGAGCTTAGAGTTAAATTTATTCAACCTATTCTTATTAGGTTTCAGAGTTGGGGTGAAGTGTTCAATATTTATTTTTATTGGATAATAAATCCCTGTAATTACAACTCAGACTGCAATATTTTGGGCTGCCTCTGTTAAAAGGATAAAAGTATTGGTGTCCTCCTGAAAGTCTTCCTGTTTTATGGTTGCTCTATTTGAGTTCCCTCTTCTTGGGGTAAGACTCTCATCCCTTTGGTTTTTTGTTCTCTCCGGTTTAGGTATATTGGTTGGTTTGTTCTGTATTGGATTGTTGTTTAATTGTTTGAATCTATTTTTATTTTGTTTTTGTAATGGCTCTGGCTATACAAATAAATTGAAATCTGAGAACCACTGTCAGTTCTCAGTTTCTTCTTGGTCCCCAAGATGAATTGAGAACCAGAATTCTCAATGAGAATTAAAAAAAACACAATGAAATGATCTTTCAGCCCTAGTCACACCCCTAACTACTGTGATTATTGTTCCTGGAGTCCAATCAAAGTCTAGTGTGAATTTTCCAACATGCCTGTGTAAGACTTGGTCCTAATGCCAAGGGAAGTCACTGGTAATTGTTCGGTCAACTTCAATGGACTTTAGATCAGGTCAGTAGAGGCCAAAATGGGAGGACAGTCTTCCAGAGCTTTTACAACAGAGAAAGGGGACTCATAAGCTAGACCAATACGCAGGTACATTCCCTTGGGTGTGTGATGTAATTTATAAATTCCACCTTCATACACAGGTGTGACCCAATCTCTGAATTTTGTTGAATTCTTACAAGTGACCTCAGAAAACCATTTCTTCAAAAACCTCAATGAGAATCTCTAGGCCACACCAAGGGCACTTTTACATAAGCAGGTCACCGTGACGCAACCCACTCGTGCAATATTTCAAAATCCCATAAGGCGGGATTAGATGAGACGTAAATCTGGGATCATGCGCATTGAAGGCAGTTGCTCACTGTTTTCAGACTGCAAATTAAATACCTCACAATTGAGATATTTAATTCACAGTCTGAAAACAATGGGCAACTGCCTTCAATGCGCATGATCCCGGACTACTGTCTAATCTAATCCCGCCTTGCGGGATTTTGAAATATCGCATGAGTTGGTCATGCCACGGCCACCCGCTTATGTAAAAGTGCCCTAAGATAGATGGGAATACCTGCTTCTTTCCAAAATTTTAGGGATGTGCGAACGCGGTTCAGATGTTTGGAGTTCGGCCCAAACTCGGTCTATTCGGACATCTGAACCGAATGTCCGAACCGATCTCAAAAATGGCCGAACAGTTCGGTCATGTTCGGGTGAGTTTGGGGTTGGGAAAAACATGGCTTTGGGCAGGAAAAACATGACTGGAAAGGGGAGGCAGCTGAGGAGCAGACTTCCTGGCACCAGGGGTGGAGACATGGGGTGGTCCCAGGGCCAAATGATACTGATACAAAAAAAATCTTCAAATTCAGTATCGATTTTGGTATCGATAGCGCTATTTTCGGATGTTTGGCCAAGTTCGGCCGAACCGAACTCCACCGAACCAAATAGCCAAACCTGAACTCGGATTTCGAACCAAATGACTGAACATCCGAATATCCGAACCACGTTCTATTCGCACATCCGTACAAAAGTTGAATTTCTAGCTTCTAACAATGTTAAGGCTTCTGATACTAATAAACTGTACAAAAACTATTAAAATGACTACATATCTATCAATGTCACTAATACAATTAGTCAAGAGGTGCTGTTCTGGGAAAGTGGACGCCGGTTACATAACTGCAATAAAGCTAGCATGAGTCACTCAAACACGGCTTATAAATAAAAAGCACCTTAATAAACTCCTACTGAAATAGTAGCTTTTTATGAATGAGGGGAACCAGGAGCAGGTTCATCCATGTGGCAACAAGGAATTCATATTGGGATCTATAAGGAAACTGCACAGGTATGGAAAAACTCCCTATATTAGCTAGGACACAGAAAAGAAATCGCAATTAAGTGCAAGTTGTACAGTGCCATAAAAAAGGGAAATTATCATAGGAAACACAATGTAAGGAACAATATTAGAACTCAGCATACAAATACAGTTATAAAATCTAACAGATTCAGGAAGATTCACCGTCAAGATGAGGTGACTGAACACATATTTTTAAAACTTGGAATGGTCTCTGGTACCGGCTAGGGCATTCTAAGCACTCAGATTGCTAACTCTGTTGCCATCCCACTGTATCTCCCAAATACAACTATTACCTGTTTACCTGCTGAACCCAGCAACTTACTATTCCCTCTAAACCAGAACATCTTTTCCCTTTTCTGTCATTTGCTCTTCACATCTCTGTTCCAGAAAGTCCCTAATATTATTTTCCTATAACTTTATTCTTACGTTTTCAGCCACTTTATCCACAAGCAACTAAAAGTCTTGCTGACTCAAGCTAGTAGCTTCCCACCAGGCCTCTCAGTACTCTAGACTTGCTATGGCTAATTGCAAAGGTTAACAAAGGCTACGTTGTTACATTCGTTTCTCAACTTCTGTGCGTGACCTGAGCCAGATCTTTGGCTCTGGCTTCTCGACTTTTCTACCCCTAGTGGAGACATTTATATGAGTGCAGGGAGTAAAATACTTCCAAATCAGAGTAATAGGTAGAGTTCAACATCAACCTTGCACTGAAGTCATAGAACACTTTTACACGGATGCCACCCACCCATAAACACCCGGAAACACCCATTGGAAGGGTGGGAGAGCATCCGTGTAAATGTCCACGAATGGGTGGAGGTGCATTCATGACCAAACCCGCCAAAACCTGGAGGAGGTGGAGGAGGAGGACGAGGAGGAGGGGGGCCCCGGCAGCACCCGCACTGCCAGGTGGGCCACCCTCCACGACAGGGCACTCCAGCCAGGGGGGGCCCTAGGGGTGGGGGGTGGAGGTATGGAGGGGGCACCCAGGGGAAAGCAACAACAAACAGCAGAGTCCAACAGAGGCGGGGTGGTGGGTTAAGGTGGGAAGGGTGGATGGACCCAGAGCAGCTCCCACGGCACACAACACAGTCAGGGGCCCCTCCCACAGCAATCAGCTGCCAGGGGGTCATCCCGTGACAAGGAGGGGATGGGCGACCCCACGGGGGAGGGAAGAGGGGAGCTGCCACACTATGAGGGCTGCCCCACCAGGCACCCCGGGTCAGGCGGTAGTGGCCAGCGGGGCACACAGGCCGGATGCACTAACAATGTGTTCAAACTCTCGTTCACAAACTAGACACCCGGTCGTGCGAGGGGAGCAGCTGCCGGCAGTGTGAAGCAGAACTGGGAGATGCGGGCCAGGAACTGGTGCCGGAGGGAGGACCTCGGCAGGGAGCTCCTGGAGGAGTTGCAATGGTTAGCCAAGGTGCACTCCCGGGAGCTCATGCTCACCAGGGAGCTCATCACCAGAGGGCAGAAGGAAAGGGACCGGGAGATCCTGGCTGCCATTATGACCTGGTCCTGCACCAAGCACATCTGGGACAGGTGCCAGGCTGCTGCCCTCCAACATGAGCAGCAGTGCACCTGTGACGGGATGGAGGGTCAGGCCGCACGGATCATTGACCTCATGGGGGAGGCCATGGAGGCCCTGCGGTGTGACCCCAAGTGAGACAGGCCCCGCCATGTCATGGAACTAAGGTTGGCAGCTGACCAACACCATGGCGACTTCCCACTTGTGCAGGTGCCCCCCCTGCACCTCAGCCACCCATAGCTCCCCCAGCAGCAACCCTATCTGGGTCTGGTCCACTGGGTCCCCCTCCCCCACATAGGGCAACTGGACCCGCTTGCAGCCCGCACCCCCCGTGGTCCCGCACCCACTGCCAACCCGACCCTCCACCGGGAGGTGACACCCCACTCCAGTACTGTGCACCCCAGGATGACCAATCACCCATGGTGGCCACCCCATCCCCTCCAGTAAGACTTCAGCACTCCAGGCCCCTGGGTGTAGGGGGTGCCACACTGAGGGGGTGGGGCACTGGTAATCCAGGGACCTTTGCGAGGCAGGATCCCGGTAGGGAGTGGGTTGTAGAATGCACTCCGAGCACACGCACTACATGAGCTGGGGAGCAATGGCCATTGCCAGAGGCATGAGTACCAGCTCCATGATGCAGTACTGGAAGGGGCATGTGCCATACTACCGAGGGTGGCCCATTCAGGGGCTCACACCAACAAGGATCACCCTATGGCATGCTTGATGCTCGGTTGGGGGATAGGGGTCTCCCTGGATGACCATGGGGCACACAGTGGCCCGGGCCCTGACATGCGACAGAGATGAGTGCACACAAGGATCCCTTACCCCATTCTTGTTTCTCCACACAAGGACCATCAGTGGGTGCCAGTGTGGAGCAGCCAGTGGATGACAGGGAGGCCAGGGAGGCCAGGCCGCCGAGTGCTGCATTCAGCTGCATCCAGGGCACACCGGCCCATGAGCCCCGGTGGTGTGGCCAAGAGGGGGAGAGGGCACCCCAGATGTTAATCCTCACCCTCCTTCCATTGTACAGTTCCCCCTCCAATAAATGTGCCAGAATGAAGATGGGTGTGTGTTGCAGGTCAAATTGGCTCCTGTTCATCAGGAGGCACCAATGCATCTTCAGGAGCCCGAAGGCCCGCCCCACCATGCTGTGGGCAGACGACAGGCACTCATTGAACAGGCAGTGGTCCGGGTTGCACGCCATTGGATAGGCCCGCATGAGCCACGGGCTGAGTGGGTAGGCGGGGTCCCCTATCACAACAGGTGCCATGGGAAACCCCTCTATCACATGGTACAGGTTGGGGGCGATCTCCCTGTCGAACATGCGTGCATAGAAGGGGGAGGCATGCAGGATACACATCATGGCTCCACCCCAACTGACCTGTGTACACATCTATGAACAGGTCCCTATGATCCACTACGGCCTGCAGATTGATGGAGAAGATCTATTTCTGGTTCATGTAGTTGACCTTTGCATGAGGGGGGATGTATGATGGGAATGTGACTGCTGTCAATGGCCCCGATGCAATGAGAGAACCCCATTTCCTCGAACCCACACATCACCTCCTCGGGTTCACGGAGCTGGATGACCCGTTCCAAGAGGAGCGCCATGAGCAGGTCACACAAATCATGCCGGGCCCTGTTCACAGTGGTAGTGCCCACTCTGAATTGCTCCCCCATGCTCCTACAGGAATCAGGGGTGGACAGCTGCTATGCCTCCATGGCCACGCACATCCCTGGTGGCAGCGGAGATTGCATGTTCATCTCCTGCCTCCAGAGGTGGGAGTTGAGTAGCTCCCCTAGGCGGGTCAGGAGGGAGCAGGGCATCCAGAAGTGGTCCCACCATTCCCCATCCGTCCAGGTGGCCAACATGTTCTCTCGCCAGTCGTTGGAGTGGTAGTGCGACCAGTGCAGTCGCAGGGTCGGTAGGGTCACGCGGCGGGTGTAGACATTGGGGGTCCTTCGGGCCAGGACGAGCTGACCTTGCTGGGACACCGTGGAGCCCAACAGGGCATGGCGTCGGATGGCTACCCACCTTGCCCATTGCACGATAGCCACCCTCCGGAGGTTAGCTGCCCTCCACCTCCGTGCCCCTTGGAGGAGAGACCTTTGACCGTGCAGCCGTAGCAGGACTATCTGCTGTAGCAGCATGCACAGCAGCAGGAGGGCCGCTCCCAGGAGGTGCAGCAGCACATCCCTGGGCTATAGGTCCCCTCGTCCCCCACCAGCATGGTTCTGCAGCCCTCCACACCGAGCCTACCTCCGCTGGCATGTGCTGTGGCCACAGCACACTCTGCTCTATGGACTGTGCTCACACCCCACTCTCCCCTGGTGGTGTAGGAGCTCCTCTATGTCCACCCAGCCCTGGGTCTCCGTACTCTGTGTACTGCTCACTCCCATGCTACAGACCCTCTGCCCGATGTCCAACCACCTGCAACTGGTCCCTTAAGTACTGCGTAGGTCGGTGTGGGCAGGGCACCGATAGGTGATGCACCGGGGGATGCAACCGGGTGCTGGGTCCAGCAGCGCATCCTTGTGAGTGCACGGGATGCCTGCCCACCATGGGGGGATGGGTCCGAGTGCACCCCAGGGTACCCGTGCCTGCCCAACCACGCTACAGTCCTCCCAGTCAGGGCCAGCCTTTGCTTGCTGCAGCTGTGTGTGGTGTGGATACAATGCCTGATTCGGCATTCCCTGTTGTGCTTTGCTGTGACCTCTCCCCTTGTGCAGGTGCCTCTGTGGGGGGCGTGGGGGTGTTGCCTGCCTTGTGTGCGTACCTTCCCCTCCTTTCTCTGCCCCTTGTGGGCCATGTGCCCGTTCCTGTGTACTTCTGCTGCCTGCTGTGCATGTGCATCTCTGCTGTGGGTGTGTGTAGGGGAGGGGGGGCCTGGCGCTGGGCTGTCTGGGCTCTGTGCTGGGGCTGTGTGAAGCCAGCTCCATTGTAGTGGCTCTCATCCCATCCCTCTCCCACCCCACCTGCACGGGTCCTGGTGGCTGGGGGTTGGGGCCACATTGCACAGCTTTTTTTGCCCTCAGTTGGCCATGTTGTGCTGTCACTGTGCTGGGTGGGGCTTCCCCGCCATTCCCGGCCGTCCATGTACTTGCACGGGTGTTTTCCGGGTGTTTCCCAGGATGGGTGTTTGACTGCTGGGTGTTTCCGGGCCCCTCCCCTTTCCTTCCTGCCACACACACACACACCCCACGGCGCTGTCTATTTAAATGTCTCCCTGCTCGGAACCACCAGGTGTTTTCTGGGTGTGCTCACCCACCCATTCACACCCATCTCTACCCATCGGCGCTGCTGTGTCGTCCGTGTAAAAAAGGCCATAGTGGCAGACGGTGCAAGGCAATGCAGAATCAGAGCACTGGTAGACACAGCTCTCCCAGACATGGAATAAGCATGCATCTGGTAGCCTCCATTCTCCTTCGAGTCGTGGCTCCATAATTCTCATTGGTTCTCATGTGAGCTTGCAATCCAGGTTCAGTCTTCCACTAGCCATTAATTATTTGTTGACATATGATCATCTTACATAATGCAGTATATAATACACACACATCTCCCGAACACACAGTTCATTCCAAACACTTCAAGTAGTTAAATCTCGAATCAGGAAGTTTTCTCACTAGTATAATGGCTTCAAATAGTGGTTTTAAATGCTGTGTACAATGTGAACAGAAGTTACTGACTAGGGATCCTACACAATCTAAGTCTGATTTGTCTGGGGGAAGGACATATGCTTGTGGGATGTAAAGCTTGCCCCCTGTTAACCTGAGGGTGCACCATGAAGGGCATTTGAGACTACCAGGGTTCTTGGCAGAGCATGCTTTGAAAAGCAGCAATGTGGGACTGCTTCATTTATCAGTATGTCCGACTTCAGAGTCAGCTTTAAAAATGATGACATTGGGTATCTTAACACTGGAAGCCAATGTGTTGGAGAATGCCACTACAAAAACATCAACATTGGAAAACATAACCTCAATGGATTCAACATCAAGAGATACGATGTTGAAGAATCCAAGTTGAGAGACACAAAGTCAGGGGAACAGTTAATCTTTCTCTCTCAACCTTCCTCTGTAGAATCTGCTGAGACCCCAGAGTTCCTGTGGCAGTTCTTCAGAAAGTCACAAAAGGCAAAAAGAATAAGTGAAAGGAAAAGATGTTGGAGGTGAGGAAGAACTTACCTAAGAAACAGTCAAGGGTTGTCACATCATCTTTGGATAATGAACAGTATGAGATATGTGCACTAAGCATGGGTGAACGCAGTTTGGAAGTTCGGAGTTCGGCCCGAACTGTTCAGACAACCGAACCCGAATCCAAACCCGAACTGGCCGAACCGAACTAGATCTGAACGTCGAAATGACCAAACAGTTCGGTCAGTTCAGTTCACATTCGGGTGAGTTCGTGTGGCAAAAAAAGTGTCACTGGAAGGTCAAACGTGACAGGGAGGGTGAATCAGCTGAGGAGCAGACTTCCAGACACCAGGGGTGGAGAGGCTTGGAGAAGCAGCCAGCCTGCCCAATAACCATCCCTTTTCACCTCAGACCACTAGCTTCGCAGTCTGTGATTGGACATGGGGGACGGGGGTGTGTGACTAGGCTGCATGGAGCCAATGGGGCTTGCGGTGAGGCGAGCGCAGCAAGAAACAAAACTGATTGCCTCCCCTCTTCCCAGTGCCTTCAAGCTAGTCACTGTTCCTGAACAGCAGGCGTTTCAGAAGGCTCCCTCTCTCCCAGCAGTTTTTGTTCCTTCCTATTCCTAATCCATTACCATCCGCCTCCTATTTCACCGATCCAACCCATCTACCTCCATATTCTCATTTATTTAGCTTTGCTTAGATAGATTTAGTTGTTATTTTTTGTTTTTATCCC
>QEPC01009291.1:90561-110893 GCA_003113815.1 Sphenodon punctatus
AAAAAAAATCCAGGCTGGGCAGGGTGGGTGGGGGGTGTCCCCCCTTCCACCCGCGCAGCCTGGGAGGGGGAGGGGGGAGGAATTGTATTCCATTGATTTCAATGGGGACACAGTGCCCCATTGAAATCAATGGAATAAAACCGGTACCGGATACCGGATTTAATCAGAGAATCCGGTTCTTTGAGAACCGGAAAACCGGTAAATCCGGTATTCAGTAATTGCCCTGGGGTCCCGCCTCTAATTTTTGGCAGCTCAACCAGTGGCTGCTGCAGCTGGAGAGTCAGAGTGAAGATTAGCCTTTGAGGTCTCTGCAGGACACGCCAGAAAGAGAAAAAAAATAATAATAATAAATAAAAACTGGGAAGCTAATATGACCTTAAAGATAACAGGCCAACTCAAAAAGGATTTTTGGGGAAAGTGAAAAAAGAAAAAAAGGAAAAAAAAGGTTCGTTTTGGGGCAGCTTAGATTCTGGTAAAATGCTTTTCTGGCAAGTTATCTCTTTTAGTGGGGTGACAGTGACCTAAGTGGACTTGGCTAATCGACTAAATCAAAAAAGCAATTATAAAGAGAATAACTTGCAGGCAGGAGGAGATGATGGCAAAATTGTTTGTTAAGTGATTTATAACTCAAGAACTGTATGTGCAATGGTATGCAAGAATTATGGGCGTTTTAATAAGCGAACTGAGCCACTTAAGTACCCCTCCAGGAATAGTTATTCTGGAGGATGTCTATGGAAACAAAAGGGAAGGTAAAAGGGTATGGCCTGAAGGCCTCTTTCAGTTCTACTGCAGCAGCCCTAGTTTAAAATCAAATGTCCAGGATAAAGCAGTGTACCACAGTGGTATGGGGGAAGCATTCAGCTAGGCTGGAGCTGCAGAAGGCCCCCTAATGAACAACAGCAGGGAAGATCTCCCCTTAAAAACTGTATGAGATAGTTATCGAATTGAGCCTAAAGTAGGGGATCTTATTACAGGAGTAAAGGGTAAATGCAGACATTTCTAGGGCGCAACATTAAACTTGCAAAGATGGCAAATTCAGGTACAATGACCAGAATTACAGACAATGTCTGGGCGCCTGTGTGTTAGTACTCAAATCAACTAGGGCTATCAAAGGACAAAATGGAGGCTGCAGGTGGCTTGGAGGGTGCTGCAATGAATGAGGGAGCACTGCACAGCCCAGACACCTTTCCCATGTCCAGGGGCAGTATACCTAAGCTGAAAGTTTGAGTGTCTGGAATATTAAAGAGAGGAATTTAGTTTTATAAAGAAGTCAGAGGCAGCTGTAAAATGACTAAGAAAGGTATATAACTCAGTGTTATTCTGCATAATGACTTGACAGATGTTTTAGATTTAAGAGCTTAAGGTGTAATAAGTTATGTCTGGGGAAATGGGAATGGTTGCCATGTGGGGAGGATATTTGGTGGGGTACAAGGTTCGGGATTCAATGCTTTGCTTAAGGTGTGCTGTGGCAGTCTGGGTTTTGGAACCAGCAGCTTAGACCAATAAGAGTTGCATAGAGGGCCCTGTTAAACAAATAAAGGGAAGGCATAGGTCCGGAGTTTAAGGCAATGGGGGCTCCTGTAAGGGAAGTCTGAGCTGACAGGCAGCATTTATTTATTTTATTTATTTATTTAGTAGATTTTTATACCGCCCCATCCTGCACAGCAGCTCGGGGCGGTTAACAACAATAAAAAACCATTTAAAACATTTAAAATACAATTATAAAACATATCAATAAGACAGGGTGGTATAAAAATAAATATACAGGTGGGGGATTAAAAATCACCCCCCCCTCCCTCCCAAAGGCCTGGGCAAACAGCCAGGTCTTACAGTTCCGCCGAAATGTCAAAAGGCTTGGGGCCAGGCGAGCTTCCTCCGGAAGGGAGTTCCACAGCCGCGGCCCTACCACCGAGAATGCCCGCTCCATCGTGGCCCCCCGCTTAACACGGGGGACCTCCAGGAGGGCACCCCCGGCAGACCGCAGGAGTCGTTCCGGGGCGCGAAGGGCGAGGCGGTCCCTAAGGTAAGAGGGGCCAAGGCCGTATAGGGCTTTATAGATCATTACTAGGACCTTGAACCTGGCCCGGCACACTATCGGCAGCCAGTGCAGCGCTCGGAGCACCGGTGTAATGTGCTCCCGGCGACCCGTCCCCGTAAGAAGACGGGCCGCCGCATTCTGCACCAGCTGCAGCCTCCGGGCCAGGAACAAGGGAAGCCCCACGTAGAGCGCGTTACAGTAGTCGAGTCGCGAGGTGACGAAGGCATGGATGAGGGAGGCCAGGTCCGGGCCAGAGACATACGGACGCAGCCTACGTACCAGATAAAGCTGGCGGAAGGCAGCCTTAGCGACTGCCTCCACCTGCTGCTCCAGCCGCAGGCCTGCGTCCAATATGACCCCCAGACTCCGGACCTGCTGAGCTACAGGGGGGCAAACCCCCCCAATCAGGGGGGCCACCACCCCCTTCGCCCTCCCCACCACCATTACCTCCGTCTTATCTGGGTTGAGCTTCAGTCTGCTCCGTCGCATCCAATCCGCCACGGCCTCCAAACATTGGGATAGCACCGAGACAGCAGGGTCTGGGTCGGTAGAAAACGAGAGGTACAGCTGAGTATCATCAGCATACTGGTGACATCGCACCCCGAACCCTCTCACGACCTCCCCCAAGGGCTGCATATAGATGTTAAATAATAATGGAGACAAGATCGATCCCTGCGGAACGCCACACGGTAAGGCGCGGGGGCTCGATGTTTCCTCCCCCAACACCACCCGCTGGCTCCTCCCCGAGAGGAATGAACGGAACCATTCAAGAACAGTCCCGTCCAGACCCCCCCGGTCACGCAGTCGTCTCAACAGCAGCCCATGGTCCACGGTGTCAAAAGCGGCCGAGAGATCGAGCAGGATGAGAAATGTCGAACATCCCGCATCCATCTCCCGGCGGAGGTCGTCCACCAAGGCCACCAACGCCGTCTCGGTGCCATAGCCGGGGCGGAACCCAGATTGAAACGGGTCAAGGAGCCCGATATTATCTAGATGACCCTGGAGCTGGAGCGCCACTGCCCGCTCAATAACCTTCCCTAAAAAGGGAAGGTTAGAGACAGGTCGGTAGCTGGCGAGCGCGTCTACGTCCAACGATGGTTTTTTCAGCAGGGGGCGCACCACAGCCTCTTTTAAGCAAGGCGACAACCTCCCCTGCCGAAGGGACGCATTCACCACCCTCGCCAGCACCGTCCCCAACGTCTCCCCGGAAGCTTTTATTAACCAGGACGGGCATGGATCTAGTTGACAACACGTGGCCCTCACAGACCCCAGGACATCCACCACATCGGCTGGCGTCACTTCCTGAAACTCACCCCATAAAGATGGACCAGACGGACCCTCCGCCCCCCCGCGCTCTTCCCCTACTGCTATCAACCCAGCGTCGAAATCGGCCTGAATCCGAGCGATCTTGTCTGCGAAGTAGATGACAAACTCCTCACAGCGGGCCCGGGACAAGTCCCCATCCAGGCGGAGGGAGGCCGGACTAACCAGCCCCCGCACCACCCGAAACAGCTCCGCTGGACGCGACTTCGCAGACGCTATGAGGACGGCGAGGAATTCCTTCCTCGCCGTCCTCACAGCCTCCACATAGGACCGCAAATGGGCCCTATGGAGAAGACGATCGGAGACAGACCGAGTCCGACGCCAGCGTCGCTCTAGCCTCCTGCCCACACGCTTCATACACCGCAGCCCCTCAGTAAACCAAGGGGTCCTGCGGTGACGAGACCGAGGCAGAAGGCGCCTCGGAGCCACCCTGTCAATGGCCTCCTCCAGCAAGATGTTCCAATGCCGGACCAGCTCATCCACAGAGTGACCGTCCACATCCAGGGTAAGCTCCCTCAGGACCTCCTGGAACCGCTGGGGTTCCATCAGCCTCCGAGGGCGGACCATCCTAACTGGTCCCTTCCCCTTCTGGAGGGGGCGCGCTAAAAGACCGGCCTGAAGGAGGTAATGGTCCGTCCACGACAAGGGCACCGCTGTCACCTCCCCCACAACCGGACCCCCCGCCTCAAGGCCAGAGCCGAAGATCAGGTCGAGGATATGTCCCCCCACGTGGGTCGGGCAGATCACCTCCTGGGACAAGTTCATAGTTGCCATGGCGGCCATGAACTCCCGCTCCGCCCCAACAAGGCCGGCATCGGCGTGGACGTTGAAGTCCCCCAGAACCAAAGTCCTGGGGGAGCCCAACACCACCTCCGAGGCCAGCTCCGCTAGAGCGGTAAGGGATGCCGCCGGGCATGAAGGGGCCCGGTACACCAGCAGCACCCCTAGCTTGCCCCCAGCCAAATCGATCACCACGTGCAGAGCCTCTACACCCACAATCTCCGGCACTGGATACCTCCTAACAGGCCAGTCTTCCCTAAAAACAATAGCTACGCCTCCTCCCCGGCCGCTCATGCGGGGCTGATGCTGCACGGCATACCCAGCTGGAACCAGATCCGCCAAAGTTGGACCGGCCAGATCATCCAGCCAGGTCTCCGTGATGCATGCGAGGTCCACGGCCCCATCCACGATCAAATCGTGGATAATCGGGGCCTTGTTGACCACGGACCTCGCATTCATCAGCACCAGCCCCCCACGCGCGGACCCTGGACCCGGCACCTCCCTCCCCCTTAGTGGGGGGGTGATGACCTCCACCTCCCTCAGGCACCGTGGACCCCTAGGGGCCCGTGCCTTCCCACCCCATGGACCATACCGTCCGCGCCCCATCACGACCCCAATGGCCATGCCCTCCCCTCCGTCCACCCAATCCCGGCCCTTCAGACCCGGCTGCTTGCCCCCCGGCCCTCCCTCCCCCCCTCCCCCCCATAACCCTCCCCCCCCAACCATACCCTCCCCATTCTCCCTCGGTCTCCCCCTCTCACGGGGAGACCGAGCCACCCCCTCCCCCCCAACCCTCCCGGTCCTCCCCCTGCTCTCACCAGGGGGAGTCCCTGGGTCCACCCCCCACATTACCCCCCGTGTCAATACCCCCACCCTGGGGAGATGTAAGGGAAGGCCACTCGCTGCTCTGATCAAAATCACCTTTCAAAATTCCAAGGCAAACGTTTTGGGCTGTTGGTTCCAGATGTCCAAGACATTACAGTATAATTTGAGGCAAAAAATGGGATCATGGGGGATCCCTGGGGGATTTGGAAAAAAGATTTAAAGGTTGGTTGGCTTAAAGGTATGGTCTCCCTGGAGTTCTATTTAAAAAATCTCCAAAAATGAAAGAGCTTAAGGAACAAATTGAAAGCACATGCTTATTTTCATTCTGCAGGGAGCTGCAGAAAATGACCAACTAAGGAATAGCTGCGGGTTTCTCGGTCGGGGATATGAAGTATGGAAGTATTATGGAACAGTTGTTTGGTTAGAAGGTTCGAGTTGATTAGAAAACATATTTTGTGTTATAATCGGAGCCGGGGGGGGGGAGGGAAAGGCACACCTGCACACTTTAGAGCCAGGTGTAGATTCTCGGAGGATCCCTAACTCATCTAGGGGAAAGACGATGGGAATTGGGATAGGGAAGCTGGGTAAGAGGGGGTGGAGGGTGGGTGGGCTTTTCAGGGTATATAGGGAACATTCCAAGAAAGACGAAACCAGGGAAATTTCGGATTTTCATAAAAGCACAGAGCAAGTATGCAGGGCGGTCCCCTCCATTGGAGGGGGTTATGGCACAGAAGGAGGAGGTGTTGATGCAGTAGGTACAGAGAAGACGGAGGATCAGAACTATAATAGATCAAGGATACAGTTGTACTCCAAAAGCAACCTGAAACTAAAAGATGGCTAGTTTAAAAACAATTACAATAAATGTCAGAGAGGCTTAAACTCTCCGCAGAAGAGAAAAAGAGTGAGGGATTTCATGGAGGAACAAGGTGCAGATATCTTCTTGATCCAAGAAATTCATTTGGTAGACAAATATGTACCTAGGTTTGCTAACTCAAAACTAGGGGGGCTATACGCATCATGTGCCAAAAAGAAAAAAGCCGGGGTGATGATAGGATTTAGCAAAAGAATCAACTTTGAGCTAAATAAGTGTATTAAGGATAAGGAGGGCAGATTTATCTGCATAACCGGAAAAATGCAAAGAAAGTGGGTAACAGTTGCCAACATATATGCGCCCAATGTGGGGAAAACTATCTTCTTTAGAGAAACCTTTAAGAAAATAGCAGAGGTAGCCAGGGGATGGATTACAATACAGGGGGACTTTAATGCCACCATAACTGATCTTGATCATTCCCGTAAAGGGAATGTAAGGAAAGATACCAAGGAAATTCCCAGGCTGCTGGAAAAATATGGTTGGGTAGATTTATGGAGACATTTGAATGGGACACAGAGGGACTGCACTTATTTCTCTATGCTGCACAACAGCTACACGAGAATTGATCATGTGTTGATTAGCAAAATAGGGGGGAAAAACATAGGGGGAAAAAATGCTACATAACACCAGTAGTATTAGCTGACCACAATGCAGTGGTGACAATATTCAAGGATCCAGTTAATCAAGGTCTGAGATCATTCAACTGGAGTTTAAACAGGGCCCTCTTGAAAGGAGAGGGGAATATAGCTTAATTACAGGAAGCTATCGCAGAATTTTTCATAATAAATACTAATTCTGTTCAGTCCCCAGCTACTCTTTGGGAGGCAGCAAAGGCGGTGATCAGGGGCAATTTTATAGCCTTCAAAGCAAAAAATATTAAAGAAAAAAGACAGAAAAAGAAGGACCTATACGCTACTCTTCAAAAGGCTTGAAGCGCAAAATAAGATCGCCCCCTCAAAAACACTGAAATTAGAAAGAATAAAAAACAAGAAAGCAATAAACGCGATGGAATTAGAATGGACAAAAGCACAACTCAAAAAAAATAAATTCTATTTCTACAAAAACAGTAATAGGGCAGGAAAGGCCTTTGCTAGGCTTGTGAAGGCTAAACAAAGGAAAGCTCATATAGCTAGAGTGGTTGACAATAACAATAAATGCTGTACTGAGCTCCCTCAGATTATGCAGACCTTTTTAGATTATTATAAAGGTATCTATTCCACGCAAAACCCCTGTGTGACAGAAATGAGAAATTTTTTTGAAGGGATAGACTTACCTAAACTCAATAGGGATCAGGTTGCTTTCCTTAATACGCCCATCACAGATAAGGAAGTTCAAGAGGCAATATTGGCGTCAAAAAATAATAAGGCTGCAGGCCCAGACGGATTCCCGAACGGGTTTTACAAAAAATTTGAAATAACTCTGGGGCCACACCTTACAGCTGTATACAACAATATCTTAGTAGAAGGGGAGATGCCACAAAATTTCTATAACGCGGCAATCACATTGATCCCTAAGCCAGGGAAAGATCCAGACCAATGTGGCAGTTATAGGCCTATTTCTTTATTGAATGCGGATTTTAAGATTTTTTCCAAAATACTAACCGATAGACTCAAAGCAATTAGTGGAGAAATCATAAATAGCAATCAAATCGGGTTTATTCCCGGTAGACAGGGCAGGAATAACATTAGGAAGGCTATAAATGTGATTTATGCTTTGAGTAAGTGGAAAAAGCCTGCCATGGTCATCTCAGCGGATGCGGAGAAGGTTTTTGATTTTGTGGAGCCAAAGTTCTTATTCGAGACCCTGGGGAAGATGGGGATTGAGGGAAATTTCTTGAGCTGGTTGAAGGCTATCTATAAGATCCACAATCAAGCTTATTTATTAACGGAGAACTTTCGAGGCCTTTCCCACTGCAGAGAGGAACCAGGCAGGGATGCCCCTTATCACTCCTTCTTTTTAATATAATCCTGGAAGTTTTGGCGGAAGCAATCAGACAGAATAAAATTCTAGAAGGGTTAAAAATTGGAGGAAAAGAAACAAAGCTCTCTGTATGCGGACGATTTATTAGTCTATATAACAAACCCTAAGGAATCGCTGCCAGAATTGCTGAGGGTGATGGAAAATTTTGGGAAAATCTCTGGGTATTCAATTAACAAAGAAAAATCCTTCGCTTTAATTTTTGGAGAGGGAGCTGAACAGGAGGAACAACTTAAAAAGATATCTCCATTCCCAACAAGCGAGCATGGATTAAAATACTTGGGGGTAACGTTAACAAAAAGTACAAAGAATTTACATGCGGCAAACTTTTTACCATTATTTAAGAAACTAAAAGAAGAAGTGCAACCCTGGAAAAATTTGATGACTTCCTGGCTAGGGAAAATCAATTTATATAAAATGATCGTTCTCCCTAAATTACTTTATAGACTCATGGCTATCCCGATACAGCTCCCAAGCTCCTTTTTTAAAATGAGCGATGAGTTATTGAGGGATATAGTATGGAACGGAAAAAAGCCCAGAATTAAGAAACAGGAGCTGTTCCAATTAAAAGAGAAAGGGGGGCTTAATGTCCCCGACATAAAATTATATCATATGGCGGCGGCGTTGGTGGGGCTCTATGATTGGTACCATGAGGCCAGGGCGCCTGAATGGGCTATGCTGGAAAAGGAAAAACTGGGGGTAAAGGCGCTAACAGATCTGATTGTTGATAAGGGAAAGATGCCCAGTGAGATAAGGATTGATCATCCCTTTATTGGGAACATGATCAGGAATTGGGAAAGAATAAAAAAAAAAATGGGTCTGATTGGGGATCTATCCCCACTCACACCAGTTAATTCCAAACAAATTAGGGAAAGCAATATAGCCCCGGGGATTAGAGCGGACCTAAACAAAAGGGGTATAAATACAATGGAACATTTATTTCGGGAAGGGAAATTTCTTTCCCCTTTGGGTTTCAAAGATCTGCTGAGAGAGGAAGTTAACTTATTCCAATACCTACAGCTAAAGGCATTGGTTACGTCGCCTTCAAACAGGGCTAGCTTAAAGAGAGATTTAACAAAATTAGAGAAGATTCTTTTTAAGACTAATAAGGCGTCTGGCAGACTAGGTAGAGTATATAGAGAACTTAAGGATATATTATACGCCCCCTCAGTAGATTACGTAAAGAAATGGAGGAAGGACCTAAATATCCCCTTAGCTCAAGAGGAGGAAAAGAAGATTTGGGCTCATATGAACAAGTGCATGTTCTCCTTAGAGGTCAGGGAAATACAGGTTAAATTAACTACCAGATACTACCTAACACCAGAGAGAATGAAGTTTGCAGACCCAGGTGGGGGAGGAATATGTTGGAGGGGTTGCGGGCAAGCAGGAACCTACATGCACTGTTGGTGGGATTGTGGGAAGGTTCAGCTCTTTTGGAGCAAGGTATGGAAAACAGTAAATAAGGTAGCAGGGATGGTGGTGCCGTTTAGGCCAGAAATCGCCCTGCTGGGCTTATACCCTACTGCAAGCTGCATGAGGATCTGTCAGGACTCATGTAAAATCATTTGTTTGGCAGCTATAAACATCATCGCCAGGCACTGGCGTTCAGCAGAGGACCTCACCACGGACAAACTGTTTAATAGAATCTGGTATATGCATACCATGGAAGAACTTCATGCGGATATCCATAACAAGAAGCAAGGCTTCGTGAACACTTGGACCCCAATTATCAAAGCCTTGGATGATCAGAGTGGGATAATTCAATAAGCTCTTACCAGGATTGGTTGAATGCCAAAATTTTGGAGAGTGAGGGCAATCCGCTTTGGCGATCCACCTCTTAGATGTTGGGAGGGATTCTGTGCTTTCTGTCGGATGTCTCTGTAATTCGTCTTTTGTTACAATGTTTATCATATTGAATTGTTGTATTGAAGCATAGCAGTTGACCAATGCAATTTACAGGTTTAAAATGTATGAAAGAGTTTTGTTCTTGGTCACATTTGATGTATTTTGAAATTTTCAAATAAAAGTCACATTAACCAAAAAAAATTTAAAAAATTGAGGAGTAGGAGCCCCATCCCATGACTGCCCCTGGTATGGGATGGCGTGTGCCACTGCACCATCAATCCTTGTCCAGGGGCAGCTCGGGGAATTCCAGCAGCAGAAGGTTCACCTTAATGAACAGCAACTGCTCCACCAACTTGGCCCTCAGTCTCAGGTGGTGAGGGGAGCAAATGTCCCCCGCCATCAAGAATACTGGCTGGCTGGGGACACTGGTTGGTGGGCAGGACAAGAGACCCTTGGCCACTTTCGACAGGGCTGGCCACACGTTTTCCTTGCTGGCCCAGTAGGCCAAGGGATCACTGCTGGGATCAATGCATGGCTCCTCCTCCAGGTAGGTCTCCATGGCTGCTGAGGTACCATTGTACACCCTTTCGTAGCTCTGCCTGGGAACCACCTCCACCACTGCCCTCAGCCATGCTGCTTGCCCTATTGTGCACAGCGATATGCTCCCCAGAGTGGCCTGAATATAGGCCGAGCTGCTTCTGCTGCTGCTGGCAACAGGGGTGCTGCTGCTGCTGGCCCTGCTGCTGCTACCACTAGGGCTGGGGGCAGGGATAGACCCGCCTGGCTGAGAGGGATGGCTGCTCCCACTCCCACCATCCCCAGTGGTGTCCTGCTGCATAGCCCGCTCTGTCTGCCAGACCCTCTCCACCAGCGCATCCTTCCAGAGGCCATAGTGCACTGTCTGGCGTGCCATGCTGCCCTTGACCCTGGGGTCCAGCATTGTTGCCAGGAGATATTGCTCCCGCTGCAGGAGCACGTCAAAACGCGCCTCCAGCTCTGACTTCAGCTTCTGCACCAGGTCAAGTGCCTCATCGGCCAGCTTCCTGTATGCAGGGCCACAATCCAGCCCCCCGAGAATCTCATCCAGCCTCCTCTGGAGACTCTGAACCAGAGTGGTCAACTGGCTAAGGGTGGCAGTGGAGCTTCTCACGGTCTCCATCATGGCCAGGAACGGTCTCAGAACGAAGACCTTTTTAGCCAGGAGCTCCCATTCCACCCAATTACACCCTTCCGGTGCCTTGCAGTCCATCTCCAGTTGAACCTGATGCAAGGCAGTTTTATGCTCAAGAAGCCGCTCGAGCATCAGGAAGGTGAAATTCAACCGTGTGGCCACATCCTGGACCAGCTGGTGCCCTGGGGAGCCTTGTTCGGCCTGCTTCTCCAGGAGGAGCTTGCTGCCCTTCACTCTCCAGTTGAAGAACCCCACCACCTTCCTCCCCCATTCTATCAGGGAGCTAAGGGTGCCTTCCCCAATCCCCTTATACCCCAATCCCAGAGCATCCCTGAGCACCAGGTGAAGGGTGTGTGCGGCGCAAGGGATGCTGCTGAAGCCCCCATCATGGACTGCCTTTAGTACATTTGCACCGTTATCCGTCACCACACACCCCTTGGTGAAGGCCACACCTGGCGTAACCCACTCCCTCACCATGGCGGCCAGGGATAACTCTATATTCCTGGAGGTGTGGGGGATATCCATGATTTGTGCCTGAAGCAGGACCCACCTATATTCTGCTTCGGGACCCCTCCTGCCACTCCCCAAAGCTTCCTCCGGGTCTTGCCACCAGTGTGTTGTTACGGCCAGGTACGCATGCTGGGAAATCCTGCTGGATAACAGGTCCATTGTGAACTGGACCGTGCTCCACCCCCCCAGCCCCTGCCAGCTGCTCCATCACCTGCTCCTTCAAAGCCCTATAAAGGTCTGGCACCGCAGTCCAACTGAGGGTGGTGTAGGACGGCAGCTTAAACTGGGGGACCAAGAACCCAATCAGCCGCTGGAAGCCCTTGTCCTCTACAATTGAGAAGGGCTTCCCATCCAGCACAATCATTTCGGCCAACAGGCACTTGGCTTTCTCTTAAAAGCCATGCTGCCCTGCTGCTGATGGCCTTGGCAGATGCCCCCACCCCAGCTCCTCCATGGTGGACTGATGCTGCTGGCGAGGATCCTGCTGCTATTCTTCCCCCCTGCTCCTGATGGTAGAGGCAGAATGTGGTGCAGAATGCTTGCCCGCTGAAGGAACCAGGTGACTGGCTGCTGCAGTCGGGAACCCACTGACATCTACTTCCCTGCCTTTCCACTTAGCAGCTGAGCACTGTGGTATTACTTCAGGTGCCTCGCTATTGCAGTTGTCCCAAGGTTGGCGAGCACCTGCCCACGCTTCACCAGCTTATTGCACAAAGTGCACTGCACCTCTCTGGCATCATCTGCCTGCATCAGCTTAAAATGTTCCTATAGAGAGGGATTTTTTTCCCCTCCTGCCTTCTGGCCCACCCAGGGTGACGCACTGCTGCCAGTGCTGCTGGGAGGGGCAGAACTTGGTGACACTGGGGGGACAGCTCTGGGAGGAGGGTCAGCCATAGTCTCAGCTCCAGACATCTTCTCTGTGACACTAGTGTCTGCCTCTGACTCACTCTCTGCAATCACGGTGATGTCCAGTGAAGGGGAGTACTGGGACCCTGAGGCTAGCTGCCCATTCCCGCCATGCTGCTGACACTCTCCCTCTATAGATGCAACTGCTGAAACTCCTCTACCTTTTGCTATTGCCCGGGGATCAGCCCCTGCCTCTAGAAGCTGGGGTGGGATCGACCAGCTCTGGACTGCTGGGGATCACCTCCATGATTGAGGACATTGGTGGACCTGGAGGAACATCAGAAGCAGCAGCACATGCTTCTGAAGCCACATCAGAGACTTCTGTAACCTCATGTCCTGCGGGCCTTCCAGTGCCCTGCATGGCAGTTGAGGGCACTGCCAGGAGCCGACACTGAGCCGCTGAAGCCTATTGTCCTAAAGCAGGTCTGCAGAGTTTGGGGCGTGGTGATGTGTTCTGGCTGCTGCCTCCTGCCACTTCGCAGGCATGGACCCTACCTCTTATCCCATGTGCCCCATTGCCTGTCTTACAGGCAGCAGATCAGGCTCTCCTACTTCCCTTCTCCTTGTTTTCCAACTCAAACACACACAAAGTTTTTTTATATATATATTTTTTTTACTCAGTTTTTTTATCCCATATTATATCTATCTCTACACTAAAACTAACTGCTTTTAACTATTCTAAAACCTATGGAACTAAATGGAATATCCTAATAAGTACAAAGGCCTTGTCCAACAAACAGACTATAAACCAATCACTGCACAGTCTCTCTATCTATCTCTATAACTAAGATAACTGCTATGTATATCTATCTAGTAACTATCTATCTATGCACCCAGGAGCCCTTAAAAGGGACCCAAAATAGGACATGAGTGCGCCAGCTTCCAAGATGTCTGGAAAGAAAGCCTCCAACAAGACGAAGGGAGCCAGTGCCACAACTCGCACGAGATGGGCCAGGGTAAGCAGAGGGACCCCAGGATGCCATGGGGAGGGGGGCTGGCCCCACAGGCCAGGGGAGGATGTGGGAAGGACCGCTAAACACATCACACCCATCCCGCCACAAAGCCAAGGACAGACCGCGGTGCCCATGCCGACTACAGACCCCCACCCCAGCACAGCCATGGGGCATGGGAAAAGGAGCATGAGTGACAGTGAGGTATGTGCGAGGGGTCCCCAAGAACCTGGGGAGGGGGCCCCACACACCAACAGCAGAAAAAAACCAAGGGAACACAGGGACAACCCCAGGGAGCACAGGGTGGGCAGCCAACAGCTAACGGTTGCAACCCCCACCCCCAGGATAGCACACAGACACAGGAGCAAAACACCACCAGGGAGACAGCCAATGAGGGCCTCTATGACAGCCAGGTAAGGCGTCCGAGTACCCCAGGGGGAGCAGGGAGGGATCCCCCCACAAGGGAGCACAGGGGGGATGTGGGGCAGATGCTAATCCCTCTGCAATACCCCCATCAGGAGATGACCAGCTCCGCTGTCACCACAGCTACCCGGTGGGCCCCAAGCTGCAAAGCTGATAGGCCCCTCACAAGCAGTACCCAAAAGGGGGAGCCCTGGTCAAGGCAAGAGACCAGGGACTTCATACGCGTGTGGGGGGCCAAAAAGGTCCATCATGATATGGTGAACAACTACAAGACCAAACCGGTCTATGAAGCCATCGCCCAGGAGATGCAGAGGCAGGGGTACAATAGGGATGTCACCCAGTGCATGCAGCAGGCAAAGGACTTGAGGTCCAGATATAAACATACCAAGGACAACAGTCTCAAGTCTGACCATGCCATGTGGACAATGGAGTTCCAGGATGAGCTGGATCGGTTTCTCTGCATGGATGGGGATATAGTCGCCTCCCACGTACATGGCACTGCTTTCACCTGGGGCAGGCAGTGGATGCACACAACACCCCCCCTGCCTGACCCCCTGGAGCAGAGTGAGACCACTGCCCCTGGAGAGGCAAGTCAGGATGCGGGAGCGGATAGCCCTGTCACACAGGGGGATGAGGCACCCTGGGAACCCACTCATGCAATCATCACCCTCCATGTGCACCCACGAAATCCACAAGGCACCAGACCGAAGGGAAGGGGGGAGCACGCGGAGTGGACAGAGACCCTGGATGCCTCCCAGGATGTGGAGGAAGATGATCCAGGTAGGAATGCAACCAGGGCCCAGAGGGTGGGGGACCGGGCCAGAGGGGAGTGGGGATGGGCCCCATCCACAGTGACCGGAGCCGAAGCCAGGCACCAAGGATTTAATGATGGATCCACATTCCCATTGCAGCTCAAGGCACCTTGGAGGTCGATGAGGAGGAGGCCATGGAGGAGGAGGTGGTCAAAGAGGAACCGTAGGCACCCCCAAGAGCCGGGCACCAGGACAACAGTGGTAGGCTACAATGCACAAGGGTTGTTTTATGAGCTGGGGTGACAGGCCTGTTAGCCCGCCACCCTGGCCGGTACCGGGGTGATGGGCCAACAGGCTGGCCACAGGGGCAGCCCCTAGAACCAACCACTCACCATGCATGACAGGGCCAGGCCCATCACTGGTGGGGTACCTAGCCACACAGCTAAACAGTCACTGAGGAGTATGCAGAGTGAGGGTCGCTAGGGGGGTGGGACTGAGCGACAGGCCCCTAGGAGGGGTTGTAACAGCACGGTCCTGGGTGAATGCTCCCCCTGATGGGGCTAGATCCATTGCCAGACAGAGGGGACACGATCCCCAGCACCCCGCCCGACCAGTAACAGATGCCATAGGGATAGACAGGGAGGCGGGGCAGGCACCCCCAAGGTGACAGGAATGCATGGCTAAGGGCACCGAGTACGGACTCGGAAGGCCTCGCATCCCAACCTGTTGCCATCCCTCCCACAGATGAGCACCCAGGTCCGGCGAAGGGAGATGCTGACGGCAGTACCGAGAGAAATTAGGATATGTGGGCCCAGAACAAGTGGAGGAGAGAGGACCTCAGTAGAGAACTGCTGGAGGAAACCAGAAGGTTAGCCGAGGTGCACGCTGAGGAACTTGCCCTCACAAGAGAAGTCCAAAGAGGGGAAGGGGAGAGGGACCAGGACATACTGACAGCCATGCAAACCTGGTCCCGCACCGAGCACCTGTGGGATAGGTGCCAGACTGCCACCCTCCACTGCAAGATGTGACTCAATAGAGCTGAGAGGGCAGGGGATGTGTTGTGCTGGAGGTGACCTCCGCACGGGCCCTTGACCTCATTGAGGAGGCAGTGAGGTTCCTGTGGAGAGAACTCCAGTGCGATGCGCTCTCTCCAGGCCTGGGTGGAGGGATGGCAGCCGAGTATCACTGGGGCGCCGCCCCCCTCACAACTGCAGGTGCCCTCCCCCTGCACTTCGTTCAATCATGGTTTCCCCAGCAGCACCCCTTCACAGGTCTCATTGACCAGGTCCCTCTCCCCCATATAACCACACAACAACAGCCCATGGGGCTGCCCTCCCTCCAGGCACCCCTCACGGTTCCTCCAAAGCTGCCTCTGAGACCCCACCTCCAGGAACCACGGTTTCCCCCGCCAAACCCAAAACCTCTGGGCAGAGGGGATGCTGTGTGTGGAGCAATGGGAACCCTGAGGGCCACGGAAACCGCTGTGGTGCCGGGGTAACAGTGCAAGGCAGGGTGAAACACTGACCTTCTGTTCCCTCACCGCAGTGTCCAGTACCCCACCCCGGCATGGAGCAGCCTTTGGACAACAGAGAACCTGGGCTGTCTGGCCACCGCTCCTGAAGGACAGCGGCTGCAAGGACCCACAGGGGAGCAAGCCCCGGTGGTGCACCAAAGTTGGCATGGGGAAGGCCCCACAAACCATGACCCCCCCCCACCTTGTACATAACCCCAAATAAACTGTGTTGTACATTAGCACACTGTTGTTTGGTGTGTCAATGGGGGTGCCATGGTGTGCAGGGGGCGCTCTACTTGCAGACAGAGGCACGACATGCACAAGTCCAATGCTAGAACCATACGTCCCTGGCCTGCAGGCAGCTGGGTGGGCAACAGTATGCTACCATGGCAGGGTACAGGTCTGCACAGGTACCTCTGTGGAGTACCGGCCATGCCACCGGAAAGCTGGTGAAGGGTCAAGGCCTGTTGCGGTTCACCTGCCATGGCTAGAAGGCAGTGGGTGACCCAGTGGCATGGGACACAGGCTTCACAGGAGCAAGGAAACCCTACAACCCAAACACCAGTGCTGAAGTGGATCGAGGAACAGACATAGCAGATTTTATTGTTACCCATTACACAGTTCGGTGAAGGGTGGGGCATGTCAACATCACTACTCAGTTGCCTGCCATCTGGCTGACAATGTGCCAACACAGAGCGTCCTGGTTCTCCTCCAATATGCACTGGAATGTGCCTCCCTGGATGTGTTGGTAGAGGGGCATGGGACCTTCTCGCTGCACCGGTTGGGGGTAATCATGGGCAGCTCACCTGGTCTCGCAGATATTGTGCAGGATGGAGACTGCGAGTAAAAGTATGGGGGTATGCTTCAGATTCAAATGGCTCCTGTTCATGAGCAAGCGCCAAAGCCCTTTGAGGAGCCTGAATGCCTGCTCCACCATGTTCTGAGCCAACGAGAGGAATTCATTGAAGAGGCGGCGTTCCGCTGTGCACAGCACAGGATAGGCCCTCATGATCCACGGCCTCAGTGGGTAGGTGGGGTCCCCTGTCACCACTGGGGCTATGGAGACCCCGCATGGACCTGGTACAGGTTGGGGGCTATCTCCCCATCTAACATGCATGCATAGAAGAGGGAGGCCCACAGTATGTGTGCATCATAACTCCTCCCTGAGTGACCAGTGTAGACATCGGTGAACAAATCCCTATGATCCACTATGGCCTAGAGATTGATGGAGAAGATCTGCTTTCAATTCAGGTAGTCCGTCTTGGCATGTGGGTACCAATTATAGGGATGTAGGTGCTGTCTATTGCCCCTATGCAATGGGGGAAGCCCACGTCCTCAAAGCCGTGAATGACAACCTTGGGATCCGGGAGCTGTATTGTTATGATATGGTATGGGCCTAACAGAGATGCTAATTTCCTTGCTACAATTTAACTAAAGCAAAAGTCTTTCTTTTGACACAAATATGCCAGAACAGACATTGAATGTTATTGTAACTCATTCTTTGTTGAAATGTAACCAAAAGTACACTGGACTTATAATCATGATATTGTAACTGAATGAAACTTTTGTGTAAGCCATTGTGTTTTTAATTAAGAATATGTAGAATTTTATAAGTTAATTAAGACATTAGTTAGAAGATGTATTGATTCACTGATTTAGATAAGGAATAAAATGTGTTAGGAGTAAACGGTCAAATGGTCAAGAGGAAGTAAATTATGTGTACTGGTGTGAAGGAGGCAATATTCCTGTCTATTAGGTGCCTGAGAGAAAGCAGAGATCTTGTCTTCCCAAGCAAAACTGAATAATTTATAACTCACAGGGACACTGAGAACAAGGAAAGGTCAGCAATTGATAACAGAACCAAACGGGACCAGAGAAAAACAAGATGACTTGGTCAGACAATAAGGCACCTCCAAGGGGATGTGGGGGTGCTCAGGGCCAGGGAGTCAGGCCCTCCATCCGGAGGGAGGAGGGGTAGGAACCTATCGGTCAGGGAAAACTCCCAAGCCAATGCCTAAGCAGAAGGTACCCCAGATCTGAGCAACCAATGGGAGTACTCCACAGGCTTAGCACTGACAACCCCGCACTCCGGATAAGCATAAGGCAGTCACTGGATAAAAAGGCTAGCTTTAGACAGAGAAGTTGCCTTTCACAGTACTCGATCACTAGCTCATATCAGGGTGCCGATGAGCTTGGTGATTGGCCCTCTTTGGGACTTCTGCCTAGGAAGTGCTACAATGTGCTTCACAGTTAGGGTCTCTCTCTCTCGGTGTTGGTTGGGCCCCCTGCCTGCCCTCCTTCTGGAACCAGACCGTGGACCTCTGATCATGTAAGAATCTGTGCCTTGTATGTATTTGAAGTAGTCAGAGTAGGTGAGGGATTATATGTTAAAGGTGCAAATGCTTCATTTACAATTGGTATGTTAAATTGAGCTGCTATCATTGAATAAAGTTCTATTTGATTGAACAAAAGAGTCATTATTAGAAATAGCAAGAGGAGTAATTCCCCACCCTCTCAAACACAGTAGTATTTCCACTTGATCCTGGAAATTGAAAGGGACCTGCTTCACCAGGGTGCAGAAAAGCAGCTGAACCCCCTTTAATTTCTTTTCAGTGGTGGAGAAATTCACGAGGGGAGGTATTGAGCCCATTGCACAGTAATAAAGACTGAGGTCTTATGCCTGAGTGTGCACAGATGCCGGCCTGTGTATTAGACAAAGTCTAAACAATCGTGGGAAATACTTGATGAGCCAGCAGCACAAAACGGCAGGGATGAGGGAAGCTGCGCTTGGAAGAGCAACTGGGCACACTTCCCAAGGCGATGCCTTGTGCGGGGATCATCCTAACTATTTACCAATAAGAATGGCATATTTGCCAAATCACTGTCCTGTCTACCTTTGCTGACTGATCACCAGCAGCTGTACACAGAAAACAGCATACTTGAAACCAGACACCCGTTTGCTGTCTGGGAAAAAACTGCAATTCAGGCTCAATCCTTCACTGTGGAAATACTGAAATTTGTTTTTCCCCAAGGAAAAAGCACTTGCACTAAACATTATGCCCTGGTTTAAGTTGGATTCATGGGGAAGGGTCCCTGTGGGAGAGTGGGGAAAGGTGAAAATCCTACCCAAGCTGTTAGAATACATCTATGACTCAGGAAAATGCACCTGGATCGATCAGGTTTTAAACTCCCCAATAACTGAAGAACAGGTTTTTGATGTGTGGGATAAATATATTTCAATGTACAGTGTCAAAAAGGAGCAAAGAAATTCTGCCATGCTTTGGTTGCTCTGTTTGACCAAGAGTAACAGTAGATATAGGGTATTTTCAGACATTACGAGATCACGCTCAACCACAGTGAACAATGCTCAATCCCGCGGCGACGCCAAAGGGCCCAGAACAACTGTTCGGTGCGCGCCAGATGTTCATCACGCTCAATACCGACATGGGGTCAATTTAAACCACGCTTCCCGGGATAGCCGGGGGAAGATCCCGGGAAGCGTGGTCAAACAGACCCCCACCGGGAACCAAGGAAAAGTAACATCTGGATGCCAATCCCCGGGCAGAACCAAACTAAATGAGCCCCAGCCAGGGACAAGGCATGCAGCATCGCTGCCGGGCAACCGGCCACAACACAACCACCCGAGGGAGATTTAAAGCGAAATCAGCAGCAAGCAAGCGTGGCGGAATGGAGCGAGGAGGGAGACGGAAGAGAGCGGAGGCAGAGAAAGTGACACTGGCGGGGCATGAGGCGGAGGAGGTGGAGGCAGGGGCAGTGATGCAGGTGGAGGGGACACAGGCAGAGGAGGGGGGCACAGGGGTGCACCCGACCAGGGAGGCAGCCCAGGCACAACACCCAGAACTGCAGCAGGGTCGCGACACCCCGGGGACAGCATCCAGAACGGGCCCGGAGGAGGCACCCAGGAAAAGGGTAAGGGCAACCAAGGGGAGGGGAACAGGGGGCACAGGAGACCCCCCGGGGGGGTGTGACCCCGGGGGACTGGGAGGGGGGCAGGGGTGCCCCGTGAGGGGGCCCCACCGGCACCCACTCCACCACTCCCCTCCTACCCTCCCCCCAGACATGAAAAATGGCCCGGGCAGACGAGCCCCAGGAGAAGCCCAGCCCCGCGTGCCCGGAGGTGCACCCAGAGGATGAGGAGGAGCAGGAGGACCAGGACCAGGAGGAGGAACAGCAGTGGGGGCGCCGGAGGAAGGTGTACCACAGAGGGGGCCAGTGGGGCCTACAGGAGACCTGGGACTTCAACCGGATATGGGGGACCCTTGAGTACCAGCTGGAGCTCGCCATCAACTAGCTGAACGAACATGTCTACCGGGACATTGTGTGCGACATGGAGGCGGCAGGGCATCAGAGCACAGTCGCCCAGTGTCGCTCCAAGGCCAAGGAACTCAAGAGGGGGTACAAGGCCATCCGCGACAACAACAGGCGCT
>QEPC01009291.1:111281-134046 GCA_003113815.1 Sphenodon punctatus
TGTGTGTGTGTGTGTGTGCGTGTGCTGTGTGAGGCGCCTGTCAGCCTGTTCTCCCTCTTCCCCCCTCCCTTCCAATTTCCCTTGCGTGGGCATTCCCTTGTGTGGCTTTTGGCTTCGTTTGCCCTCAGGCGTCCATGTCTGTGTCCTGCCCCTTCCCGGTGCCTTCTGGGCATTTTGACCATGGTGGGGGTTCGGCTGCACGTCTGTTGTGCTGCCCCGGTCTGTGATGGTTTGGCCCGGTTCCTGGCCATGGTCCAGGTCCTGTCACGTCTGTTTGGGTCGTTTTTCCACCCTGGGGCGTGGTTGTGCTGTTTACCCCCCTGGGGGTTCACTGTGGTGAACCGCCCGCCCGTAACGTCTGAAATCACCCATAGGCAGAGACTGGAGGAAAGCAAGTCAGGAATGAGAATGTTGGCCACTAAGTTTAAACAACAAAGACAGGGACAGCCAGACTCACATAAAATATGCCAGGTAAAAATCCACTCTCTCACACAGCAGTTGAAGAAGGGCTTTTGCCAACCATTAAGCGGCTTCTACAGCAAGGAGTATGGTAAAACATACTGCCTCACTGTAGACTATCAAGCCATCAATGCAAAGACTTCTAAAAATGTCCCCATAGTAGCCAAATTGCCCCATGTACTGGCCTCAATCCCACAAAGTTTTAAGTGGCTCATGGTGCTGGACCTGGCTAATTGCTTCTTTGAAATTCCCCTAAACCCAGACTTTTGGGCTAGGTTTGAATTCACCTACCCCAACCAGCAATCTCATGGTTAACAAAGGCAATTAGCATATCAGTAATGGTCTACACAGGATGTTTGGCACATTATTCAGGCTGCAGCTAGTATTTTTAAAGATCCAGACCTGAATGTTTTACCAATTTTTCAACACATTTTGCAAATTTTCCTCACCAAGCAAAGAGTAAAAAACACTGTATTTGCTAGACTCACAAGCCCCCAGGGAATTAGTTAAAACCTATGAGCTCAAATATAAGCTTCTGCCCAATTGCAACAGAAAAAAGCTCAAGCAAATCATATTTAATTAAAAATCAAGATGAGAACAGATAGGATGTCATTCCCAAAGCCAAGACCTATGCTAGTATTGATTGGAATGATGATTGGTTCACTAAAGGAGTGTATGGAAAATTGTCTTCCACTGCCAAGCTCTTCTTAGGTGATAGTGACTGAGCAGTGGAACACATCAGTAGCAAGGCAAAGTATGTAGAAGAGAGGGTCAGAGAAGGGTAAGAAATACAAGGTGTTAATACTGTCTCATACAGTGATACACAGGGAGCCCCAAATAGGGAAAGTGATAGAAAACAGTATTCAGGGCAGGAAAGTGAAATAGGAGAAGGATTATGGATTGTAGATAGTGAATAGCTGTAAAAGAAGGATTTAAAGAAGGCTTATGTGACAGGAAGCCCCTGAGTGAACCAATGAAGCAGTTGGAGAAGCAAGGAATTGGCCCGGAAGGGTGGGGTGCACAATAATTGTTTCCCCTGTGCTAGCAGTCAAGCAGACACCAGAATACTCAAAGGACCATTTAAACATTGATAAATTACCCAAAGCTACAAAAGAAAATCAGTACCTTTTAGTGTTAAAAATCATACTGCTGGCACCAAAGTTTTGTTCTCTTTTGTCATTTTCAGATTTGTTCTCTGTTGTCATTTTAAGATTTAAAGTCCCAAAAGTAATTAACAGTGATTAAGGTCCAAGCTTGGTGGCAAAAGCTTTGAAAAAGTTTGTGTAAAGCCATAAAAATCCAGCACAGGGGTGCAGATCACAAAGACTGTTTAAAAACTGGTTCTAACTAGGATCCCAGACATTCTGCTTATCTGTTAACCTTGATAGTTTCAAATAACATTCCTTTTCAAATTCTCACAGGCAAGCAAGGGAGAACACCCGAGTTGTTTCAATGGGCATTTTCCCAGGGGGAAATCATACAGCCCCTGCAATGGTCCACATTACAGGATGCCCAATTAATGTTTAATTAAATTGCAGCTTTGCAAAAGCAGCACATTAAAATCAGCCAATTTATTACTGATGAATTTAAGTGGTAAAAAGGCACAAAAAGCCATGAACAAAAATTGGGAATTTATATGCAATAATAGACTGGTCCGTGGGAACCCTTCTCATGCTGAGACAGTTATTAGTAAGTGGGCTGGACCTTTTTGCTATTATTGGCAAGGCTGATCCAATTAAAACAGTTTAAAGGTGCAGCTACTTCTCAGCATGAGCAGCAGTCCACACCCAGATCAGAATTTGCCAAATTGTCTGTGATACAAATGTCAAAAAGGCAACATTCTTCCTTGGTTTATTCTCTGAATGGAACATTAAGGCAACAAGGGGGGGGGGGATTGTTACGTAACCTGTTGTGTTTTATTTACTTAGACATGTAGGGCATGCACCCTTCTTTTATCTTGTATGTGATGTCCCTAATGTGGCCCCTGCCATCAACAATGCCTATGGCTCCTAAACACCTGAAAAATCCCACAGGCACCAGCTCATCCCAAGCCTTGCCATACCCACATGACTCCCATGCCCTGCCTTTGATGCCAACCGAATTTCAGCCCCAGCTTCCTTTTGCCAAACAACTCCCAAGCCCAGCATCCTGTGCCAGATGACTCCCTGAGTGACAATACCCCGTTGCTGCAATCCACTGCCATGCAGAATACTTGTCCAGACAGCAACGGAGACCACTGTCTCCATGAATTGCAGTTCCTGCTTTGCAGATCAGCAACGTGTTTTGTTTATACCCACACCAGAATCCAAGATAACCACTGTTCCTAAGTTTTGGGCTGCAAATGGAACCTGAACACACCAAGCTGCTGTGTTCTGCCTGGCCAATGCCATCTATCAGGCAGTCTCACTGCTACACCGCTGAACTGCTGTGTTAATAAAAATTTTCCAGCTACCCCTGCCCAAATACAAACATGCTTTCAGCCCCATGATCTATGCACTGATGGAACCCATGAAGCAGACATCGTGGACACCTGTGTACCTGAGGGGAGAAGTTTGTAAATGTCACACTTAAATGGGAAAATGTTATGCAATGTACCATCAATAATGTTAAGAATGTATGGATTTCTAGGGCATGCACATTAGGTATGCAGGAGGACATTGTGTGGGAAAAAATAAAATTTCCTGGGGAATTGGCTATTTTCAAAAATGATACACAGATCCAGTCTCCATGGGATCCTGCTTTCTGCATTCTAAACCCAGGATATAGATGCAGAAGCAACTTTGCAACCCCAAGAGAGGATTATGCAAATTCATATGCTATCTGGACTGGACTACCCCAGCCACACCCACATAATACCTCATCCATACAAACACAATGGGACAAATGTGTACACATAAGGGATGGATATATCCAGTTTGTAAATTTGACCATCAAACTGGCAGTATATAACATTTGGTAGAAGACAATCACAGTGCGCACCATATGTTGATCCACTCTTTGAAGCCTGGTTCCAATCCTTTCAATATTTAAAAAGAGAGGGGGTAAAACAACATTTTGCCAGCCAATCCAGATATACCAGAGATGTGTCACATTGGATAGGCACGGGTGGAACTGTATTAAATAGCATAAATATTGAAACAATGGCCAACATATTGGGAACTGCAGGAGGATTATTGGGTTCACTATGCCAGCCCCTAACTAACAGCAATCAAGTTCTTCAGGAGGAACTCAAACATTTGGTTCTCACATTGCCTGATTGCTACAGATTAATGAAGCAGCAAATTGTGGCAACAGATAATGCTATTGTAGCATTGGCTAACACAACCAGGATGGCTATTCAGTGCACACAATGGCAAGAAAGAGCATTGAGTGTACTGGATGACATCATTGGAAGCTTGGAATCAGGAAAGATGCATAGACACCTGTGGTCAATTCCTGCCATTAGAGAAAACATTGACCCTGTCTGGACCAAGGTTCTGGCCCACCACATCACATACCTACCAACTGGGCTAACCTTACACATTCAGGTAGCCACCCCAAAGGGAAGAGATTCATCAGCATGTGAAGTTCTGTTCAGGCATATTCCTGTGTTGCACAAAGTCAATGGTTAAAATTTGTTCTTCCAGGCTTATGGCAATTAAAGGGCACCACAGAGGTTGAACTGTATGAATTGGATTCCCAGTGTAATGTGTGGAGAGACACAAAGTATTATTGTCCATTACTTCTCCAGGAATACAAACAATGCAGACATAATGATGACTCATATGTGTGCACTGTTGATACCATGAAATTTGAGAAACCTCAGGTATACACACTGGGACACAAGTGCTTTTATATTGCTGCTGAACCAAATACTACAATGACACTAAATTCTATATTATTTCAAGATATCCCTGACAATGGATTTATAGTGATATGCAATGTTACCAAAATACCTATTGGAAATGATTCATGGACACTGCATGCTAATGAATGGAAAAACCTATGGGATAAGGATAGTTTCCAATTGTGGAACATGTCTTTTGCATATTTGGCAGAAGCAATTCATAAGGGAATACAGGATACCCAAATGTTCCACACCAAGATACAAAGTTTAGCAAGCACATTGGGCCACGCAGCAATTGTTTTGAAAGCAGAAGGAAAGAAAATCACCCAGGTACTCACTGAGGTAGAATACACCACTAAGCACTCATTCTGGGAAAGCATTTTTGGATGGTCACCAACTGCAACTGGGGTATTAAATCTTTTGATACATCCAATTATTATCATTCTGGTGATCCAAGTAGTGTTGTTTATTACTGTAATATACATTGTGTGTTGGATTAAAAAGAAGATAGTTCCTTTAAGACACAGAGCATTTTATGTTGTCCCAAAATATAAAAAATAAAGTGATGTTTTAACTGGAAAGGGTCCAGTTAACAAGGGTGACTGTTATGATATGGTATGGGCCTAACAGAGATGTTAATTTCCTTGCTACAATGTAACTAAAGCTAAAGTGTTTCTTTTGACACAAATATGCCAGAACAGACATCAAATGTTATTGTAACTCATTCTTTGTTGAAATGTAACCAAAAGTACACTGGACTTATAATCATGATATTGTAACTGAATGAAACTTTTGTGTAAGCCATTGTGTTTTTAGTTAAGAATATATAGAATGTTAAGAATATGTAGAATGTTATAAGTTAATTAAGACATTAGTTAGCAGATGTATTGATTCATTGATTTAGATAAGGAACAAAATGTGTTAGGAGTAAACTGTCAAATGGTCAAGAGGAAGTAAATTATGTGTACTGGTGTGAAGGAGGCAATATTCCTGTCTATTAGGTGCCTGAGAGAAAGCAGAGATCTTGTCTTCCCAAGCAAAACTGAATAATTTATAACTCACAGGGACACTGAGAACAAGGAAAGGTCAGCAATTGATAACAGAACCAAACGGGACCAGAGAAAAACAAGATGACTTGGTCAGACAATAAGGCACCTCCAAAGGGATGTGGGGGTGCTCAGGGCCAGGGAGTCAGGCCCTCCATCTGGAGGGAGGAGGGGTAGGAACCTATCGGTCAGGGCAAACCCCAAGCCAATGCCTAAGCAGAAGGTACCCCAGATCTGAGCAACCAATGGGAGTACTCCACAGGCTTAGCACTGACAATCCGCACTCTGGATAATCATAAGGCAGTCACTGGATAAAAAGGCTAGCTTTAGACAGAGAAGTTGCCTTTCACAGTACTCGATCACTAGCCCATATCAGGGTGCCGACAAGCTCAGTGATTGGCCCTCTTTGAGACTTCTCCCTAGGAAGTCCTACAACATGCTTCACAGCTAGGCTCTCTCTCTCTCGGTGTTGGTTGGGCCCCCTGCCTGCCCTCCTTCTGGAACCGGACCGTGGACCTCTGATCATGTAAGAATCTGTGCCTTGTATGTATTTGAAGTAGTCAGAGTAGGTGAGGGATTATATGTTAAAGGTGCAAATGCTTCATTTACAATTGGTATGTTAAACTGAGTTGCTATCATTGAATAAAGTTCTATTTGATTGAACAAAAGAATCATTATTAGAAATAGCAAGAGGAGTAATTCCCCACCCTCTCAAACACAGTAGTATTTCCACTTGATCCCAGAAATTGAAAGGGATCTGCTTCACCAGGGTGCAGAAAAGCAGCTGAAACCCTTTTAGAAAGGGACCTGCTTCACCAGGGTGCAGAAAAGCAGCTGAACCCCCTTTTATTTCTTTTCAGTATGACCCGCTCGAGCAGTAGCTCTACCAGCAGGTCACACACGTCGTGGAGGACCCTGTTCACGGTCTCGGTTCCCACCCCAAACCGCTCCCCAATGCTCTGACAGGAATCGGGTGCGGCCAGTCTCCACACGGCCATGGCCAAACGCATCCCTGGCGGCAGTGGATATCGCATGTTGGTCTCGTTGAAGAGTTCCCCAAGCTGGGCCAACAGGGAGCGGTTCATACAGAAGTGCTCCATCCATGTGGCCCGCATGTTCTCCCACCATTCATTAGTGTGAGAGAGCATCCAATGCAGCCTCCATGTTGAGACAGTGACACGGTGCCCGTAGACATTCAGCAGCACCTGGGAGAGGACCAGGTGCATGCCGTGGGACACCACTGTTCCGAACATGGACTGTCGCTGGACACTGGACAACTAGCCTGCGTGCCCAATGCACCGATGCAGATTGGTGCATGTTGGCCACTCTCCTGAGCCTCATGCCATGGTTGTAGAAGTGGTGACCCAGCAGTAGTAGCTTGGCTCATTTCTCAAACACCGGTGCCAGAATCATGACACAGGAGGACAGGACCGTTAACAGGATGGCCCGCTCCTCAGGGGGCTCATCAACAGGCAGCATGGTACCAACATCAACACTCACACTCTGGGAGAACCCATCACTGGTACCACTGCCGGATACCCTAACAGCTACCCGCCTAGCCTTTACATGGCCGACGGACCTGACCCAGGCCCACGCAGCTGTGACTGTGTCCCCTTCAACCATCCAGCCTGTCGGTGGTCGCAACACCTAGCTATCACACACCCCCTGTGATTCCTTTCTCCAGGCCCTGAGCCCTGTGCGCCTTGCACACCGGCACTGTGCCTCCCACCTCCCCTGCAACTCCAAGCCTGTCTGAGGGTACCAGGGATGGCTGCATGGGGTGACCCGCTGTGCACACCCGGCTACCCTTGACACCTACACCTTGTTCTGGACACCAGCATCAACTTTCTATCGCTAAGTTAAATCACTATGGCCTCTCATTCACCATGCTCACACCATCCCTTGCTCTAAACCCCACGCCCTGCCACAGCAACCAGCACACATATGTACCGCGGCAGCCCGTGCTGTGTGCCCTGCGATTGGTGCAGTACCATGGGTATGTTCCACGCACCTGATGGCAATCCCCCCTCACCGGTCCACAGGCACGTCCCCCCCTCATGGACCACCTGGCACCCTTGGGGCCAGGGGCACTCCAAGGCTCCTCTGTGGCCCTGGGGCATCCCACCACCTGTGTCCCTGCCATAACCCTGTGCAATCCCTCGCCAGGGTGCATCCGCATCAGCCTTGCTTCTGTCACAGCGCTTGAAGGCCACAGCACTGTGCAGCTGTCTTTCAACAAGATATGCTGCTTGGAGCGGCTTGTTATCTCCCTGCTACTGTTAGCCATAGCCTTGCTTATTTGTCATCACTAATGCTGTAATGCATCTGCCAGGTGCATGGGGAAGGGATTCACAGGGCGTTGCTGGTGTCCCACTATCAGCTGTGTATGACTGCAGCTTGGCTAGTGCTGCACAGCTTCTTGCACAGCATCCAGTACAGCCACTCTCCATAGGATCCCAGAGCAATCAGCTGTGCAGGCTTTGGAACGGCCATGGCAGGGTGTGGAACAGGCCCTGAGGCTGCTGGTGGTGCAGGGGAGTGGTTGCCATGTGCCAACATGCTTTTGGGAACGCCGTGGCAGAGCCACGATGTCCAGCTGATGCTGGGCAACCCCCTGTCGGTGGCAGATGACTTCAATCAACTGTCTCGCTACATATGGGTGATGGGCCATCCATTTGGGGATCCGGCTTGCCAGAGGCATGCTGGGGACCTCGGCTTTACCCTCCTTCAACAATCTCTGTGGGACCAACCTGCTGCTGTTGCAGTGACCTGGACCACACCGAATATCACGGTTGTTCGCCTGGTAGCTGCATGTTGGACTAGGGACTAGGGATAGGCGAACGCAGTTCGGAAGTTCGGAGTTCGGACTGAACTCAACCAGTTCGGTCAACCGAACTGAACTTCCAAACCGAACTCAATTTTCGAACTGAACCAACCTGAACTGAATATCCGAACTTGGTTCGGTTCGCCCATAACTAAAAGATAATATTCCATTTAGTTTAATGAGGTTTGAATATCTGAACTTTGTTTGGAAGTTCGGAGTTCGGACCGAACTTGAATAGTTCAGTCGACCGAACCGAACTTCCAAACTGAACACGATTTTCGGACCGGATCGAACCAAATTTCCAAACTCGGTTCTGTTCACCCATCCCTAGTATGGACTGGCCCTCCAGGCCGGGGGTCCCCATGTTTCTACCGACTATACTGGCATCCTACTGCATGCCCGTGTGTCTCCCATCCACGATTGGACAGCCAGGCACTTTTTGGGGAGGATGGGCCTGCTACCCACCAATGTTGGAGGACCCCTGCTGACCGGGACCCCTACGACATGTCAACTTGGCATCCTCCAATTGGTGATGAACCTACATGCTGTGAAAGCTGCTGCTGCCACAGGGAACCACCTCCTGCCCCATTTCATGTTGGATGCGCATATATGTTCTTGGTGATTCTGCAGGGGCCTCTTCACCTGGGAGGGGCTTGTCCCAGGGCAGCAATTCCAGGGACATTCTCTGGCCTCTCCATGAGCAGGGCATCCCGAATGGCCTCTCCATTGCATTGCCATTCCCATGTCTCTGTTGTGGGCCACCTCAACGTTTTGCCCCCTTCTCCACCCCATGGTACTGTGTAACCCAGGGGTAAGCTGGCCTATCAGCCGGAACCCATTGTTGCTTCTCTTCACTCCAACCTCTATTGCCCTGTAGCCTTACCGAGCACCTCCTTCCCTCTTGGAGTGACTGCAATGGTGCACCTGTTTGTGGCTTGTGGAGAACAGAACGAGTCCCTGATTTCCCTGTTGCTGGCCTGTGTTTGGCCATTTCCCCCCTGTCACCCCATCATGAATAAAGTCTGTACCTTTGCCTGTACCACCTTTGGTGCATTCGTGTTCTTGTGCGATGCCAGTCACCCCTCCCCTGTCTGCCACCCTGTCCTTGTGTGTTGGTTACTGTGATGGGGGTCACTGGCATTCCTGTTCCAGATGACTGGGGCTGTTGAGTGGCATACAGTGGTGTGTGCTGGATTCCCCTGTGGGCTTCAGGTTGGATCATGGGTTTGTCCTGGTGGGTGGTGTGGGCCCACCACATCCCATTGTGAACCCTGTCCTTCAGTTACCGGTGGCTGCCTGGTGTCCATCTTTCCTTTACAGGCACACTTCCTCAGGGCTACCCCTTGCATCTCCCTGTGGAGGTGTGGTGTACTGCCTTGGTGGATTGTCTGGGCAGTCATGGTGTGCCTGTGCAACATGTGTGCTGGTGATGTCCCATGGTGGTGCTCTCTATTGTACCCCCAGCAAGTGGGGGTGGGGGCAGGCTGTGGGCCCCAACCCCTCCCTAGCTGCCGGTGTTGCCTTGGGGGGCTTTGCACTGATATTCTGGCCTGTCTGGTGGGGGATACCCATTGGCTGGTCACCCTGCCTGGGCTTCCCCGCCTTCCACTGTTCCTGGCACCCCCTGTTGGTTCCCACCATTTGCACTCTAGTTGATGGATGGGTGGCAGGCAAGCTAGGCATCTGACTCTGAGTGCGAGCAGTGTAGGGGCCTGTTGTTGGCTGCCCATGTTCCCCCTTGGTGTGAGTAGGTGGGGTGCTGGCTTGGGTGTCGCTGGCCACTGCATGGGTTGCAGTTGCTGTGTGGTTCCGACCCCTGCTGATCTGCACCCTCTCTGTGCACCCTATCCCCTTCTCCCTCTCCCTTCTAGCTACACTGGTTGTGTTCCTGGACATTCTCGTCCAGGCACAGATGGCTGAGAAGCTGCAGAGTGCGGCCTCGAATCTCCGCACTGGGGCCTGCCTGTACGATGATATCTGTGAGTGTGCTGCGTGTGTGCGGGACCCTCTCCCTGGGTGTCTGTTTGGGGTTCCACATTGTTGGGGTCCACTGTCCTGTCTTGATGGCCCCTTCTCTCTATCCCTTAGTGCATGCAATGATTGGAGAGTGGACAAGGGAGCAGGAGGAGGTTGTGTAGCTGCTGAACCTCCTGGAGCGGGTGCACCACTTGAACTGCACCCATGCGGATCGATGAAGCCAGGTATGGGGATGGTGTAACTATTGATACTGGGGCTCCGCCCCACGGGCCCACTCTCCGTGCTGCCTCCCCATCTCCCTTGGACCTTTCCCATATTCCACACCCTCCCCCCTTGTAATAACATTGGTTTGCCCCCTTCTCTATTTGTGTGTCATGTGCCTCTGTGTGGCCTGGTCGCTTGTGTGGGTGCCTCATGGTGGTTGTGGCACCATGGTGAATCCCCACGGGAGTGGGGGGAGCTCATTGCAAACACAAGGATGGGTCAGGGCAGCAGGACACCAGTCAAGGGGATGGACCCCTGGCCCAAGGGACCAGGGGGAAATAGGTGGAATGAGACCGGGCCGGTGAGGGACAGAAGGGAACCACGGCAGGCAGCTGACCAGCCACAAAACACCCCAGGCCAGGGAAACCAAGGGGACACCCAAAGAGCACGGCAGAGCAGCTGAAAATACTCGGGGGAGGCATGTGATAACCAGTGCCTGCCACTCAACAGAGTTGTTATCACATGCCTCACTGGTTATCACATGCCTCCCCCGAGTATTTTCAGCTGCTCTGCCGTGCTCTTTGGGTGTCCCCTTGGTTTCCCTGGCCTGGGGTGTTTTGTGGCTGGTCAGCTGCCTGCCGTGGTTCCCTTCTGTCCCTCACCGGCCCGGTCTCATTCCACCTTTTTCCCCCTGGTCCCTTGGGCCAGGGGTCCATCCCCTTGACTGGTGTCCTGCTGCCCTGACCCATCCTTGTGTTTGCAATGAGCTCCCCCCACTCCCGGTCCACCACACAGTTCCCTTGTTGGTGTGTGGATGCTGGCAGCAAGGTTGCTGCCAGTTGGTGTGGGCTAGGTCTCTCCCCGCCCCCCTCCCATGCCATTCCCTGCTAGCTCGACTGTGATGTGGGCTTGTGGTCCTGAAAACATGTGTCTGGTCCAGGGGCCTTGGAATTGTGTGTGCGGGGTCTGTGCCAGGTGTGTTTGTGTGTGTGTTGGGTTCCACTGCTGCATCTGGCCTCTGCCTCCATCCTCCAAGCTTCTTAAAAAATTTAAGGAGGGTTCCAGGGGTTTGGGTTTTTATATGTAAGTCTGATTAGTAGTTTTAAAGTTAATGGGTTGTGAAAACTCCCATGTTACCCTATGGAGACGGGTGGAGCTGCTATGAAGAGGAGCACTGCTCACTACCTCTTCTCCTCTCTTTCACTTCTCTGAGCAAGGCTCGGGACAATTGTTCCCGGTGATTTTGAGGTTCTGGGGAAGACAACCACTCCAGTGACCCTAGTCCCCTACCCCTTGCTCTTTGCTGCTGCCTGCTTTGCCCCCCAATCGCTGCTGCCACCACCACCACCTTCATCTGCAAGCTGAGAGCCCGGCCAGTGCTGGAGTCTGCTCCCTTCCCCCACCTCTGCAGTCACTTCTGCCACCTGTGCCAAACCCCCTCTCGGCAGCAGGTCGGGGGGAAGCACAATCACCCCCACACATGCTACTGCTGTTGCACCACAACCTCTGCTGCCGCTGCTCCTACTCACTACCAGAATAATTTTCAAAGTACCCATGGTGCAAGCAAGCACTTTGTGGAGCCACCACCATGTTCACTAGTAGTGTAACATCCTGGGACTACACTTCCCAGGATGACATACTACTAGGGAACATGGCAGGGGCTCCACAAAGAGCTTGTGCACACCACAGCACTTTGAAAATTATCTTGGTGGTGGCAGCTTCTCCTCTTGTATGGTGAGTGCTGGGTGGCATGCTGGGGAGGCACTTTGGACCTGAGGGGGCAAGTGAGAGAGGGCTGGGGGGGCACTTTGGGTGGGGGAGTGAGGGAAGGGGTGTGCTTTGGGTATGGGAGAGCAAGGGAGTGAGGGCAGGGGGCACTTTGGGTGTGGGGGGCAAGGGAACAAGGATAGGGGGGATGCTTTGGGTGTGGGAGAACTTTGGGTGGGGGGGCAAGGGAGCAAGGGAGCAAGGGCAGGGGGTGCTTTGTATTTATCAAAAAAATTGAATATTCCATAGTAAAAAACCCTCCAGTTTACAATAAGAGTTAAGGTTCTTGCCAATTCAATCATGCAGTAAAAAGCATGGAAATTGCAAGTTAAGGCACCTGCCTTAACTTCCTCCCCATGTTAGCAGTAAAGACATTGTGCAGTCTCACATATTGTTCTCACTTACAACTTAGGCTACATGCACCCAAACGTTGCCTTTGTCTTTCAGCCCCAGTCCTCTTCCTCTGCAGATTGGGGGCAACACTGACGCTGGGGATCAGAGGGCATGAGCTGGCCCCTCACCACCTCCTTTTCCTCTATTTTCCACGTCGTCTGGGGAGAATGGAACAGCTAAGTAATGTCTCGCACCCCTCCCTCTTACCCACTAGTTCCCACTGCCATCCCAGAGCATGGTGAAGCTGGGTACAGTCATATACAAACATTTAATTAAAGCTCTAAGTTGGGTATGCATTGAAATTTATTAAATGGAATGGCCATTGGAAGGAATGGAGGCAACAGCAATGCCAATTTCTAAATAAATATTGTCATTCCAATATCCAATTAAGTGACTGTGAAATAATACAACACAGCTGCATATTTGGGACTACATGGGGAAGACAAGAGAGTGTGAAATGATGAGGAAGGCATCAGTTGCAGTAAGTCAAATGGTTGGAATGATAGGGAAAAATACAAAGAGTGTTCAGGATCAGGTAAGTGGGTGGAATTTTTTTTAATTATTATTATTATTATTATTATTATTATTATTATTATAGTGCCAGAAATGTACCTGGCACTTTACAAAGAATAAGATAGACACGGTTCCTGCCCGAGAGCTTACAATCTAAAGAGAGGGGGAGTGGAGACAGGGAAGGGGGGACAGAGTGAGAGACAAGGGATGCGACATTCATGAGGATGTGAGAGCTCAGGTACATGTCCTTGGCTTGGTTAGAGTAAGTTGGGAGTTTACAGATAGCAGGTGGGGGATAATCCTGGGTGGGAATAGTTAGCAGGAGTTAGGAAGGACAGAGTGGAAGAGGTGTGTTTTGAGGAGGAACTTGAAGGAGTGGAGTGGGATCCAGGTGGATTAGAGCAGGGAAGGAGTTCCAGGCATGAGGGGCAGCAGGGGAGATGGGACGAAGGCAGTTGGGTGAGCAGGGGATGCATGGAAGGGTGAGGGAGGGGATGGACAAGGAGCGGAGTGCTTGAGCAGGGGTTTGGAGGGAGATCGGGGCAGAGAGGTAGGGGTGAGCAAAGTTGTGGAGGGTTTTGTAGGTGAATACAAGGAGCTTATGCAGAATGCGCTCAGGAAGAGGGAGCCAGTGAAGAGAGGAGAGGCTGCACGTGGTCAAAACAATGGGCTAGGTGGATGTTCCTGGCAGCAGAGTTTTGAACAGAGATAAGGAAAGAAAGGTGAGAGCGGGGAAGGCCAGCGAGGAGGAGGTTACAATAGTCAGGGTGTGAGATGACTAGGGCGTGGATGAGAGTTTTGGCAGAGGAGACAGACAGAAAAGGACAGATCTTGGCAATGTTGTGGAGGGAGAAGAGACAGGATTTGGCAATGGAGTCAATATAGGGTTTGAAGGTAAGGTGTGAGTCAAAAATGAAGCCCAAATTGCAGACTTGGGGGAATCCTGCCATTCTTGGGGTGCTAGGGTTGGCAAGTTGAGACACTGGCACCTGGCACGTGTCTGGGTGGGTGCTGCTGCTCATGCCTGACTGCTAGACGAGCCCCCCCCCCCGGCAGACCCATAAATAAGAAACGTGCAAATCCTGCCCATCCATTGCCACCCACTGATGCCCACTGTTTGTGCCTGACTGCCCACCACCCACCTAGCCGCATGCCAGTGAGCTCGCTCTAAAGGATAGTAATGACAGGGGGAATTAGAAATAGTCACAATCACAAGGTTCTTGGTGAAATAACTGTTTCAGAAGACTAATGGGATACCAGGTGGAGCAGTCCTCTCATTTAACCCATTTACCATAGCTGACACTGTGTCTTTTGAGTCCCACTAGTCTCCCTCCCTGTTATTCCACTTACTATCCTGTTTTTTTTTTTTTTTGTCATTCCACATACACCCTTGCTTCTGTTCCATATGACACACACAGATAAACATTGCATTTCTCCCAGAGCTTTTGAGTTCTCTGTGAGGGGAGTGGGAGCTAGAGGGTTAGAGGGGTGACTCGGACCCAGGAATTCTGTGTTGTCTGTTACAAGGGGTGATTTCAGACATGATGAGGTGCCTATTGGCCCCATCATGGGGTGATTTCAGATGATACAGGGCCCTTTGGCCCCGTACCGGAACCACCGGCTTCGTTCCCCGCCGGGGTCACCCCGTAACGGCACAACAGACGTGCCGGGGGGATCCCGGTGGGGAAAGTGGGAGGGACCAGGGCCGCGTGGTGCAATGTGCAGCCGCACGGCCCCGCCCCCTCCACGCACCCCGCCGCCCGCCCTCCGAGGAGACGGGCGGGCGGCGGGGCCAATGCGGCCACCGCGTCCGGCCGAATGTGCCACGGCCCGGGATCCCGCCGGGGATCCCGGGCCATGGCGCGCGGCCAGACGTGACTTTTCATTGGTCACGGCCCGGGGTCCGTTTGACCACGCTTCCCGGGACCTTCCCCCGGCTAGCCCGGGAAGCGTGGTTCAAGCGGACCCCATGTGGGGATTCACCGTGGCCAACATCTGGCGTGCCGCAAACAGACGTTCGAGACACGGTGACCACAGGTGGGTATTCACCGTGGTTCACCGTGATCTCGTAACGTCTGAAGACACCCATAATGTCTGAAAATACCCAAGGTTGACAGCAGGGGAGAGGAGAACAAGGTAGGAACCAGGAATATTGAGTTCCCTGTGAAGGGAATGTAGCCTACTGGACTAGAGTGGAGTGGGGAGGCTGGAAGCCAGGAGTCCCAAGTTCTCTGTTAACGAGTTAGGACCAAATAGATTAGACGGGGAGAAGGGGTGGAATTCAGGACTCCTAAGTTCTCTCTTTCTTAACGAGGAAACGGAGGGGGTGAGCGGCCAGTTCACGCCCTTCTGTCCTCAGCTTCAGTGTTGCTCCCAACCTGCAAAAAGAGGAAGAGGATTGTGACTCAAAGATGAAGGCAAAGTGTGGGTGCATGGAGCCTAAGTTGAAAGTGAGAAAAATATGTGAGACAGTACAATGTCTTTACTGCTAACATAGCACAGAAGTTAAGGCAGGAGTCTTAACTTGCACTTCCCATGCTTTTTACTGTACGACTGAATTTGCAAGAGCCTTAACTCTTCTTGTAATCCAGAGGTTTTTTTTACTATGGAATAATTTGTTCAAATTACTTCATAGGTATTCAAGTAAACCAACTGTTCTTTAATCTGTTTCTTTCCTATCCTGAACCTCACCTCTTCTTCCTCCTTGCCTATACTGAAATTGCTAATTATCTGGTCAAAGGTTTCTAAGGAGGAGAAAGAGAACAGCTTGCAAACCATCATTGCAACAATGAAACAGCTTTCCCCTGGCATGCTCAAAGCAGCCTTTCCCATTCTGTAGTTAAGGGACTCCCTATTGTTCTCTTTGACTCCTTAGTGGCAACTTAATTGTTTCTTAATGTTTCTTCTCCTTCCAGCCTTTGGAATTAAAAAAACAACAACCCTCTGGGAGCATCAGCGTTAAGCTATAATGTCTAATAATTTTGCTTGAAAAAATCATCAGGTCAAGGCTTCAAACCTGGACTTTGTAAGCAACTGACATCTTTAATTAAGTTTCCCTTTTAAAACAATAACAAAAATTTCAGACAAGTCTCTCTGTTAGGCTATTGCCTAACATTTGCCCATGAAAAAAGCTACACATAATTTAATCTGTCAGAGAATTCACACAGGAGAAGAAATGAACGGCACAGGGTGGGGAGAAGCTTTATTGTGAAGAGGGCTATAATGCTCACTTGGCATGGAGAAGCAGAGGCCCAGCAGTAGAGGGAGGTGCTGTGTTAGGGTTTGGACGTAAAGACTGGCAGGACAAGAGTTTGAGTCAGGTTTATGAGAGGGATTATTGTATGGATATGTGAGTCCTTAAACTTTTTAAGATTGCCTTTTTTTAAAAAAAAACAGCCTTATAGTTGACCAATGGACTACTTTGAATTTGCATTAAAATATGCACATTTTTTTGCCAATTATGTCCCACATTTGAGAGTGACTGCCCTTCATTTTGGAGTTCAAGGAATGAGAGGTATGTTTGGTATTTTTTCATACACAGACTTAGTAGCATTGTCCCTCCTTCCATTTCCTGTATGTTTCCTGTCTGGTTTCCATTACATTGTAAAGCTCCTTTTGCAACCAAATTGGCCTCTTATGATTCCTTCTATCTCTCTCCTTCGCATTCAAATATTCCATAATTCTGCTTTTACAACCACCTCTTTTAAAAATTGCAAGCCCTGCTGTATACCCTTACTTTTTATTTCTTCCATCAATGGGACCTTACCTAGTAACTCTCTATGGCTGTTTTAGATGAGCATGGCACACACCTGGCATAAAATCATGCTGTGTGTAAAAATCCCATGGGTGAGGTTTAGATGCAACATTTCACACTTTAAAACTGGTCGTGCATTCTTTTAAAACTGTGAACTAAATGCCTCGATATCAATATTGAGGTATTCAAATCACTTTTTTACAAGAATGCGCAGCTGGCTTTAAAATGCAAAATGTTGCATCTAAACCTAGGCCGCGGGATTTTTACAAGTGGTGTGATTTTACGTAGTGTGTGCGCTGTGCACTTCTAAAAGCAGCCTATGCTTATTGAGAGTTAAACTTAGAGAGGGTGTTTTTAGATGAGTTGCTACCCTGCTTGTCCACCCAGGAGTCATAGAGTCGACTGCGCATTAGAAGGTGGAGCGGGGGAATGTTAACTCCTGTGAGCTATGGAGTACCTGCTCATGGTCACTCACAGAGCACTGCCAGGAAATCCAGCATGCTCTGTGAGCGGCAAGCCAAATAGCTCTGTGGCAACAGGCTGCCATGGAGCCCCTGCCTGTATGGACTAGGGAAGCCAAGTTCCAGCCACACCAGCAGACTGATCCACCACTCATAGGTGCTCTGGGTGGGGGACACGGACTTTGCAAATCACAACTCCCCAGAGCTTGCACTGAGAACATGTCAGTTGCAAAGGCCAGCCCGTTGTGCTTCCCCTTCCCCTATGGTGTGTGGCAGCTTTACTCCATGTCTGGGGTAGCCACACAGAGCCGCCCATTTAAATCACTCCCGGGGCCATGCACTCTACCTGAGTGGGTTCTCTGCTGCAGTGCTACTCAGCAGTCATGGACCACCCCCACCCCATCCTCATCAGCTTGCTCATTTAAAAACCTCCAGTTAGTTCTTTCAAAGACCATCATTCTTACTCTACTGTGTTCACTCCTCCTATTCTTTAAATTAATGAACTCTTATAATTTAACAATCACTAGCTCCCTAAATACCCATCTTTTATCACATTCTCAGCCACTACTTCTTCACTGGTCAGAATGAAGTCTAAAATGAATGCCCCTTTCCCCCTCCCCCCAAATGTTCTCAGCTTTCTGAACAAGAACATTTTTCTCTACCCATGTCAAGATTAGGACACACTGGATAGTCTTTTTGTTAAATTGTTTGTCCAACAGATATCTGAACAATTAGTCTCACATTCTATGATCATCTCCCACTGAGATGATCCCATTGAGTACCCTTCATATTCTAAGACTTCTTCTTCATTCTACGTGTTTCCCATAGTCATTACATTCATGTACCAGCATGTAAGGTTGTTGTGAATGGTCCCAAAGGTCCCTCCTGCTTTTTCTTGTGGTTTCCCAAAGCCCCCCTGTATCCAATACACTGTACAGTTCACCAATTTCTTATATATGAGCTTTTCTCCTCATTCATTTTTATCCCTAATTTAATAAGCCCTCCTCACTAGGTGCAGCCTCCAGAGCACTCTTGCCTTCCTTGTTTAGGTGGACCCTTTCTCTTCCCAGAAGTCTGGCTTCTTGAATCCTATCCAATGGTCTAAGTTAAAGACTTTCTCATGACACCACCTGTGCAAACTGCTGCTTCCCCCAGGATAAGTGTGTCCCTGCCAAGGAGGATTGTTGTGGACACCACCTGGGCCCTTAACTCCCTTACCCTGGTTTCCAGACCCTCATGGTCACTTTTGTTCTTCCAAGGGTCTTTGGCAGTACCTAAGGGGGGCAATCGGGGGTCAGAATCCTACTGTGTTAGGCTCTGTACACATGGAATGTAACAACTATCCCTGCCCCACCAGATTCCAGTCTAGCGCTGGTTTGAACTGCAAGAGAACGGCAGTGATGGCTCATGACACAATATTTGCAACTTCATCATGAACTGTTTCATGAACTGGGAATTTCACTTCTCATAATTTCTCTGTGAAGTGGCTCATTTTGTGTCAAAACACAGTAAAAGTCAAATTTAGTCTTTATTGAAATGAAATCTAGAAATCAGAAATTTGGAAGAAGGAAAACATGTGAGTCTTTCATTTGTCAGTAACATGTACTTCTGTTTTTTCACAGCACATCTTCTTCTGCTTTGGAACCCAAATGCCAGATTTTCTCATAAATAAATTCAATCTGAAATGTAAGAATCTCCGATCAAGATTTCCTGGCACCAATCCTCCAAGCACTGCATCAGTGCAAGTGAATGAGGTTTGTGTCATCAAAGTGCTCAGGTTTAGAGTCCAAATAAAACATAAGGAGATAAGTAGACCCATACTGGGTTAGACCACTTGTCCCTCAAGCCTGGCACCCTATATCTAACAGTGGCCACCCTTGGTTGCTTTGGAGAAGTACCCAATAAATCATAATTATCCATTCTCTGCTGTTCACTGCTAGCTCCTAACAGTCAGAGGATTTGTCCCCTGACCTACTTGACTAATAGATATTTATGGACCTATCCTCCAAGAACTTATCCAGCAATGCTCTTGGCCTTCACAACATCCTCTGGCAACAAGTTCCACCAATTAACTATGCAATAAGTGAAAAAGTATTTTTTGTTTGTTTTAAATCTGCTGCCAGTTAGTTTCATAGAGTGCCCCCTAGTTCTAGTATTATTTGGGAGGATAAATAACATCTCCCTATTTACTTGTTCCATGGCACTCGTGACTTTATCTCTTGTGAAAATTTTGCAGCCCCTAAAGGGGCCAGAAGTGGCTTTTCTATGGTCAACTACAATGATGGTCTCTAACCCTGGGCTGATGCTTATGAACTTGTGACACAAGTAGAATAGTGTAAAGGTAAGAGTGGAGTCTGTCCCCAAGCCTCCTCAGAAAATATACTCCATCTCCTCTCTCCATCCTTCCTGGTGTTGTTTTCATCTGGGAGGGGATGGTGTGCACCACAGAGGAAGGAACGGGGAGTGTGAGGTTTGAGCAGGAGACAGTGACTGTTAACCCACACTTCATCCTCCCTGTCCCTTCCCTTCAGATATAAAGAGACTGGAGGAGTTGAGGGGAAGGAGAGGGGAGAGACAGGGAATGTGCACTCTTTGGGATTTGAGGGCATGGCTGGGAGTCTACACGCTTCTTCCCTCCTACCTCTCTTGTTTGTGCCCTTGCTGAAGGCAGGGGATTAAGGCACAGACTGCAGTCATCACTAAGTAAAACAGTGTGGGGGGCAGGAGGGAGGCTTGAGTTGCAAACTCTGCCAAACATAAATTAGAGCTGGATAAAGGGAAAGTAACAAGCTCACTTAAAGTGTCAGCTCACAGAGAGCAATTTGATTTATTCTTCACCAAGGCGATTATTTATTCATAAATAAAGGGGGAAAGAGTGATTTTTTTCAAAGGTTGCATTATATGGAGAGGCAAGGCAAGGCAAGTGTGCAGCTCACCCAGGGAGGCCTGTCTGACATTTTCTCCATTGTTTTCTTTCTCTTTTATCATAACTATTAATTTAATTATTTTAAATGAGAGGGAAGCCAGGCTCTGCTATAGCAGGAGCAGAGGCTTTGGAGCTTGGTCTGAGGGACTTTGCTAGCTTTCAGCAGCAGCTCAAAACCCACCAGTGCAGCTCCCAAAGCCACACATGCATACATAAGAAGTGCTGCTGTCCAGTCTGAATGGGCTGCAATACCTCCTAGGCCCTGGGTCTTCCAAGAGGATGTGTGCACTCAGGGGGGTTGTGATGCTAAATAGAGGAGACCAAGAATGCCTTGTAGAAGGGAAGACATGTTCCAATAAAGCTAGCAGAAAGAGATTGCTGCTCCCGAAACCATTCTGCACAATTGTCTCCCTGCCCACCGAACCTGAAACGCAAGGATACGTTCTGCTGGACATAAGTTTCCCTAGTCCTAGCCCTGTGGCCCCAATCAGTGACCATACCACCGTGGCTCCCCCCTTGCTCTTGCAGCAGAAATGAGATACAAATAAGAATAAAAGCTTGGTAGATAACATTTATTTTTTATTCCAACCAGTTATTTAATAGACTGATATCAAAGAATTGGAAAAGAATTACGCTTATGTCCCTGAAAATCTAGTGTTAGTGAAACCTTACCATTGGTTGTCTGAATGTAAACTCTACCAATCATTGAGGCGTATGGATTACTCCCTTACTTGAGAAAATATAAATTTTAAGTATCTCTCTTTCTGTGATTGGGGCCATGGCGAAAGCCAGTGCCGTATTAAACATTATTATTATTATTATTATTATTATTATTAAGTATCTCCCATCAGAAGTCAAACTGAATTTAATTTTGACAGACAAGGATGAACATGGGACTAAATTTTGTCATGTAGCAATGTTGGGATATCTAGCTAATATAGAAAGAGTAAGAATGCAGTTTAAATTCTAAAGGTTTTTATATTTGATTTTATTGTATTCAATTAGTTAAACAAAAAACCTACTGTTTTACAAACTTAGTTAAGGCAGATTCATACCAAGCAAACTTTAACAATCCTAGAAATTGTGTGTTAAGGCTCCCGCCTTAACTTCCACATCATGTAAGCAGTAAAGATGTTGTATGGCTTCGCATACTATGCTCGCTTACAACTTAGGCTCCATGAACCCACACTTTGCCTTGGTCTTTCAGCTCCAATCCTCTTCCTTTGCAGGTTGGGGGCAACACTAAAGCTGAGCAGAATGCTATTTAAGTGTTTAATAAGAATTTGGGGTACACGTTGACATTAAATGCATGGAAAGGCCAATGGAAGGAATGGAGGAAACATTAATGCTAATTTGGAATTAAATTATATCTCATTAAGTCTTTCTGAAACAATACAATGGAGATGCATCTTTGTGAGGGGGGGAAGATGATGTGGAATAACAAAGGCAGCAAGGAGACACGGTGGAATGACAGGGAGGAGGATATAAGGATGAAGTACAGGAGAAAAGAACTTGGTGGAATAGTGGGAGGAATGACATGAGAAATTAGTATAATCTCAAGATTGTTGGTGATGTAAATGACTGGGAGGAGTGATAGAGTATGGGAAACACTACCATGGTTCTATTAAGCACCATGGGTATGCCCTTGTTGTTCTACTCTGTATTGCCCCACGTTTTTCAACTCCTCTTCTGGGTGGTGGTTTTTTGGGGGGTGGGGGGTGTCATCTCACACAATATGTCGCATTCTGTATTTGAGATGATCATTATATTGGTCAGGAGTCTTGTAAATTTTGGGGAGGTGATTGAAGTTTATTGGGTAGTCCAGACATCTGGGTTGTGTGTCATTGGGTCCAAAGGTAGTAGATTAAACTGGTGGTGCGCTGGGGGTGGTGGAAACTGGAGTCCAAACTTTTCTATCTTCTAACACTGAAGTGGTGCTTACTGGGTCACAATCAGTGGGGGGCAAATAAGTAGTGGGTTAGAGTAGGTGCGTATCTGAAATAAAGGAATTTAAATGTAAGGACATAACTGGTCCATGTAGATGTTTGATGGTGGCATATTTACATGCTGGGGAGATGTATTTGATCTAGTGCCACAGAATGGAGATGTGAAATGTAAATGAAAGATAAATTCTTGCCACGGTGGAAGTAGAGTACCGATGTAATACTAGACAGGGAGGAGTGTACTGTGCTAGTTTTAGTGTTGCCCCCAACCTGCAAAGGAAGAGGACTGGAGCTGAAAGACCAAGGCAAAGTGTGGGAGCATGGAGCCTAAGTTGTAAGCGAGCACAGTATACGAAGCCATACAACATCTTTACTTCTTACATGGTGTGGAAGTTAAGGCGGGAGCCTTAAAACACAATTTCTAGGTTTGTTAAAGTTTGCTTGGTATGAATATGCCTTAACTAAGTTTGTAAAACCGTAGGTTTTTTGTTTATCTAATTTGTGTGTTTTTTAAAAAGTAGATTGAAAAAGAAATTAGTGATTTGATAGAAATTGCTGAGACCGAGAGATTGTAGTCAAATGTACATTTTTGTTACTTTCCACCCAGAGTCCCACTCCTGCTCCCTCAGCCTCCTGTCCCCACAGAGCCCACCCTCCTGCTTCTTCAGGCCC
>QEPC01009291.1:136011-154629 GCA_003113815.1 Sphenodon punctatus
GGGCAGCGAGGGAGAAGGGTCGAAGGCGGTTAGGTGAGCAGGAGAAATGAGGGAGAGCGAGGGAGGGGACGAAGGAAGAGTGGAGAGCACATGCAGGAGTGCGTAGGGAAATTAGGTCTGAGAGGTAAGGGGGAGCTTGGTCATGGAACGATTTGAACATGAAAACCAGGAGTTTAAACAGGATATGTTCAGGAAGGGGGAGCCAGTGAAGGGAGAGGAGGAGAGGCTGCACATGGTCAAAGTGACGGGCAGAGTGAATGACCTTGGTGGCGGAGTTTTGAATTGCGATAAGGGGGGACAGGTGAGAGTGAGGGAGGCCAGCAAATAGGAGGTTGCAGTAGTCGAGGCGAGAGATAACCATGGCATTAACAAGGATTTTGGCCAAGGAGATAGAGAGAAAGGGGCGGATGCGGGCAATGTTGTGGAGAGCGAATCGGCAGGATTTGCTCACAGAGTCAATGTAAGTTTTAAAAGAGAGGTGCATGTCAAAGATAAAGCCCAAGCTGCGGGCTTGGAGAACGGGATGGATGGTGACCCCATCGATAAAGATGGTCAGTTTAGAGGGAGAGGAAGGGGAGGGAGGAAAAATGAGGAGTTCGGTCTTGGCCATGTTGAGCTTAAGTTGATGTCGGGACAATTTATTGCTATTGCCTAGTACAGGATCCTAGTAAGAGGGAACTCCTGAATAGCACAAAATGGGAGACTGCATCCTACAGCTCCCAAACACCAACTGAACAGGAAACTCCACCCACCTAGTTCTGGAGGGAAGAAGGAGCTGGTTATTGCCAGCTCTCTTAAAGTTGTACACACATATGCCACACTGAGCCCCCTTCCAGCTCCCCCAGCCCCCTCCTCCCAGAGCCCCCTCCTGTTCCCCCAGTCCCCTCCTACACCCTACTCCTGCTCTCTCAGCCCTCTCTCCTCACAGACCTCCCCAGCCCCACCACCTAATCTAGCTCCTCTTCCCTCCTGCTTCCTTAGAAAGCACAAGCGCTTTTTAAATGCAGGGACATCTTGACACCTCACAACATGAAATATTGGACCAAAGCACATACTTAGCATACTCAATATCTGTCCTTTGCAGCAATCTGTGACTTTAAGTGTATGCTCACAGAGAAAACCCCATCAACTTCAGGGTTGCAAGCCAGAGGAATTTGCCCCAGGGAACTCCATTGAAGTCAATGGAACATTCACTCCGCATTAACTAATGGAGCCACTAGCATGGCTCCATAATTACACCATATTTTATTATAATGTGTTTTGGAGATATTTTTAAAATGTTCATATCATACTTTTATATTATATATTTGGGGTATTTAAAAATCATTGAAATGCTTTGTTTTAACTTTTATTAAAGTGAAAGCTCACAAATAAACTCTTATGCTACTACTACTGCAGCCCTCCAATGGGTGCAGCCTCTTATGACCCATGGGAGCCCTGTCTCTCTTCCCCAGGAAGCATCAGCAGGATGATACTGTGGCAGGGCAGAGCCCATAAAGGCCATAGCCTTTAAGAAAAAGGGTTAGTGCCAGCACCTAGGGAGCGCTGATAAAGCAGCAGGCACTATCAAGAGGCCTGGACTGTGCTTGAGTAGCCACAGCTTTATTGGGGCATGGCTGAGCTAGTCCAGGAGCTGAAAAGATAAGTCATAGCTCTGTTGGAGAGGGACTCCTGACCAGAGGGATGCTGAGTAAAGAGACTGAGAAGGCTACTGTTAAGTGTTTAGGCAACAGCTCTAGTAAGGGCTAGGAGATGCATTAAGGGCAAGAGCCACTAGAGAGCACTCTGCCTGGAGTCCAGAGACTTAAGATCAGGGACCTGTGTTTACTGCAAGGTTGCAAATTGCACTGTCCCTTGAAGTTTCAGCAACCATCCCTTGTTCTGATTGGCTGTTTTTTGTGGTCACATGGCACTAACTGGGAATTGGGAACAGCTGCTGCAAGCAGGCAGCAGCAGAGAGACACCTGGCATGGAATTTTGATGTGGCAGGTCAGACTTCTATGGGAGTGGGTCCTTCTGTGTGAGGGAGAACCACTGGGCAGAGGCTAGGGCAACGGGAGACCAGCTGAGAACTGGACTAATGGGTTAGAACTGGGAGGGGTTGGGGGTCTGTTACTGGGTTGCCTCTGCTCTTCAGCCACATGGGCCCAGTTGCTCACCCCAGCAGGAACATTGGAAGGTTGGGGATCCTGGATCTGGGCAGGCTAAGGAGGAACCTGAGGGGCCTTGTGGTCCTGGATCTGGGGAGCCTGGATTGGGGGATGAGGAGGAGCCTGGGTGGCTGGGGGTTATGTTACAGGGCCAGCTTGGTTGGGGGACCTCAAGCCGGGGGGGGGGGGGGGGGGGTTGGGGATCCTGGATCTGGTTTATTTCAAACCTGTTGAAAAAGCATGCTGAGAAACAAACTTGTAAGTATAAATTGAAATTCTATGTAATTATGAAAATCATTCTAATTATGCAATTTTTAATACCCACAATGAATTTGTTGAATTTGGTTTCACTGGTTACAGAATTTAGGATGTTTTTTGTCACAGTGAACACAGGTCCCTGCTTAAAAGTGAACAGCAGTGGCAGGCCTGTTGAGCCGCCAGGAGAGACAAAGCCAAGTCCAACAATCCAGAGAGATTGGGAGAGCCAGGATTGTAGAGAGCCTGATTGTAGAGACTCTGTGAGGTAGAGCCTGAAGGAGTGACTAGCTCCAGAGACTGACACCATTTTTAGACGAGGCACTGACAAGCACCTCCCGAGCTGCGTGTTAAGAGAGAAGCTGTACTGTGCTGCCAGAAGTGACGCTCTCCCTGTTGCCAGCAACGGCGGCAGCTGGAGATGCGGCACTTTGCAAAGGCATGTTCTAGAGACCTGAAAGTTGAGGTCTCTAGAACGCGCCTCTGCAAAGCGCAGCGTCTCCAGTCACCACCATTGCCGGCAATGGCGAGAGCATCACTTCCGGCAGCGCAGCGCAGCTTCTCTCTTAATGCACGGCTCAGAAGGTGCCTTTCAGCACCTCATCTAAAAACGGTCTCAGGCAAGTAGACAATTAAGAGACTTGGGGCACGTTCACACCTGAGGGTAAGCGTTGTTAGAAGATCAGGAGAGGGAACACACATGCAAATCAGATGTGTCTTTGATTAGGTCAGAATGCCGAGACATGCCTTACTGTAGCTATTATGTGAGTTTGCAAAGGCAATTGACTGAGCTGGATTTCACAGTCCAGTCAATCATCTTTGCAAACGCCCATAACAACTGCAATCAGGCACGTCTTGGCATTCTGACCTGATCAAAGACAAACCTGATTTGCATGTGCGTTCCCTCTCCCAGTCTTCTAATTATGCTTGCCTGCAGGTGTGCAAGTGCCCTTGGTGTTGAATACCTGGGTGCAAAGACTGTATTGTTGTGCAGAAGCCAGAAGATGTGGATGGGCTTATGACAGATACCAAGAGAGGCTGTAATAAGAGGACTATATACCGATAAAGGAGTGTGCTAAAGGTAATTCCCAGGGACTGAGAGTGTGTGAGAGTTCTTTTGGACCCTGATCCTGACAACACTTAGACACAACAAGCCTGTCCCTGCCAAAGATACACATGGTTTCTCTGCTGCCCCAATCCTTGCTGAAATACCCCACTCCTGCCACTCTGGTTCATTGGGCCTGCCAGACTGGATCAGCAGGAGTGGTACTGATAGCAATGGAAAAGTGACCCATTATATCTGCCACTGTCTCATACTTGAGAGGCTGCTCTGGCTAGCAACAGGGAGGGGTGAAGTTACTTCCGGTCCTGCTCCTAACTCCTCCACAGCGGGAGTCTGGGATTGTGCGCTGTTCTACAACAGACATTTGACCCAGGAAATCAGTGAGTATCACCATCCTCTAGGCTCAGACATAGCTCTAATAGATAGGATGTGGAGCATTCTTTAAGGTGACATGGGGATTTTTAATGGGAAATGGCCTTTTCTGTTTGTTTGGTTTTTTTAAATTACAGCTGAAAGCTAGGAAATTCCAAAGGAAGTTTTAAACCAAAAAATCATTTTCTTGAACCGTTTTGTGGGAAACTTCCCCTATTTTCATGCCAGCACTGCCAGTCTCATTTGAATAGCTGGCATTCGCACTTGCCTTATGCCATCCACACAAAGCCCTCGGCTTTTTCTGCCTTAAGAATTGACACCCTGATAACTAGGGCCCTGTCCTTGCCTTCAGGAGCAGAGATGTGCCACTTCAAACAGCTGTCAAGGGACATGCTCACTGTGGTCACAATGAAGGGGTTAGCTTATTTTCTAAGCTCCAGCCCCCAGCTGGGTTTCTGCTTCTCAAGACTGAACCCGGGACACTCTCTATCACTTGCAGCCTGCTTGATTGAAGAAATTTTAAATATTAAATGATGAATAAAGGATGAGAAATATTATTTACTGCTAACTGAAGCCATTGCTTACTAGGGAGGAGGGGACAGGGAAGCTGATGTCCAGAGCTGCCAGAGATATGTGTTCATTAATCAGGGGATGGGCATCCTCTCACTCTGACCCTTCTGGGCATTCAGCTCTGACTCCCACTGGAATGAAGGACACACAGATGTGCACCAGCTGCTACTCTTTCACTGTGGAACGGCTGAGCAGCACCTGTTATGGAGTGCCAGGCACAGTCATCCATCTCTTCCTTATTTACAGTGCAATGCAAAATAATGGGGCAGATGCAGGCAGGATACTGACAGATTTATTATGTGTATTCGTTGGGACTGAATCACCACAAATATTTCTAAACAAATTTTATAGGATTATATAGACAGATCAAATTTCACAACAAACAACCCCAGCTATATGCATGTATGAACCTGCCCAGGTGGACAATACAATAAAAAGGTAAATACAATATATCAACTGGATGTATAATGTTAAATTAAAATACAGCTCAGATGACCCATTGGGGTCAACTTAGTTCAAAGTATGCCATCGCTGATGCACAATCTCAAAGAGTCCACACTCCGCCAAATGCATTTCGGGGGGGCCACCCCCTTCCTCAGTGGGCTTGATATATTGCTGTTAAATTCTGAGAAAAAAGACCCCCAATTGAGGTTATATTCAAAATATGCTCACACGTAGACCAACTAATACACATAATTAATTGAAATGGCCCCTCTAAAAATCATTCTTGTACCTTCCCAACAATGTTGTAAAGATAGTGCTCGTATATCGATGCTGCAGAGATATCTCTCATTTTCGTACAGATTTAATTTCCTGTTGTGATATTCATTAGGCACATGGATTCACTCATCATCCTCCTGAAATACACAATTACGTGTCATATCAAAGCCAGCCCCCTCACCATGAATAGCATTCCCTACTACTTCCAAAATATATTACATTATTTCAAATGGGTTGCCACATGAGCACAACATTGCATACTAAAGAAAATGCAATCATTGTATAATGCGAGATGGAAACCAACCTACTTTCTGACCGTGACCATATAGTTCACTCTCAAGACCTGTGTCCTCTCTAATTCTCACAAAACTGATAATGGAGCTATGAAGGTTTATATATGTTCTTTTAAGTAGATGTGAACCTCTTCATGCCCACGTGATAGTAGAGAGCCTATCGGAAGCACCTTATCAGATATTCTTTCCCCACAGGACTTCCTGATTAAAAGCAACACTGCATGAGTCCACCACAGGGAAGCCTCTAAACTACTGGGATATCCCAAATCCTGCATGTAAATAATGTAGCACTTCCCTGCAGGGACATTCCCTTGCATATGGTCTCATAGAGTGTCCTTGTTAATTTCACATTCTTCCGTGAGGACGGTCATGATGGGGAAATGCAGCTTGATCTCTGACATGTGCTGCCTCCTTCCTAGTGGGGGGCCTGTCAAGAGTATCTTATTAGATGTCCTTCCCCACAGGAGTTTCTAATTCAAATCAGCACTCAATGATTCCATCACAACGAAACATCTAACGTGCTAGGCTCCCACAATTCCCATGTTAACATGATGTTACACTTTCCTTCAGAATCGAACCTTGGCAAGTATCTCATGGTGTGTCCATGTACGCTATCTGATTCTCTGTGGGAACAATCATGGAGGGGGGAGGGGGCACAGCCCAATCTCTGACATGCATTATATCCCTCCAATATTGGACTTACTGCATTGTACTAAATGGACAAGTCTATCGACATCAACATTGGGTATTTTCAGACATTATGAGATCACGCTCAACCACAGTGAACCACGCTCAATCCCGCAGTGGGGCCAAAGTGCCCTGAGCGTCTGTTAGGTGGCCACCAGATGTTCACCATGGTCAATACCCACATGGGGTCAATTTCAACCACACTTCCGGAGCTCCCCCCCGGACCATCTCTGAAAGCGTGGTCAAAGAGATTCCCTATGGGAAACAACAAAAAGTAATGACTGGATGGCAACCACCGGCCGGAATCAAAGGAAATGATTCCCAGCTGGGGACAAAGCATGCAGCGTCTCTGCCAGGCAACCAGAAACAACACAGGCACTAGAGGGAGATTTAAAGGGCAATCAGCAACCAGGAAACCTGGCGGGATGGAGCAAGGAGGGAGGCAGAGGAGGAGAGCGGTGGGCGAGAGAGCGAGGCGGGAGGAGGTGGAGGAGGAGGTAAAGGAAGCATAGGTGGTGGAGGAGGAGGAGGTGGTCATTCTGCAGATGGAGGAGGCAGAGGACGACCACAGCAGCAGCTGGGGCAGGCCGCCCCGGGGACCTCGGCTGGACCGGGGGAGGAGGAGGTGCCCTGGAAAGGGGAGGGGAACAGGTGGCACAGGGGCACCACTGGGGGGGAGGGTGCCCAGGTGGGCACCAGGCATGTGGGGGGGCACGGGACAGGGGCACAACAGAACTGGACCGTAACACACCCCCCCCCCATGTCCTGCAGACATGGAAACGGGCCCGGGCAGCCGAGTCCCTGGAGGAGACAGGCCCAGCACAGGTGGAGGAGAAACAGGAGGAGGAGGATGAGGAGGACCCACAGGGGCAAAGGGGGAGACAGCCCTACAACGGGGGGCAGTGGGGGTTCCAGGAGACCCTGGACTTCATCAGGATCTGGGGGTCCCTGGAGCACCAGCTGGAGATTGTCCTAAACCAGAGAAATTAGCACATGTTCGGGGACATAGTGCAGGACATGGGGGCAGCGGGACATCACCAGACTCTGGCCCAGTGCCACTCCAAGGCCAAGGAGCTAAAGAGGGGGTAAAAGGCCATCAGGGACAACAATTGGTGGTCCGGACAAGGAGGCCGGACCGCCCCCTACTATGATGCCCTGGATGGCATCCTTCACATGAAGAGGTCCATCATGGCCCATGCCTTGTGGGGAGTGCCGTGGTCCAGGGCAGGGAATGGGCCGAGGTACCCCCTCCACTCGCTGCCCCCCAGGAAGGCACATGCTCCAGGGTCCCAGATCCCCAGGAGGAATGCCCCGGGACCTCCAGTACCAGCAGCCCCCCCCAGACAGCAGCCTGGAAAGCCCCCCACCCCAGGCCAAAGAAGCGGAGTCTGAGACCGGCACCCTCATCACCCTCAGCCAGTGGTCCCAGGGGGACCCCACCCACACCGAGGGGCCAGTCTAGGAGGGGTCCGAAACTGACATAGAGGGTAAGAGAGCAGCCGCGAGGGGATGGGGGCCCATGCCCTGCCTCAAGGCGGCCCCCCAGGAACCCACTTCACCCATCTCTGTTTACCCTACAGAGCAACCCGAGCACCCGCAGCCACCCGTACCCCCAGCACAGTGCCTGAGGGAGTACAGGGCATGGGCCAGGCACCGGAGGGAGAAGGGGGAGCGGATGATCATGGCCGTGGACCGCATGGATGCAGCCATCGAATGCTCTCTGGAATGGGCTGAGGCTTGGGACATGAAGCAGGAGCACCGGGAACATAGAAGGCAGGTGGAAGCCCTAGGGCGGCTGGAACAAGCCATCGCGATGATGGTGCGGGAACACTTGGCAAAGCTCGACAGGTCCCATGACATCGGGACCCCCCTGCTCCTGCACACAGGCACCATGTGTGCCTATGTGATGGCAGCCCCCCCGGGCACCCTGCCTGTCCCAGGCCCGATGCCCAGCCCCTCATTGCCCCCTCCCCCACCCCGACTGTCCCAGCTGCCTCCACCCCAGCCGGGGCTGCGCATTCGACCCCCAGTCCCCACAGGCCTCAGGAGGGTCCAGTCGCCACGGGGGGCCCCTCTTGGCACGGCTCCTACCACCATTTCCACCTGCCCCTCCGGGCTACAAGACCACCCAGGACACAGCTGGGGACAGTGACAGTGGGGACGGGGAAGTGAGCTCCTAGAGCTCGGCGGTGGTGGTGGAGGGTGGTGGGGATGTGTCGAGCAGTTATTGTCATGGGTGTATTAATAAAAGTGTTGCACATGGTCCTGTCTCCTGGTGTCCTTTAAAAGGCCCTGGGGGGGTGGCCTGTCTGTTCCGGGTATGGTCCGGAACCCCGGGAAGGGGTGGGAGGGGTGCACCCTCATGCCTCGGCCTCCCGGTTTATATGTCTGGCCAGGGCGACCCGGATGTGCTTAGCTTAACGGTACTCCCTCGGGTTGTCTGCATTCACGTAAAGGGGCACCGGGCCGGGGGGCCGATGTGACTCTGGGTACTCCAGGGCTGCCCCCTTGGTCTCGAACACATTGTGCAGCACACAGCATGCACCTATCACCAGGGCAGAGGTCTCCACAGTGTAGTCCAGCCAGCCGGCGAGGCTCCTCCAGCGCTGGTTGACGGCCCCGAATGCCCACTCCACCACAGTGTGGCTTGAACACAGGCGGGAATTGTACAGTGCCTCCACAGGGTTGTGGGCGACCAGGTACACCTTCATCAGCCACCGAATGAGGGGATAGGCCGGGGCCCCCAGGATACAGGGGAGCATGAGCACCCCCTCGATCCTGGTCATACCCATGTCTTCAAAGTCACCCCAGAATATCCGGGCATAGAAGGGGAGATGGTTATGATCCGGACATCGTGACTGCGGCTGGAGTGGCCCGTGAAGATGTCTATGAATATGCCCCAGTGGCCCACAAGCACCTGCAGCTGCAGGGAGTGATACCCGTGCCTGTTGACATACTCTGCGGCCTCCCCGGCGGAGGGGTGGAGGATCTCTATGTGGGTGCGGTCCACAGCACCCACACAGTTGGTGAAGCCTCCGGCCACAAAGCCAGCCTTCATGGCCCTCTGATTGACCAGCTGGATCACCCTGTCCAGGAGCACACCCTCCGCAGCCTCGCAGACATCCCAGAGGATGCAGGCAATGCTGCTCAGCCTGACCCTGAAGTGCTTGGAGACAGACTGGAAGGAGTCAGGCATTGCTAGGGCCCAGACCCCAATGGCCACCTGTTGGACCATGGGGATGGGGGTCCTCATGGGGGTGTTCTGGCACGCCAGACAGGGCGTGAGGAGCTCTGTGATCCACAAAAGGGTGATCTTGTCCATCCTAAAGTGGCCCCTCCACTCCACCTCGTCCCACTGGTGCAGCGCCCTGGCCCACCACCCCTGTAACTGTTCAGTGACCCACAGCCGCCTGTCAATGGACATGGTGAGCAGGGAAGCCCGGCACGTGGTCTCCCTTTGCCAATGGAGGCACCCAGCCACCTCGCGGATCACCGCTGGCCTGCTCTGGCCCTGCATCACAGCCTGCTGGTCCGCCCCGGACAGCCTCTGGTCCCTGAGCTGGACCAGGGCATATCTCCAGCTGTGGTGGGCCCTGCGCACCCCTGCGCCACCCCAGGTGGCGGTAACCTGCAGATGGGCGCCCAGGTGCACCTCCGTGGTAAAGATGCGCAGCTGGTTGGTGTGGGCATGATACCACTCGGCTGCGAGCGTGAGGTGCATCCAGTAGGTGCCTGCCCTGTCCCCCTCCATGGTGTTGGCAGCCCCAGGGCTTGCACGTGCTGTCAGTCTGACCGCTCCTGGGTAAGGTCGCCCGGTGCCCTGCCCCTGGCTGCCTGGGCCTTCCCCGGCAGGGTGGGCAGGCCACGGCAGCAGGGGTGCACTGTTGGGTGCACCTGATGCTCCTGCATGGGGCCTCGCACACAGACAGGCATGCACCCAGGCTTTCCGGTTGCAGCTGCATGCCTTCAGCCATCACCCACCGCCTCTCCCTGTTTGCTACACCATGTCCTTGGTGGCCTGATTAGAGTCTCGGCTGTCCTGCCTGGGCACTTGTTTCCTGCAGCTGTTCCCGGCCCGCAGCCCACGACTCGCTCTGTTGCTATACAATGTTGCGGCCTGTGGCCGCCTCGCTTGTCCTTGGGCCCCCCCAGAACACCCCCCCGGTCCTATAGGGAATGTGTGCCCCCCTGTCCATGGTGTTATTCTCCCTGTCTTGCTGGACCATGTCTGGCTGTGCTTCCACGGGGCTCCCGCTTCCAGACCCCCATGGGGCCCCCCATAGCTGGACCTTCCGCGAGACCATGTCCCTGTGTGACCTGTGGCATACCCCAGCCGTGTAGTTGCTCCTGGGCTGTGAAGACAGCCAGTCGGGTGCTTATGCGAGCCTCAGCTCTGGCCTTTGTTACTTTGGCTATGAGGTGAGCGCCCGTGATTGCCGACTGCATGCTGAGATGCTGGGACTGGTTCCCTTTCCGGATGGGTGCATCCCAGCAAGTAGGTGCTCACATGTGGCCTGGTCCATGGCTATGACAGTGTCTGCCCTGTCTGTGTGCAGCCTGACCACCTACATGGTCTGCCTTGCGGAGGGGGGTCCTGCCCTGGCAGTGCCGTACTTTGGCTGTGTCCACTGGGCCCATGGGTACCAGTGCTCTCGTGGGGCAGTGTATCACTGGCTGTTGGAGCTGGGTCAGCTTCCGTGGCCCCCTGCTGCTGACTTCTGCGTGTCTGAGCCTACCGCGGCAGAGCTGTCAGCACTGTCGGGCATGTGGTCCCAGTCGGATGTGCAGCAGGGCTTGTCCATGCAGGATCCTTTTGAGGCTTACTACCTGATCACCCACCACATGTCCTTGTTGGGGTACTGCTGGGGCATGTTCCATTGGCCCCACCTCATTCACTGGGCGGGGCACCCAGGCCCTGGCCCCTCTGTGGCCCCTAGCAGCTGGCTGTGAGTCCCCCTGTGCCACCTGGCCACCTGGCCTCATGTCCCCGTGAGGGCTCCCGCCCCTGCCCTGGGGCCATGCTGCACTGCCTGCACCCTCCCTGATGTCCCTGCCGTACTGCTGTGCTGCCTGCCTCCAGGGGTGCTGCTGCCCCTGCCTATGGCTCTGGGCCCCCTCCAGGCTCCCCCCCTGCATGCCTCTGCACCTGCTGGGCCCCTCCATGGTTTCCCTCTCTGGTGCCTGGGTTCATCTCTCTGCTTGGCCTCCCTGGCCTCCCTGGGTCAAGCTGACTGTCCTTGGCTGCCTGCGCACCCTCTGGCGCCCTCCCCTTGGGTGCCTGTGTGACCATGGGGTCACGGAGCCCCCGGACTGCCCCTCCCACCTTCCTCCTGGGGTGTGTGTGTGTTTGTGACTGTAGACCTGCTGCACTGCACCGACTCCCCTGCCTGCCCTCAATCACCCCCTCGCCACCATGAGGGGTCCATGTGTGCCCCCTGGACAGTTCCCGGACTGGTCCCTGTTCCATGTGGGCTCTTGCTGTGCCCTTGCCCCAAGCTCCTGTGGCCCCCCATTCCGGGACTTCCTGTGTTGCTGTAAGTGTGCCCGTGCGGACTGTTCTGCTGTGGGGGTTGTGTTTGCCGGTGCCTGTGTCCTGCCCTGCCCCTGTGCTGTGTCCCCCACGCTTCCCTGTTCCACCCCCCCCTGTGCCTGGTGTGCCTTGTGTGCTGTCCGGGTGCCTGTGTCCCACCTTCCCTTCCTTTCCCTTCTCTGTGTGTGTTTGTGCCCAGGCATGTGTTTGTGCTGTGTGTTCCACTGTACCCTCATTGTCTGTGTGCCTGTTGTGTGTGGTACCTGGGTGGCTCTTCTCCCTCTCCCCCCTCCCTTCCTGTTTCGCTTGTGTGGGCTTTCCCTTTTGTCCCTTGTGGCTTCATTTGCCCTCAGGTGGCCATGCCTGTGTCCTGCCCCTGCACGGTGTTTTTGTGGGTGTTTTGACCATGGCTGGGAATCGGTGTCACGTCTGTTGCGCTGCCCCGGCCCATGATCCAGCAGGCCGATTCCCTGCCACGGTCCCAGTCCCGTCACGTCTGTTTGGGGCGTTTATTGACCACGGGGGGTAGTTGTTAGGTTCATCCCCGCCGGGAATCCACTGTGGTGAACCGGCCACCTGTAACGTCTGATGATGATGAATTTATTAAAGCGTGGCAATAAGCTATTGCTTAACAAACAACATAAATACACAATAAACACAGTTACACATAAAACCCCAAGGAATAAAATAACCATGGAAAAAACTATAAAATTACCAATCCAGCAATTAAACTACAAGAGCATAATTCATGTAACCCGGAAAGCCCCTAGTCAAGTTCCCGAAATGCTAAGATACAAGGTAAAACTAAATAAACTGATAACTGCAGGAACAATTGTGTTACACCAGGCATCCTTCTAATGAGAGAAAAAGCAACCTATTGCTATCGGCCCGTGGAACCTAAAACAGTAGTCTTGCATGTAGCATCGGCAACCACAAGTTCCTCAAGAATCAAGGCCCCCCTAGTAGGGAATCCCAAATTTTCTGCTGAAACATAATTATTCAAACAAGGGCTTAACATAATAGGGCATTGGGGCTGGTATATCTGGGACACAAGAGGAAACACTAGTCGGTCTGTGTCCTATGGCCATCTGGGCTTCAGTTAAACAGGGAGGTTGTGTCCTTCGAGGGCCCTGGGAGGCTATCACCTGAGGAGGGGGTATACCTGATTTATCCAGGGAAAGGGCCCTAGAAGAAGAGTAGCAAGACTTAACTGTTATGTCCACCAGGTAGAAGATGCTCTGCCAATATGTTTGGCATGGATTGAGGGTCTGGATGCCCAACTTCAGGCCATTCAGAAGCAGTTGGCTAGGCTTTGGGAGTGGACCAATGACTGCAGAGGGAACTGTGTGGGATTGGGTCCTCAGAAAATAGATCAAGCATCCCAAACAACTCTCTCATATGGCTCAGATTATGTTGGCCCTATAGTTCCTAAAGTAGCTAAGGTTCGGAAGCTCTCCCCCATAGCTGATGCCCGTAATGTCTGAAATCACCCATTGGGTATTTTCAGACATTACAAGATCACAGTCAACCACAGTGAACAACCGTCAATCCTGCGGTGGGGCCAAAGCACCCCAAACATCTGTTATGTGGGCACCAGATGTTCACCACAGTCAATCGCCACCAGGGGACAAAAATAACCACGCTTCCAGAGGTCCGGCCCAGACCATCTCCGAAAGCATGGTCATTTCGATTCCCAACGGGAAACAAAAAAAAGTAACGTCTGAATGCCAACCACTGGCCGGAATCAACCGAAATGATTCCCAGCTAGGGACAAAGCATGCAGCGTTGCTGCCATACAAGTAGCAACAACACAGGCCAGGGAGGGAGATTTAAAGGGCACACAGATGCAGGGGGATGTGTCGGGATGGAGCGAGACAGAAGGGAGAGGAGAGCAGTGGGAGAGAGAGCAAGGCAGGAAGAGGTGGAGGAGGCAGTGGAGGTGCAGGCAGAGGAGGAGGTGGTTGTGCTGCACCTGGAGGTGGTGGAAGGACAGCAGCAGCAGCAGAAGAAGAAGCCGGGATGGGCCAACCCGGTGCCCACCATGAGCCCGGAGGATGAGGCACCCTGGAAATGGGTAAGGGGCCAAAGGGGGGGCAGTGGCACAGGGGCCCCAAGGCGGGTGGGAGGGCCGGAAGAGGGAAGGGGACGGGGAAGGAACCTGGGGCTGCGACAATGTGGCAACCAACCCACCCACACCTTATGATACGCAGACACAGAAACAGGCCCAGGAGCCCGAGCCACTGGAGAAGATGGCTGGAGGGCCGGAGGAGGAGGAGGAGCAGGAGGAGGAGGAGGGGGATGACTGCAACCCAGAGGGCACCCACGGGAGAAGACCGTACCATCGAGGGGGGCAATGGGGGCACAGAGAAACCCGGGACTTTATTCGCATCTTGGGGACCCTGGAGCACCAGCTGGAGCTGATGGTCAACCAACGGAATGAACACGTGTTCAAGGAGATCATGCGGGAACTGGAGGCGGCAGGGCATCGCAGGACAGTGGCCCAGTGCTGGTCGAAGGCCAATGAACTGAAGAGGGGGTACAAGGCCATCAAGGACAACTGACCGTCCAGGCACGGAGCCCGGATAGCCCCCTACTACGATGCCCTGGACCACATCCTTCACATGAAGGGGTCCATAGTTGCCTCATGGGGAGCACCGTGGTCCAGGGCAGGGAACAGTCCGAGGTACCTCCTCCCCTTTCTGCCACTAGAAAAGACCCTGACTCCAGGAACCCCGCCCCCCAAGAGGAACACCCCGGGACCTCCGGGACAAGCAGGCCCCCCCTCGCATGCCATCCCCGAGAGCCCCCAGCCATGGTCCCTAGCAGGAGGATCCGAGGCCGGCACCCTGGTCACCATCAGCCAGTGGACACAGGGGGACCTCAGCCACACTGAGGGGCCGGCCTCAGAGGTCTCGGAGATCGACATTAAGGGTAAGCTGGTTAGTGGAATGGGACCCGGACCGGGGGGGATGGCCCGAGGGGGGGAAGAGGGCACACAGGCCACGGGGATGCCCTCATCAACCCCCTCAACACCCCAGGCCCCAAAGAAGGGTCCTGGAGTCCACCAGGGGACACGGACCGCCGAACCCCACCCACCCCTCCCCATATACACACAGAGCATGGCACACCCTGGCACCCGCAACAGCCAGGCAAGGGGAATGGAGGCAAGCAGCCCCAGGAGCAACCAGAAGCCCCAGGTGAGGCAACATGACAAGGGGGGGATCCCGGGCAAGGGCACCAGACCCTGGGTTGGGGCCGGCCACAGGGGGCGGCCAGGGGGGCAGGGACAGGGCCCCCCACCCACGGTATGGAAGGGTGGGTGGGCTAACCTTCCCCTACCATGCACCCCAACAGGGCGACCCGCTGGGGAACAGCAAGGCAGACCCGTGCCCCCAGCCCAATGGATGAGGGAGCACTGTGAATGGGTATGGTGCCACAGGGAGGAGCAGGCGGAGGACATTGTCCGCTCCACCATGGAGCAGAGCGAGAGGATGATAGAGGCCATTGACTGCATGGAGGTGGCCACTGAAAGGGCTGTGTAGCAGGCAGAGGCCAGCGACCAGAGGCGCTAGGCGGAGGTGCACCTCGAAAGGAGGCGGGAGCGCCAGGAGTACAGCAGACAGGTGGAGGCTTGGGTGTCTGGAACAGGCCATAGACTGGATGGTCAGGGAGCACTAAGATGGACCGGTCTCATGACATAGGCACCTCGCTGCTCCTACACACGGGTACTATGAGTGCCTATGTCATGGCAGTCGCCCTGCCGGGCAACCTACCTGCCCCAGCCCCCATGCTGGGCCCCACAGCACCCCCACCGCCTCCACCATGGCCCCAGCTGCTGGCATGCTCACTGGGGCCGTGCTTCTGCCTACCAGTCCCTGTAGGCCTCAGGAGGGAGCTGCCGGCCTGGGGGGGCCCTCCGGCCCTGGGCCCACCTGGGCCCACCCACCCTCCCAACACCGCCCAACCTGCAGGACACTGAGGCCTCTCAGGACACCGTTGGGGACATGGACAGTGGTGGGGGGGAAGGGAGCTCCCAGAGCTCCACAGTGCCCATCGGGCAGGTGCGAGGGAGGCCCCGGAGTATGGGGGGAAGGGGGATGGCAGCCTGAGGGGGGGTAACACCGGGGGGTGGGGAGTGGGCGAGGTGGTGTAGCACATGTATAAAGGTAACACAACAAACACACAGGCACCACAATCACCTCCATATGTCTGTTCGTGGGCCTGGGTTCAGGGGTGCATTGATGGGTGGGGGACCCAGAGTGCCAGGGTATGTGTGCGTGGCCTCAGCCCTTGGCCTCCCAGCTGATACGCCTCGCTAGGGTGGCACAGATGCATTTTGCATATCTGTACTCCTGCGGGTTCTCAGCATTCACGTAGAGAGGCACGGGGCCAGCAGGGCGCTGGGGCACAGGGTAGTCGAGGGCAGTCCCCAATCTCGCACATGTTGTGGAGCACACAGCAGGCACTGATCACGAGGGAGGAGGTCTCCACCGTGTAATCATGCCAGACTGTGAGGTTCCTCCAGTGCTGCTTGAGGGCCCTAAAGGCACTCTCGACTAGGGTACTGCTTGCACACAGGCGAGTATTGTAGAGCGCCTCCACTAGGCTCCTAGTGACTGAATACACCTTCATCAGCCAGTGGGTAAGTGGGTAGGCTGGGTCTCCCAGGATGCAGGGGGGCATCATCACCCCCTCGATCTGGGTCATTCCCATGTCCGTGAAGTCTCCATGGTACATCCGGGCATAGAAGGGAGAAATGGTCATGATACGCGCATCGTGACTGCCACCAGAGTGGCCCATGAAAATGTCTATGAACCAACCCCGGTGGTCCACAACTGCCTGCAGCTGCAGGTAGTGGTACCCATGTCTGTTGACATATTTCGAGGTCTCCCCAGAGGATGGGCGCAGGATCTCTATGTGGGTGCCATCCACAGCGCCCATGTAGGTGGGGAATCCCCTAGCTGCAAAGCTGGCCATTACGGCGTCCTGGTCCACCAGCTGGATCACTCGGTCCAGGAGCATGCCCTCCACTGCCTCACAGACATCCCACAGGGTCCCAGCAACAGTGCTCACCCCTACGCCAAAGTGCTATGAGACGGAGCGGCAGGAGTCGGGTGTTGCAAGGGCCCAGACCCTGACGGTCACCCACTGGAACATGGGTATAGGGGTGGCATGCTGCTCCAGCCAGGGCGTTAACAGCTCCGTGAGCTGCAGGAGAACATGAATGTCTATCTGAAAGTTCAATCTTCAGGCGGCCTCATTCCATTGGGCAAGGCCCCTGGCCCACCACCCCTGTGCCCACTCCAGACCCATAACCACTGGTCTATGGGCATTGCGAGCAGGGCTGCTCGCCCCATGGTCTCCCTCTGCCACTGGAGCTGGACGGCCACCTCACAGAGCACCGCAGCCTGGCCCCGGGCATGGAGGAGGCCCAGTCGGGCCTCCCCGGACACCTGCTGGACCCTGCGGTGGGCCAGGGAGTGACTGTGCCCATGGTGGGCTCTCCGGGCCCTTGCAGCTCTCCTGGCCATTCACACACACAGCCGTGTGACCAGGTGCACCTCTGCAGTCTGGATGCACAGGAAGTCTGTGTGGGAGCAGTACCACGCCGCACACACGGCTAGGCGCATCTCACAGGCACCCAACCAGCCCAGTTCCATGGTGATGGGTGTCCCAATTGGGTTGGGGCCGCACCTGTTGTAGATTGGGACTGGTGTAGCCCCGCCCCCCCTGGTCACACCCTGCCAATTGGCCTCAGGGGCCCGGGTTGCCCTGGACTCCCCCTGGACTGGCAGGACTGGCTCCTGCAGGACCAGTGGTCCAGGGAGGCTGTGGGTGGCCCACTGCCCACACATGTCTTCCCGGAAGGGGGCATAGAGCTTGGTTCTGCCCTCGGGCAGGCGTGTGCAGGCAGCAGCTACATTCCTGCTGTCATCACCTCCCACCTCTCTCTGTCAACTGCCTGGTGTCCTGGGCACCCTGATTAGTGTGTACGCTGCCCTGTCTGTGTGCTCTGTTGCATCAGCTGGACTGAGTGTGCACCCCACACCTCGCTCTGTATCCATACAATGTTGCAGCCTGTGTCCTTATCGCTTGGCCTTGGAGCTCCTCGGCTTCCTCTCCCATTCCTCCAGGGATTGTGGGGCCCCCATTTCATTGTGTTTAGTCTCAGGTGCTTGCTGGACCATGGCTGGCCACGCTTCCCCCAGGTTCGCGGGCCCCAGCAACTGGGGCACCCTGCATAGCTGGACCTTCTGCGAGACCATGGCCCTGTGTGACCTGTGGCATTCTCCAGCTGTGCAATTGCTCCTGAGCCGGCTGGAGAGCCTCATAGGTGCCTACGAGAGTATGAGCTCTGGGCTTTGGTACTATGGCCATGTGGCAAGTGCCCGCGATTGCCGGCTGCATGCGGAGGCACTGGGCCTGTGTCACTTTCCCAATGGGCGCATCCTGGAGATGAGGTGCTTGTATGTGGTGTGGTCGGCTGCAGAGACCGTATCCACCCTCTCTGTGCAGCCTGTCTGGCTACACGATCTGTCTGTCGGAGGGGGGCCCTGCCCTTGCTGTGTTCTTCTTTTGCTGTGTTCATGGGGCCCGAGGTTACCAGTGGTCCCGCGGGGTGATCTATCACCGCCTGTTGGAGCTGGGTCACCTTCCGTGGCCCCCACCTGCGAACTATGTCATGTTGGAGACCTCTAAAGCAGAGGTGGTGGTGCTGGTTGGTGTGTGGTCCCGATCCGATGTGCAGGTGGGGCTCTCCACCCAGGATCCCTTCGAGGCATACTACCTGGTCTCCCACCACATGTCTGCACTGGGGTACTGTCAGGGCATGTTTCAGTGGCCCCACTATGTGCACCTGATGGGCCACCTGGCCCTGGGCCCCTTTGTGGCCCCCTCCAGGGCCCTTTTCTTCCGGGCCCTGGATGCTGGCCCAGCGGTGGGCTCCTGGCCCTGCCCTGCTGCTGCGAGTTGCTGCCC
>QEPC01009291.1:155202-175402 GCA_003113815.1 Sphenodon punctatus
CCCTTGTCCTGCCCCAGGCCCTGGGCCAGCTCCCTCCCCCCTTCTCCCCATCCCTGCCCCGCCCCCTTCCTCCCCCCTGTGCCCAATGTGCCGTGTGTGTTGTCTGTCCCGCTGTGTGGCCCCTTCCCTTACTTTCCCGTGCGGGTGTGTCTGCATCCGGGTGTGTGTTTGTGCTGTGTGTTCCGCTCGTTTTCCCTGTGCCTTTTGTGTGCACTGCCCCAGCGGCTCTCCTACCTTTTCCCCCTTCCTTCCCATTTCCCTTGTGTGGGCATTCCCTTTTGGAACTTTTGACTTCATTTGCCCTCAGCTGGCCATGTATGTGTCCCGCCACTCCCCGGTGCCTTCTGGGTGTTTTGACCACGGCCGGGAATCAGTGTCATGTCTGTTGTGTTGCCCCAGCCCATGATCTGCCGGGCCGATTCCCTGCCATGGTCCTGATCCCGTCTCATCTGTTCAGTGCCTTATTTGACCACGGGAGGTAGTTAGCCAGCTCGCCACCTCTGGGAATCCACTGTGGTGACCCGGGACCACATAATGTCTGAAATCAACCATAGTACCCATGTTATGCCTGAAAACCAAAAACATCAAGGCCAACGATGAATTCCTAAATGAAGCAAATAATATCCTCCTATCACAGAAAAACTATCCATGAATTTAAATCATTAAAACCAGTTGAACTTTGAGTGCCCAATCTAAAGATCCAAAAAGTTTCTTTTTTGTAATATTTTCATATAATCACTCCTATCGCCTGGGATTGTCTCCAAACACAAGAACCTTAATTCTCATGTAATGTGGTGCATTTGTTAAAATGTTGTACTAAAGGGTCTTGGAAACCTTTCGTCTGATGTTACCTACATATTCTAAAATCCTGATCTTAATTTTCCTAGAGGTGTATCCTACATAGAGTAAGTTACATGGACAAATAATAACATAGATGACAAATTTGGTGTAGCAAGCAGAGAAGTATCAGATTGGAAATTTTTCTCCTGTTGTGGGGTGTATGAATTCCTTCACAGGCATGCTATATTGACATGCCCCACAAGTCCCACATTTAAAGTGACCCTTGAAGGGGGGGGCACCCAGTAGGGTCCCAAGATCTCTCCCGTCTACACTGGTCCCCATGTGGACTAGTATATCCGGGATTGATTTGGTTTTGTTTTTTTAAGGCAAATGTGTGTCTCTTACCAGAGCCTGGTATGTTTTCCACCACATGCCAATTTTTCAAGATAGCCTTTTTAATTTCACCAACACCTGGATTAAAGGTCAAAGGGAAAACCATTCTATCACATGACTTTTTTTCTTTTGGTATTAGGAGAGATTCCCTTGTGCAGCCTAAAGCTCTAAAAAAACATTTCCTCAGGATCTTTTCAGGATATCCCCTCTCTCTCAGATCTTCCATACACTCATTGGCCTGTTGTATAAATAAGCCATCACTGCTACAATTCCTCCTGATTAGGATCAACTGGCTGTATGGTAGGTTATCCCTATCCCTAAGGTGCCTTGGATGGTTACTGACAGATACTGACAGAGTGGCATACATGGAGATGAGGCAGTTATAACTTGTGTCCCTTGTGCCACTTGTGGGGTGCTAGGTACTTGGGCACAAGCAGCCTGTCCTACTAGTGTGACTAGTTTTCTTACACATACACATTCTATCTTACTTCCTTAAGCAACTATACAGTCTGAAGGGCTTTAACCGTTTTTTAGGTTCCAAATGATGCCATCTAAAGTGCTTAATGGCAGGTACAATGCTATTCCCTATGAATTGAGATTCGGTTCTTGTAATCTCCAGGTGAAGGACCTACCACATTATTTATTTGCCTGTCCACATCTTGCTGAAATTAGTTCCAAATATCTGAACCCTCTCATGAAAGAGAAAACATACTGGGACATGCATTTGAAATTATCTTATCTGCTGGCCAATCCCAGAATCGAAATTATAGTTAACGTAGCAAATTTGGCCCATGCTCTTGCTACTAAGAGGTGTAGGCTGCTAGGGCAATCAGCTGATCTATCATTATGAAGCCCTAGGAATGGATACTGCCAATTGTGGGATAGTATTTTTTACTTTGGCAGTCAGCATCCCTTAAATCAGGATCTGTTAACCTCAGAGTCAATAAGGGTCCCTGTAGATAATTATTTTTTACTACAATACATTTTTATAGGTGCTTTATACCCTATTGTGGGACAATTATCCAGGAGCCAAGAGATTCCTGCATTCTAGCTCCGTTAAAGAGCTAAGGTTGATTAGAGATTCTGTATCCTTTTGAGAGATAATCTTTCAGGGTCAAGAGTCTTCCACACTTAAGCTCTGCTAAAGAGCTAGGGTTAACTTGGAATTGTGTACTTTACTGTGGGATAATCACCTAGGGGTTAAGAGCCTCCCACTTCTAGCTCTGTTAAAGCGCTCGGGTAAATTAGATATCATGTATCCTATTGTGGGACAATTTCTCAGAGGTCAAGAGTTTCCCACACTCAAGCTCCACCAAAGAGCTAGGGTTAATTCTAGATTGCGTATCTTATGGTGGGACAATTACACAGAGGTCAAGAGTATATTATCTATGTTAATTTAGGATGGGGGCAGTTGTATAGTCTATGAAGATAATGGATTTTATTTTGTTTTTTATCTGATTCAACTTGGTTTTGATCTTTTTAAATTTGTGTATGTGTTGTTGTTATATACCTTTTTTGTAACCTATGACTGAAACAATAAAACTCACTTGACTTGACTTACACATAGGACTTTTCTCCACTTGGCAGAGACACTGCTCTCCTTAGCCTTCTGCATAGACAGAGCTGCTTTTCCATGGTTGCTGTGGCACAGAGGATACCTCTCCCTGCCCCCTGCAATGCATTGGCTCTGCCACAGCATTTGGGTATCTATCACTGGAGCCTTAGCTGCGTCCATTTCAGATGAGGTCAATGGACATCAGCCATTTACAACCTACCTTTGCTCTCCTGCTTTAGGGTCCACACATACCAGCTGAAAGCCAGCACCTGGATTGCTTTCTCTAGGGTTTACCTGGACACTCAAGGTTTTAACCCAGAGTCTCTGGGCTTTGGGTTAAACCCTGATTTCTCTTGATCAAGAGAGCTGACCCATAGAAATCAGGTCTTCTGTCAGTGGTGCTGCTCCCCATCTCCAGCAGCAGTGGCAACATTCAGTTTTGTACTGGGAGGAGGCCATGCACAGCTTCAAGACTCTGTGCTGATGTCTCTGCTGCTGCCACTACCCCTGCTGCTTCCGCGGGAGAGGGCACAGCGTGCACGCACACACAAATTTTAAGTTTCCTGGGGTGGTGACCTTAGTCATAGGGGAAACAGGGTTGTGGGGGGCTGACCATATGTATAGACCAGACAAAGTTGGGTACACAGATTCCGGAGTGCTTAACACAAGGGGCAGGGAGACTGGCAAGGGGGTGGGATTAGGAATGGAGCTGGGAAGGGGGGTGATGCAAGACAGGGTCTGGGAAGTTGTCTGGGACCACTAGCAACAGGGTGGGTTAAGGGACGAGTCCAGGGGGTAGAGCAGGAGTGGAGAACCTCAGGCCCAAGGGCGAAATGTAGCCCGTGGCAAGTTTTATGTGGTCCCTTTCCAATTCCTGCATCTGGTCCCTGGATCCAGTTCCTTCCCTCAACCACTGAAAAACTAATTGCAGGGTAAGGGAGCAGAGATGAAGACTAGAGGACAGATCCAGGACATGAATCCATAATGGGGCCATCTTCCTGGACACACCCCTTAAGCACCCCTGCCCCCAACTTTTATGCAGCTGTTGGAGCTTGTACTAATTTTCAAAGTGGCCTCTGGGAAGGAAAAGGTCCCCCCACCCTTGAGGAAAGGGGTAGAAATGAGATGGAGGGGATCAGATGGCCAGAGGATAAGAATGGAATGGAGGGAGTACTAGCCAGTGTTAGGGTTAGGACAAGGGGTCTGGTTAGGGATGGGACACCAGGGAGAATACTGGATACCGGATTTACCGGTATTGGATTTACCAGTATCGGCATACCAGATTTTTAACATTGGATGCTTTACCGTTTTTTTTTTTACATTGTGGTCATTTACTTCAATGGCCGCAATGTAAAAAAAACGGTAAAGTGGACAATGTTAAAAATCCGGTATGCCGATACCAGTGATTATCAGATTATTGGATTAATCTGATATACCTGATTATTGAGTGTATCAGATTTATCCAATACCGATACTCCCACCCCTAGACTGGCCATAGTTTAGGGAGTAAGGATGGGAGGGGGAGTGCTGGCCAGGTTTTAGGTGGTAGGGATGGATAAAGTGGCCAAGGTTTAAAGGGTAGGGATGGGATGGGATGGGATGGGATGCGAGTGTGCTGGTCAGAATTTGGGGGGAGATGGGGCTTTGAGGCACTTGCTGCTGCTGGGCAGGGTGGGGCAGAGTTTGACTAGAAGCTGCAGGAAGGAACACACAGTCAGCCCCTGCAGGCAGACAAGGCTCACTGCGGACTCCCAATGTGGCCAACATGGGAAAGGGAGCATGCTCAGCACTCTGGAAGGGGGGAGTGGACATGCTGGGCTTCTTCCAGAATTTTCTGAGGGGGTCTCATGCCCCAAACCCTTGTTGCAGTAAGTGTCTCTGCACACACGCAGGTTCTGGACCCACCCCTACATGGGAAAGCCGTTTCAAAAAAGGGGCAGGATATCCCATTTGCCCCACTTCTTCTGACTTGGCCATGCCCTCTCCAGGCTGCCTCCTAGAGGGGGTTGGCAACCCTAGCCCTCCTTCATGGTGAACCTGCAAGAGACCAATTCTCAAAGATTCCTCTCCGTCCAGCACAAGGTGAGGGCATGGACTCCTCCTCTCCCTAGAATACACTGTAAGGTTATACCTAGACACCAGGTGGAGCCCTACCCCCAATGCACCTGCTCTGGTTCCCAGATAATGTTCCACAATGGAACGGACCTGTCTGGAGCTGCTGTAGGGACTGCTTGGGTGAATCCAATTACTCTCCAGGATCAAATGCAATGGACATCTCCACCCCCCACCCCCCAAGGCTTTTCACTCCTTCTCAGGCCCACTCAGTTTTCAGTCTACATGCCTTAGTCTACAGCAGGACAAGGGATGGTGCGGGAGAGGCAGCTAATCTCACATTTGCACCCAAAGAAATGACTGTTCCAGACCCAACTGCCCAAGCTGCCAGGAATTCCTGGCTTCAGTCTGCACATTTGCCACCTTTCCTCAGTGCAGCTACCAGGGGTGTAATAACAGGAAGGAGAGAGGCAGTACACATACACACATGAGTTTGGGATGTGGGGGGTTGGTTCCTCCTTTATTTTTGTTCCCCTGCCTCCCTTGTGGTGGCCAAAATTAAGGACATGATCATCCCCTTCACCGCTAATCTGTAGTGGCATTTCAATTTCCTGAGCCTGGATGAGGGAGCAGATCCCCTACCAGGAGGGAGAGAGGGCAAACAAGTGGGATACATGGCAAGACTCCTTCATGACCATTCACAGGGGAGCTGGATTGTCAGTTCTTTCCAGGCTGTATAGGGAAACAATGTCCAATAAAAACTCACATGGAATTTAGATACCTGGGTCATGGGCAGGAGCAGCAGCCACTTGGCAACATGGGGTCCTGAACCAGCTCTAACTAGAGACAGGGAAACAGGAATATTCAATGAAGCTGGATAAAGGGACTGCTGCAATCGCCCTGTCTCCAATGGAAGAGCCCTGAGGAGTGAGCCTGGCAGAGCTAGGGCCTGAAGAAAATTCATGGTCAGCTCAAACAGGGTCTGGGGGGATAGTTGTACCCATGGATACAAATGGCAGTGCATTTCCACAAGGAAATGCTGAAAACAACAGTAAGTTCCTTTCTTGTTGGCAGTGAACAAACAACAGTCCAAACTAGGACTGAAACTCGCTTCTCGGATTCTTGCTCTTCTCGATGAGAATCAGGGTTCTTGGTTAAATGAGATGAGAACGAGACAAGAATTTCCCGGATTCTCACTGAGAAAAGTGAGAATCTCCACATGCTCTTATTAAATAAGAACAACAAAGACCCTTTTACTTACCTGGTTGCTTCTCTCCGACTCTGGAGAGTCTCAGTAACATTGTTACTGAGATCTTGTCAAGATCTCAGTAACATTTCTTGATTTTCTCAAGAATAGGAACAATTCTCATTTCAGCCCTAGTTCAAACTGAGCAGGGACAGGTTTTTAAACATTTTTTTTCTTGAAGTCCCTCCCTTGATGGCTGAGTCTCCACCCTCTGATGCCTGAAGCCCTGCACGCTAGCCTCATCACTATTCTAATAGCACACTTTTAAAAATTAGGCCAAATACACACATAATAGATCATCCCTGTTAGGAATGACACCTTCCCCCCTAAAAAACCATAGAACCCACACACACACCCGCCGCCCCTTGGCAGCACCCCACGAGACACAGGTCAAAGGGTGCAGGGGAACAGAAGGGGGGGGGGAAAGGAAAAAGAAAGAAAAAGCCCCATGCAAAACTGATTTGGTTGGAAGGAATAAGAGAATGAAACAAGGGAGGCTCCTGGGTAAACAATGGAGCAGCCAAAACAGGTGGCCCCCAGCTTTTGAGATGAGACCTCCATGGCTGCCCAAAACTCTGAGCAAGCAATAAATCTATTGTTAGGCTGATAGCTCCATGCCTTTTTAAGAATAGCCTTCTTCCCCTGTCTATAGAAACTTACTTTTGCCCTCTTGTTCATCCTGCCATGCCTCCCACTGAAATCCTCCAAGGCTCTATTTCCCCCAACACATCATGCAAAGGTTTCTTTTTCAGCCATAGCATTCCTGAGCGCCTTTGGGATCCCTTTTGTGCAAGAAGTGCCTTTGGGACCTTTTGCCTCACCTCTCAGAAACTCTATTACTGCCCTTACCCCCATGAGAAAATTGGGTCATTATTGAATGCAAACTCTGTGCATGCTTGCCTCAAGGATTTATCCCAGACCACTACCACCCTTTGGTCTGTCCAAGCTTCTTCGCCCCCACCCCCCCCCAAACGCCGCTGGATCTATAGGGTTACCGGTCCCTTTTCAACAGGATGGGATAGGTAATATTGATTATTTTCCCCTTTTCCCACTCTCTCCCTCTTGCAATGTCCACTTACACCAGGGTAACCAGACCGGAGGGTTTTGCTTTGTAAATTATTGTGTGTGTATATGTCAACTGTGCTTGATGGGAGGGTATAGAAAATTACTTGTATCATCCTAATTGGCCCGTGGGTGAACAGTTTATGTATTATACTTAGTTCTTTGTCAATAAATCTCCCTCATTTGTATCGTAGTATCCCCTTTCTGTGTTGGGGTGTGGGAGGAAAATTCTAGCCAACTGGCAGTGCATCATGCCCTCTGACTGATTCCAGTGGACATGCACAGACCCTTTGAATAAATTCAGCTAATTCCCCCTAAATTTAAGTGGTCTTTTGGATATTGAGGTACCAGCCCCCAATATTCACTCATGGAGTAGGTCTGTGTCCTAACATCCCATAAGCCAACTTTGAATGCATGACCTTCCAAATTGTTTTCAAAATTTCTACCACCCAAGCCACAACTGGGTGCTATTTTCATTTCAGGCAGCCTGGAAAGAGCTTGTATAATGTTCTCTAATTAAATTGCTGCTTGATAGACAATTGTAGAGGATGAGCAGTATGGCTGGATAGCTAAGGCTGCTTTCACACATGCAAATCTTTTAAAATGTCGGGGTGGGGACATATAAGCAAATCAGACATGTCTTTGATAACATTGGAATGCCCAGAGGCATGTGACTGAAGCTTTTGTGTGTGTTTACAAGGGTGATTGACTGAACTGTGAAATCTATCTCTGTCTATTGCCCTTGTAAATGCCCATAAAAGTGTCTGGTCATGTGCCTCTGGGCATTCCCATGTGATCAAAGACAGGTCTGATTTGCATGCACGTCCCCTATCCCAACCTTCTAAGGATGTGTTCTCGCATGTGTGAAAGCAGTCTAAGCTTTGTGACAGACTGCTATGCTAAGAGTTTTGAATTCCACTCCTTCCTAGGCCCTCGTGCTAACTATCTGCTAGTTTATTATGTAGAAAATCAGGAAACCGCTCATAGTTCCTTACCTTGTAGAACAGGGGACAGGGAGGCGTATCGAAGGTTCAGACAGGAGAAGCAGCAATCAGGCTTCTGGCCTTCCGTTTCCCTCCATAGGAAGTGATTCCTGTCTTCTGGAATATCTTACAAATGTTTGGTAGGCACAATTTAGATAGGCAAACAGACTTATCCGCTATATACAATTTTAACATGTCATCCTGGTATCCGTTCTTGAAATCCAGTGGTGGTATGGAGGAATATATTAAAATTCTAAAATGTTCTGTACTTCAGAAATTAGTCACGACCATGCGTTTCCAAATTTTTCATTCATTAGTTTTAGTGGGAAGGTATAAGAGGATCCCCCGAGATGATAGACTGTGCCCTTGTGGCTCAGGTGATATACAGGATCTTCCTCACTATTTGTTCAATTGTAAGTTATACACCAAGTTAGTTAAGAAACACATGGATCTTTCCCCTACTTCATGATAAAGTTTATTGTAATTCAGCTAAAAAACCTAAGCTTCTGTTTTCCTCACATAACCCTGAACATATTCAAAACACAGCTATTTTTGCTAGCTGTGCGGTGCAAATTAGAGAGAGCATATGACTGCCAATTTTAGTTATAGAGGAGAATTATTGATTTATGTTTTGTACTCGACTGATTTTTTGAACTGCTGTAGTTTGATGTTTTATTGATAGTTTACCATAACAGCTTTTTCTAAAATGGAACTATACCATTGATATCACCTGCAGGTCCTGTGGGGTTGTGGGGTCAAGGTCTATGGTTTGGGAAGAACCTACATTCTAAAAGGTGTGCCTGAGTGAGAGGTGCAAGGAAAGCTGGAAGAAAAGGGGGAATATTTGTCTGTCAGTCCCCAAGAGAATGGATTTGAAATACAGGGGTAGTGGGGCTGTGCTGTGACTCCCATAGAGCCACACCCACCTCTCCCTTATTCCTCTCCCCTCCATCCGACTCACAGCAGAGCTGGTTGCTGTCACATCGCACTGCTAGCACATGCACAAAGCCATCTCAACTGTGAGCAAGAGGTGGGGTGGACCAATGGAGCAGGGGCATGTGTTGCTTTTACTGCACAAGCTCCTGTGATGGCACCCTCAGTCACTTTGGGGGCATTTGTTCAGTAAAGGCAAGGGTGGGAGTTGAAGACTGGGTAGCTCCCTGCAATTCCCAATGCAGGAAGCACAAGCCCCTCAATCAGCACTGCTTCTGGGCGGTGATCCACACCACCCAGAGGCCAATAGCAGAGGGGAAGGAGGCATATTTTCCAGTTTGCTGCTGGGAGCCTTGCCTCCTCTCCCCAGAGAACCAAGATGGCTGATGAACTCTGCAGCCAGGATAGGAGGGATTACTGGTAAGCAGGGTCCTTAATTTTCTATGATAAAAAACCAACAAAATTATCCAATAAAAAACATCAAAATCAAGTTTTTCTGTGATTAAAATGAAATGCTGGACTTTAGTTTCCCTAGCCACAAGAAAGTTCCATGTGTTCTACAATTGAACAAATGTGCAAGCACAAACTGCACCAAATCTACCTAACAAGATGTGCTGGCTACAGAAGTTATGAGCTGGAGTGCACTGCACACGTGGGAGATGAGGTAGGAATCATCAGGGAGGGATGGTTGCTATCCTGGGGGATGGGGTCCACGATAGTGAGGAGGGGAGTAGGAGCCAAGCCAAGTCTTACTAGTGTGCAGGAGAATAACTGGGATAGTCAGGAATAGACCCGGCTAGAATGCAAGTCAGCTTTGCAAGTTAGTGGAACCTGCCCCACACATGTAGAGAACATACTGGGATGCTGGCTGATAGGGATGGGCAAACAGATCACGGTTCAGGTTCGGCCGTTCGGTTCGGCTGCGTTCGGTTTGGCCGTTCAGTTCGGGTTCAGCTGTTCAGGAAATGTTTTTATAAGGATTTTTTTGTTTTGGTTTTTTATGGTTTTTTTTGTTTTTTATTTGGTTTTATATGTTTTTTTGGGTTTTATATGGGTTTTTTAATTAATTTTTTTAATCTAATATTATATATATCTATGTACACTAAATCTAACTGCTATTAACTATTCTAAATGCTATCAACTAAATGGATTATCTAATAAGTACACAGGCCTACTCCTAAAAACACTAAAACTAAAGCACTAACGCTATCTATATCACTAAACTAACTCCTACAACTATCTATCTATCTATCTATCTATCTATCTATCTATCTATCCGTGGGATGGGGGGGAATCATAAACAACACAAGGAGGAGTACAAAACTGAAATGAAACCGAAATCAATCTAATAATCCTACTCTAAATGAAAAAAACAGGAGAAGGGAATCTGGAATGGAATATATGGGAGAGGGAAAAGATTCAATGGAGGGGGGAGGGAGGAAGGAAGATTGAACACAGGGAACACAGGGAACACAGGGAGGAGTAAAAACAAAAAATAACCACTAAATCTATCTAAGCAAAGCTAAATAAATAAATGAGAATATGGGAGTAGATGGGTTGGATGGGTGAAATAGGATGAGGATAGCAATGGTTTGGGGAGCTGGGAAATGCTGGGAGAGAGGGAGCCTTCTGAAACACCTGCTGTTCAGGAACAGTGACTATCTCAGAAGGTGTTGGGAAGGGGGGAGGCATTCAGTTTTGTTTCTTGCTGCTCCCGCCTCACCGCAAGCCCCATTGGCTCCATGCAGCCTAGCCCGTGGCCAATCACAGACTGCAAAGCCAGTGGTCTGAGGTGAAAAGGGATGGTGATTGGGCAGCCTGGCTGCTACTCCAAATCTCTCAACCCCTGGTGCCTGGAAGTCTGCTCCTCACTTGACTACCCCTCCCTGTCATGTTTGACCTTCCAGTGACACTTTTTTTGCCACCCGAACATGATCCGAACTGACCAAACTGTTCGGTTATTTCAATGTTCAGAATTGAGTTTGGTTTGGTCTGTTTGTGTTCGAATTCGGGTTCGGTCGTCCGAACAGGCCGAGTTCGGGTCGAACTCTGAACTTCCGAACCGCGTTCGCCCATCCCTACTGACCGAACCTGCTCTCCAGTCTCCCAGCCTTCAGCCCGCACCCTGGTAAGAACTGGACTCTCTCCTTTGCTCCCTAATGTGCCCTGATACCTGCCCCTCCCCAAAGCACCCTACTTATTTACCTTGATACCTGCCCCTGCCCCCAGCACAGCATGCTCATCCAGACTCCCTTCTACCCCCTTCCACCAATCCATTGATTCCCTGCCTAAGAGGTTGAACAGGGGCTTGTGTTGTGCCTCTTCTGACCACCAGCTACACACTCAACATGGGATGTGCCTTGGCAACCCTGTGAGGTGCCTGTCTCATTTTAAAAAACCCTCCTTCTCTCTCTCTCTCTGTGCCTTCCTCCCATCCACCCATCCTGTTTCTGTCCCCTCCTGCCTTCCACCACGTTCTGTTTATACCCTTCCCTGTCCTTTCTGCCATCCACACACCCCTTTCAACCTCTCTCCTCCTCTCTGCCTTCCCCTAAGCCACCCATCCCCATTTCTCCTTCTCCTCCTCCCTGCCTCTCCTGTTTCTGCCTCTCCCCACCAGCTTCCCTTCCTTCCACCCAACCACCCCTCCCCCTCCTCCTTTCTACCCCTCCCTGACTTCCCTTCCACCAATGCCCTGTTTCTACCCCTTCCCTCCCCACCACCTGAAAGTCCACCAGCTGCCACAATATATATCCTGACCCTCCTCTCCCATCCCTCCTCGTACCATTCCTGGTTGTGTTTGCTTTCCAGCAGGCTGGTGTATCACACAGCAGAAGGGACATGGAGTGTGAGGTGTAAACAGGAGACAGTGCTATGCAGCTGAATGAATGCCACCCTTGTACCTCACACTCCCTGTCCCTTCCAAGTCATCCCTTCCAAGAATCCAAAAAAGAGTGGATATGGTGGGCAAGAGGAGGGAAAGGGAGTATTATGCTGGGGAACTAGGGTGCAAGCAAGTCTAATCTGGTTGTTTCCTGGGCCTGTTCCTTATTGTCCTCATGTTTTGAAATAATAACTGTCTGATGAATCTGGCTCCAGTTATGTATTGGGCAAGGGGCCCTACTTCTGCCAGTTCTAATCTTAAAAATCCATGGTTGATATTCATTCTGGCTCGTTGGCTAAGGTGTTTGGACAAGGTTGCCAGCAATCAATTGTTTGTCTTTAATGTTGCTGCAAAGAGCCTGATTTTGACAGGTGTATATTTAGCCCGACTTTGTTTTTTAAAAGGATTTATCTTTACCTTTCAGTGTGGAACGCCAAGCTCACCCAAGGAGGCAGCCACTGAACCATGGCAAACAACACAAAGGTAAAGGATGGTCTGGGAAAATCCATATAATTTGAGATACCTCAATTAAGAAACATTTACTGAGGCCAGAAATGCCATAAGAGTCTCTCAGAACAACAACAGCAGAGGGCATCATAGTGGAAATGGGAGAAAGAGAGAAAGAAATAATATTATTTAGAATTACACGTATTTTACACTTCTTTTCACTCCTTTTTGTGGCGTTCCCTGTTGGCAAAACTTCCCTTCTAGTCAGGCCCGATGAGAAGGGGGATGTGGGGTATTATTGAATTGTACCAGGGCCGCAAGCTTGAGGGGCAGGGGGCAAACTACAACAAATGTCTTGCTTAATATACATTAAAATATGATGAGTATGGATGTGCACGGGAGGTGGGAGGGTAGGTTTTGTTTTTTGTGTATCCAAGTTTTGTGTTTTTGTGTTGTTTTGTCTTTTTGTCTTTCATAGAAATTTACTGTAGATAAAAATGGAATGTATAATACACATTAAATGATAATACATAATGACTAGTATATAACTCGTAAATAAGTGTTTTTAAATAAAGGCATGTAGACTACACAGAGAATAAAAAGCAATGCAGGCATGGATTAGAAAGCCACCTGCCTCTGTGTACCTCCTCCTTCTTCAAGCTCCAAGCTCTCAGATCACACCTTCTAGCCCAAGGTTCCTAAAACCTGCTATCCTGGTTCTCCCCTTTCTTTCCCCAAGATACCCCCTCCTCCACAAGATTCCCCAAACCTACTGCCCTGCGTCTCCCCTTTCTTCCCCAAGCCCTGGAAACACTGGGAAGAGGCTTCCCTGCTTCCCTCCTTACTCAGGTAATCCCAGGTCAGCTGTGCAGAGTCATAGTGGGGGAGGCAGACTGCAAGCCTCCCCATCTCACACTAAGCACAGGATTGTGAGTGAAGCTTAGAAGCCGCATCTCTCACGATAAATTTGCGAGTTGTCAATGCTTGGAACACAAAACTTGGAGGAAACCCTCCAAATTTTGGGTTCCCTGAAAGGGGCATTTTGGTCAAAATTTGGGTTCATTAGAACCTGAATTGCACACCTCTAATGATGAGTAAAATAACCATAGGAAATAATATCTGTGTAAAAAAAAGTACCAGTATGGTCTCCAGAAACTGATTTCAAAACTTATGACAGGGCATGGGAGGCAGCTGGACCTCCAGCCACAAGGATATACTGGAGCCCCACATTTCTCTCAGTGGTTTGCTTCTTGTTACCACCAAATGGGCTGATTTTTGCCATTTTGGGGTGTTTTCTGAAACAAAATGATCTAAGCGCAAAGTGGCATTAGCAGCACAAACGCAAGATGTATCTCAGCTGTTCTGCATGGGGCTCAGAAAAGAAAAATGGTCCTTTAAAAAATGGAAAGCTAATTCTAATGAGGAAGATAGGAAAGAGCATAAGCACTAGCAAATTAGATGTAAAATGTTGTTAAAGCAGGCTAAGGGAGAATTTGAAGAGAGACTTGCTAAGGAGGCAAAAATGAATAATAAAAACTTTTTAAAATACTTCAGAAACAAGAGGCCTGCTAGAGAGTCATTTGGACCATTAGATGACCAAAGCATAAAAGGGTTACTCAAGGAGGATAAGACCATTGCAGAGAAGCTGAATGATTTTTTTGCTTTGGTCTTCACTGCAGACGATGTTGGGGAGATTACCCAGAACTGTTCTTTGAAGGTGATGAATCAGAAGAGCTGTCACAGATCAACGTAACTCTGGAAGAGGATCTAGAGCAAATTGACAAAGTAAATAGTAACAAATCATCGGAAACAAATGGCCTACACCCCAGAGTTCTGAAGGAACTCAAATATGAAATTGCAGACCTACTACTGGTAATTTGTAACCTATCACTAAAATCTGCAACTGTACTGGTGGGTAGCGGATGTAACACTGATATTTTAAAAGGGTTCCAGCAGAAATCCTAGAAACTACAGACTGGTAAGCCTGATGTCTGTGCCAGGAAAAATGATGGAAACTATTGTTAAAAACAGAATCATGGGGCATATTGATATATATATGGCTTAATGAGGAAGAGTCAACATGGATTTAGCAAAGGGAAGTTGTGCCTCACTAATCTATTGGAATTTTTTGTAGGGATGGGCGAATGCGGTTCGGAAGTTCGGAGTTCGGACCGAACTCGGTCTGTTCGGTCGACCAAACTGAACTTCCGAACCGAACTCAAATTTAAAACTGAACCGAACAGAATTTCTGAACTCTGTTCTGTTTGCCCATCCCTAGCGGCAACATACACTTAAAAAACCCTAGTTTTGAATGGCCAAACTTGGTTCGGAAGTTCGGAATTCGACCGAACTTGGTCTGTTCAGTCGACTGAACTGAACTTCCGAACCGAACTCGAATTTCAAACCAAACCGAACTGAACCAAATTTCCGAACTCGGATTTTAAACAAAACCGAACCGAATTTCCGAACTCCGTTCTGTTCGCCCATCCCTAATTTTTTGAGGTTGTAAACAAGCATATAGATAAGGGGAAGCCATTTGATATAGTCTATCCGGATTTTCCAAAAGGCTTTGATGAGGTCCCTCATCAGAGATTTTTGAGGAAATTAAAAAGTCATAGGATAAGAGGCAGTGTCCTATTGTGGACTGGTAACTGGCTAAAGGATAGAAAGCAAAGAGTAGGACTAAATTGTCAGTTTTCACAATGGAGAGAAGTAAATAGTGGAGTAACCCAGAGATCTGTATTGGCACTTGTGTTGTTTAATGTATTAATTAATAATCTGGAAAGGGGAGTGAGGTGATAAAATTTTCAGACGACACCAAGTCATTTAAGGTAGTTAAAACCCGAGCAGACTGTGAAGAATTGCAGGAAGATCTTGAGAGATGGGTGACTGGGCATCCAAATGGCAGATGAAATTTAATGTGGACTAATGCAAAGTGATACACATTGGCCGCTTTTACTATGCACATGCACCGTGGGGTAAGGGAAGGGACCCGGGAAGTGCAGGATGTTGAAGGGTTTGGGGATTGAAGACTCTCAGGGGTCTGGGAGTGGACAGGACAAGCACACAAGGAGGGAACCCGGTAATGTGAAAAGGGGAAGGAGGGAAAAGGATCCCTGCAGCCACAACCGAAGTCAAACCACAAACACTCACCCCAGCCACTTACAACACCTTGCACCACAGTCACTCACACCAACTCGCACCACACTTGCACCAAGGTCAGGAATATCACCAATCGAACTCACAACAACAGGAAGGGGGCCAGTCTCACAGACACTAGGGCTCAGATCACCAGCAAGGTTTGTGTGCTCAGGAGCTGCCTTTATCCTCTGTCTCCCTCAGTCCACGCAAGCACTCAGAGCGCCGCAGGAGCGAGGCTGGGGGTGTGGCCCCTGCTGGGGGCAGCAGCATGTCAGTGGCTCCACCCCCAGCCTCTGAACGCAGCTGTGTGTGTGGAGGGGATTCCTGCACTGACAGGAGCAGTTCCCACCTATCCTGCAGGCATGATGGTGGCAGTGCCGATCCCGGAAGTGGCATGCCCCCCACTGATCAGGCCCCGTCCCAAGCCGGAACCTCCCTTCAGTGCCGATGAGCTCCGTGTCTCCATTCACCACCCCAGGTCTTATATCAGAGACCCCTGTATAGGGACCTGACAGTTCTATTAGATCTGTCAGCTGCTTTTGATATGGTTGATCACGAGATGTTGGTGGCACGCCTGCGGGACTGTGCAGGGGTGGGCAGGACTATTCTTGAATGTTTCCGCTCATTACTGACCAGGAAAACCCAGCGAGTGGTACTCGGGGAGTATTTTCCATCATACCGAGACCTCGCATGTGGTGTCCCGCAGGTTTCAGTGTTGTTCCCCCTCCTGTTCAACATTTATATGCAGCCTCTCGGTGAGGTGATCAGGAGGTTTGGTGTACAGTGCCACCAATATGCTGACGACACCCAGCTATACCTCTCTCTTTCAACAGACCCAGACCGTGCAGTCTCCATGCTTACTCGGTGACTGACGGCTGTGGGGGATTGGATCAGGGCTAATCGACTGAAGCTGAATCCCAAAATGACAGAGGTGATACGGGTGGGTAAGGTGATGGAGTTAACAGCCCCCATCATTTATGGGGGCTGTCCTCCATTGGTTCCGCAGGTGCGGAGTCTGGGGGTACTCCTCGATGTGCAACTCCACCTGGATGCTCAGGTGGAGGCTATGGCGAGGGGTGTCTTTCGCCAACTACACCTGGTACGTTGGCTTAGGCCGTATGTTTTGGACTCCGACCTGGCCACCATCATCCATGCTTTCATCACCTCAAGACTAGACTATGGTAACTCACTCTATGTGGGGCTACCCATGGTGATGGCCCAGAAGATGCAGCTGGTGCAGAATGCAGCGGCCCATCTTTTGGTGGAACTGGGCTGCCGGGAGCACATTACACCAGTGCTCTGTTCTCTGCATTGGCTGCCATAGTCTTCTGAGCCCGACTCAAGGTGTTGATTTTAACCTATATGGTCTGGGCTCTGTCTACCTGCGGGACCACCTCACACCCCGGGTACTGGACCGGCCCCTGCGGTTATCTAGGGATGCCCTTCTTGTGGTCCCCTGAGTTTTCTGGGGGGCCACGCAGGGGAAGGTGTTCTTGGTGGCCGCACCGAGGCTGTGGAACTCCCTTCCGGTGGGGATGCATCTGGCTCTGGACCTTCCCTCCTTTTGAAAAAGTTGTAAGACTTGGCTGTTCTATCAGGTGTTTGGTGGGGTAGATGGGTAGAGGGTGGGGGAGGAGAGGGATGGGGGGGAGTGGTATGTTTTTATAATTTTATGGTTATATAATTGTTTTTATGTTGTTGTAAGCCACCCCAAGCTGCCTGTGGCAGGAGGGGCAAGATATTAAGTCTTTTAACAAACAAACAAACAAACAAACAAACACTTCTGAGTCTAGGGCTGTTCCTTCAGGTGGCACTGCAGGGACCTGGAGGAGGATGAGGGGCTACCTGCTGTTCCAGCCCCAATCTGGACAGCCCATTTAAAAAATAAATAAATAGAGAATTGTGTGGATCAATTCCGGACAAATGGCCACCCTACTTCCAGGCCCTCAGGCTAGAGGCCTATACAGCACCAGTCCTTTTCATGACACTGTTTTCCATACCTGCAGGCACATTGCTGAATTAGTAGGGCATCTGGGCTCCATTTTTCTAGGCTAACTGCTTGAACTGGTCACTCAGAAACCCTAATGTGTGGAAACTTAAAGTCCTGCTCTCCATCTGGGGCAGACAGGAGTGGTTGTGAGACTCAGGTGAAGTGACTGAGGTCTAGAGACTCAGAATTAGAAGATAGACAAAGTTTGGGGTAAAAAACCTCAGTGTTATTACACATTTGAGAAATTGCCTTTTATCCTGACCACCCTGAATGCAGACCAGTACTGGGGCTGTTGTGAGACAGGTGAGTGGGTGATAAATTGGGTTAACTGTGCCATACTGAACGGTGTTAGTCATTTTATTTCTTGCTTTTATCCTATTTGTAACTTTATGCCTTTTTTCCTGGGGACTACTTGCCTATCTCCTCCACCCCCATAGAACTAAATATTCCAGTTTTTTTTAGCAGTGTTAGAGCTGTGTGATCACTGGGTCAACCCGAGTCACTCACAACCTTGTACCTACACCCCTCTTCTATTTCCGAGGGAGGTTACACAAGGTAAGTCCCTGGACACTGACAGCATAACGTCTGAATGGATCTTGCAGCCACCCCATTGGGACAGTGGGTAATCCCCCACTGGGTGTTTTTAGATGAGCACAGTTGGAGGGATGTGGTCCATGTCCGCTGAGTGGAATGTCCACAGAACGCCCACACACTTGCAGTGGGGGGGGGGGAGATTCTAACAGGCTGGCTTCCCTCCCTCCCACAACTATCCCCATCCAACTGCCCACCCTCTGCCTTTACACAGCCTCTGACACCCTGGAAATGGCTGCAGCAGCCAGTAACCCCTTCCTGCCCAAGATTTTAGGAGTCAGTGCAGTCGCTTGCAGTCCCGGTCGACAGGCACATACTGAGCGGGACACACAGGATACTGTTGTCTGAGCTGCTGTCCTCCATGATGTTGGCTCTTCTCTTGTGTGTCATAAGCTGCCTTTGTTGTGCTTTGAGACAACATAGGGTTGTATTTTGCACATGGGTACTTTAAGAGCTCCCTAGAGAGTTCCTGGCAGGACTGTGGGTGGGACCAGAGAGGGAGCCAGACACAGACCTGTCTGCTGGCATGGGTGGTTAACCCGGTTCATACAGGCAGAGGATAGATACATGGGTGCCTGTCCCTGTGCACTTTTTTGGCTTCCCACTCATGGGGCACTCCAGATTTTTCTCCAGTCCCCCATGAGTGGCCATGAGTGAGTGCTACATGGGACACGAAAGTGGACCTCCACCCACACCATCTTCACCCAAGGGATTGAGTGGGTAGTTGATGGGTGGACCTGCATAGTTGTAGCTCCTCAAAAAACACCCCATGTCATAGAATCATAGAATGTCAGATTTGGAAGGGATCTTATGGGTCATCTATCCCAAATCCTTGCTTCAATTCAGGATGATTATGAATGTAACATCCCTGATAGGTGACTGTCCAGCCTTTTTTTAAAACCTCCAGTGATGGAGAACCTACAGTTCTCCCTAGGCAACTTGTTCCATTATTGCACAACTCTTACTATTGGGAAGTTTTACCTGGTATTTAACAAAAATCAACCTTCTGGTAATTTAAGTCCATTATTTTTAATCCTGCCCTCTGTAGTAAAGAAGAACAGTTCCTTGTCCAGGGGCGGCTGGTGGGTTTTGAGTTTGGAGGGGCAGTAAGGCCGGCGAGCCGGTGGGTGGAGCCAGGGCAATGGTGGGCGGAGCCAGGGCAACGGTGGGCGGAGCCAGGGCAACGGTGGCATTGCAGAACCCAGCAGCAAGGATTTCCCATGGTTAACAATGGATGGTCATTACGTTGCTTAATGCTGCTGGGATGCTGGTGTGCGACGCACTGCCACTGGGAAATAGAGAACCCTCTTACATGGGTCGTATATGCTCTATTTCCCACTGGGTCCAAATTAACCATAGTAGGGTAAAAAAAAACAGATCACGTTGACATCGCCTACCTTTATCCCGAATCCTCGATTTTCATGGCATCTTTGGCCACCTGTAGTCTTCTGAAGGTGTAGGGTTTGGGACAAGCCTTCCTTCTGGCTTGGAGAACTTGGGAGGACTGAGTTAGCTCCCTGTTCTGTGACAAGCTGAATCAGAAGAGAAGGAAAGGGAAGATAAAGACAGGACAGGGGAGAAATAGGAGGGTACGGGTTTGGTTTTGGAGCATGAGAAGAGGAAGGGGGAAGAGATGGGTTCAGGAGGGAGACAGGGGGAAAGGGTGTCCTTGTCTTCAGCCTTCTCTTCTGCCGTGCTCCTACCTACTTTCTCCTCTGTTCACAAGGAAAGCAAGGTGAGGTGTGGAATCATGCCAGGTCTCCGACAAACTGGATAGAAAAAAGAAGCAAAATAATTTGGATCTTTGCATTTTGAATGGCGTTTTTAATTTAGCTTCTTTGTGGACCTCTCCCCCAAAGAAGAGGTCCAGGACCCTCCCAATCCCTATGCTGTCACTTACCATTATCCGGAATGCTCTTCATTCCATGCTGTCCTTGGCTGCTGATAGTTTTCTAGGGTCCCAGTCTATTCCCTGTTCAGGTCCCACAGCTGGTCTTCTTGAGGCCTCAAGACACAGTGTGACTTCAGGCTTCATTAGACCTATAGAAGCCCTGTAACTCCTAAAGTCAAACACTGCATCTGGAAGCACAGTGGTAGTGGGCACAGTTGCTGTAGAGGCCCCTATGGATGTGGTTCTGGAGCC
>QEPC01009291.1:183436-208138 GCA_003113815.1 Sphenodon punctatus
GAGGGCAAAATGATCCTGCCCTGGGTGGGCTTCAACGATGATGGACCCACTTGGCACTGCCAAGTGGGTGGCGTGGCACACTACACTACCTAGCTAGCTTCCTTGAGATGATTATTATTAAATAACAAAATACTAATAAATCTAATCTATCTAATACTAAGTGGACTGGAGTGGAAAAAAAGATCCAATTTCAGCCGGATGGCCAAATGCAAAACTCACTCTGAGTCTGAGAGAAGAGCAACTGAGTCACAGTGCACACTCTCAGAAGCCAGAGCCAAAGAAAGCTAAAATGGCGCCTGTGTTCATATATATGCTCTGCTCCGCCTTCTCACTCAATCTCTGCAGCAGACAGCCCCCACCCTCTCATCACCACATGAGAGGGAAAAGCCATGCAGCAGAGAAACTAACTATGAAGTTTAAAAATACACAGTCACACAAGCACTCTCTCTCCCCACCCCCCAGCCAATCACATCCACTCCTCCACTCACGTCACAGCAAAGGCACACAGCACATGGTTTCTGCAGCTCTCCCCATCCACCGCACCACCCCTCCCCCTCCCCTGGGCGGCAAGAGCTACAGCCCCAATCACAGCCTGCCATGCAGGTTTTTTTCCCTATAACCCCCATGGAAGTCTGCCCCCAGCGGCTGGCAATTTCCCTACTGTGGGCTGGGACGGCAACGCTAGCCGCCCAGCACGTGTTTTGCAGACATTTGCCCCTTGCAGGGCTCAGTTAACTCTGGGCTTGCCTTCCCCTCACCTTTTCATAACTTATTAAACTGTTCCGGTCAATCATTGGTGGTTCAGTGTCCCAGCCCCAGCCCCCCACCTCCCCCTCCTTCCCCCGACGCCGACAAGTCAATACTGACAATTAGAGATCAATGCACATGCGCAATCGCATCGCATCGCACATGCACATTGACAAACCAGGAAGTTTGGGGTCCCGGCGTGTCTGAGACAGCCGCGCCGGGGCTCTGAAGACTAAACTGGATGCTGGGGAGCCCAGGGAAGGGGAGGATTGGAATCGGATCAGTAGTATTCGCCGCAGGGGGGCCTGGAGGAAGTCGGGAGGGCGGTGCCCCAGCCTCCCTGATGCTAGAGCCGCCCCTGTCCTTGTCATCTTGTTTGTTGCAGCCCTTTAGGTGTCTGAAGACTGTTATCATGTCTCCCCTTAATCTTCACTTTGCTAGACTAAACATATCCAGTTTCTTCAACTTTTCCTCATAAGTCTGTCTTCGAAGACCCTTTATCATCTTTGTTGCTATCCTCTGAAACTACTCCAATTTGTCAATGTCCTTCTTGAATGGAGTGCCCCAAACTGGACACAACACTCCACTAGTCTGACCAGTCCTGAGTAGGTTGGAATTATTGCCAATCTACTGACTTGGAAATATGCTTCTGTTAATGCAACCTTACATTAAATTAGCTTTTTTTGCAGTCACTTTACATTGCTGCATTGTGTTCAGTTTGTGATCAACCACAATTTCTAGATCGTTTTTGCACATACTGTTGCTAACCCAGGTTTCTCCCATCTTAAGCTTGTTCTTTTGGTTTTTCTTCCCTAAATTATAGCGTTGCAGAATGCAAGAATGAAGGATCCCCATCGAACATCTAATGCCTCAAGGTAGAACCTGACACTTCTCATTTCCTAGAAGAGCTTAGCATGTTAGATTGGAAGCCCTCGCGTCCCGCTCTGTAGAATTATCTATGATCCTGTGGCAGCACAAAAACATTCTCGGGTTACTGGGACCTTGATTCTCATGGCACCACTGAAGTACAATTCAGCTGCTTATGAGCCTCCAGTTGTTTACACCAGTTTTGCACAAAGGTTACACTGCTGAATAGAATGGCAATATTGCTGATTACGACAGTGATAAGTTACCAGATAAAAATGTTGAGCTGTGGGATACTGAAAAAAGAGACATCCATTTTGTTATTTGGATATGTAGTTAGAATAAGGGATATCCGTCATGTAAATAAGTTCCATTGTGCTTTCTAAAGGTGTGGGGTTCCAAAGTAAGGGATAATCCGTTAAAATAAGGAGTATCCATTAAAATAAGGCAAGGCCTGGCAATCCTACACCAGTGAAACCCCTGGAAAAGAGTCAGGCCTATCTTTTATACATGATTTAGTGGCACTGCAGAAATTTTCAACACTCAGGACCACAGACAGAGAATGGGGGACTCCATGTAGGAACTATCAGTTATTCTGATCATCACAGTGGGGTGATGATCAGCAACTGTTGCATGACACTGAAGTCAGTCATTGCTGACTGGCTTTGAGTAGGCCTCAGAAGGGATGGGTCTTCAGAAGGGATTTGAAGGAAAAGAGAGAGAAGTGGCCTGTAATGGGTCAGAGGGTGGCCCTTTAATGTGCTTTGGGAATTTCCTTGGCCCTGGCCCTGCCTGGGACTATAAGAGCCCGCCACTGTGTAAGCTCTAGCAGTCAGACCCTAGCTCTTGAAAAGTGAAGTGCTGCAGGAGATCTAGCCATGCCCTGGGAGCTCACCAGGTTATTGACTGGAGGAGTAAGTTGGGCATAAGGAATAAAGTAGTAGCCATATTTTATATATTGGCACAATAAAATAACACAAGGTATGGATACTGGTCTGAGATCTTAATTTTGGTCTTGCCCTGCTGTGACTCCTCAGGGGAGCAGAGTTGTCATCTTGCATGTGGTGGAGAATGCAGGCAGTTTGATCCTTCATCTGGCTCTCCCCAAATGCAAAGCACTACGAGCCCACCCAAGCATCAGAGCCCCATGCTGAAATGGCTCATGAAGAACCAGCAGCAACTTCAGCATCAAGCCTGAGAAAGTCAGCAGCAGTTCCAGAGATTTATGGTGCAGCAGCAGCAGCAGCAGCAGCAGCTGTTTGCCTTGCAGCAACAGGCTGCACAGCAGCAGTATATGGACCAGCAATGGTTTCAGCTCTAGTGATTCTGGGTTCAGCATCAAAAAGCACAGCAGCAGTTTCTGTAAGGCCTAACCATGCCAGGTACCCTTGGAAGTGATGGAGCAATTTTATTACTTCAACCTTATGCTGTGAGTATGGTCAAAATGGGACCAGGGGATGCCATGAAATATTTTTAGAGACTTTTAATTGAGTGGCTATAGCCAAAGGGTGACCCAAATAACTCTGGGTCCTCAGGTTAGCCCCCTGCCTCACAGGGAAGCTGCAACCAGCTTACTGGGTGATGGCACGGGGCAAAGGACTTTGATCGCATCGAAGAGGCCATTTTGGAGTTGTTGGGCCTCATGGTGGAGGGTTATCAGTAAGAACTGTGAGCGTTCCATTTCCCCCTGGGGGCTTGGCGATGGACCTCAGTAACAGCCTGGGCTAAAAACTACCATGATCGGGGACAGCACTGATCCTGCCTGGGTTAACATCTGGTGGGCAGGATCGGACATGACAGCACCGTGGGTAGCCACACAGGTTAAAGTGTAGTCACCCGTAGTATCATCTCATTTGAAAATACCCTATAGTTCTTGGACTTACCCTGTTATGGTTCCTCAGGGGAGCAGTTACGTGACCCTATTTGTATTATTAAGTTTAATGGAATCAGTCTTGAGGCTAAAGCCAAACAACTGTTCCTCTTTTAGTAGGATCAGGCCTCAGCTGTGTGTACACATGTGTATGTGCTCACACACAGATCTAAAGGTATGTTTGGAACAGGTACACATAAGTGTGTGTGCATGTGTGCACGTGGGTTTTCTGTATGATCACATCCATTTCAGCGTGAGGCAGTGTCCACATGAACAGTCATTAATACAGGTGTGTATTCCAGCAAATTGGGGCCACATGTTTCCTTTCTATAGCAAGCAATTGTGGATGAAAGCTAAGAGAGCACGAACTCACATCTCTGTGCCACTGCAAGCACCTCCCACTACCCTAGAGGTGGTTAGGTGTCTCTATTGTAGGTGTATCTGTGTGTTGTCTGAGTTGCTGGTGTCCCAGATTTATTCCTGTTTTCTAGGTGGAGCCTGAATGCCAGTGGATTAGAGGTGGGCTCAGACTATGTTCTTATTAATGGTCCTGCATTTCCAGAGTACATTTATATCTTATCAGTGCTGTTTATCAATAGGTTAAATAAACCATTGTTCTTCATCTGACATTGGGTCTGCATTGCACTAAGGATAGGTGGACACTGGAGGTCTGTCTGTCTTTAGACCTCCCCTCTTTCCATTGATAGTGTAAGACCTGGCTGTTCTGCTGGGCCTTTGGTGAGGGAGACAGGTGATGGGGGGGAAGGGGGTTAGGGCTAGGAATTCTTTTTTTTTCCCCAATTTTTTTCCCCTGCTATGGTTATTTTGATGTGTATTGGTTTTATTGTTATTTTAAGATAACAGGTTAAAATGTTAACAGGTCCAAGATGCGTGAGCAGGAGGGGGTGGCATAAAAATATGAGGAAAACAAATACATTAAATTGCATGCCAACTGTGGCTTATGGTTATGAGGAACAACACATGAAGGGAATGCAGATGGATCAGAAAACAGCTCAGCTGTGCCTGGCAAGGCTGCAGAGGCATCGGAGGACTCTGCTGACATCACAAGCTGTGAAAACAACAGAGGTTGCTGGGACCTCCTGCCCTGGTTAGGACAGCTTTCCTTTGCAGAGATGAGATTGTTGCACACCCAGAAATGAGACAGGACACCATTCGTGGATTTAAACATGTCCGCATTCTTTATTCATCCAAATTACACAAATTGAATAGGTGGGGGGGTGACATCGCCTACGATCTGGGTCCAGTATCACTATCAACCATTAACTCTGCCAAGGTCTCTCCATAACCTCAACAACCTTGGCCCAACGATAACTGTGCTCCCCCTCGTCCAGTGCAGGGTGCGCGGCCCAAGGGGTGGGGCTTAGTTCCTCTGGACTTGAGTAAGGAATAGGTGCCCGGCGGTGGGGGGCCATACAATGCCGTACCACCATCCCAGGTCACCTCTTCCCAGGGTACCCAACGCCTAGCTTGCCATACTCTGCATTGCATTAAGCGCGGTTTCCCCATCTCTTAAGGAGATGACTCCTATGAATTCTTAACCTAAATCAACCCGATACTGGACACCCGCCACCAAGGAACCTCTGAGTGCTTTCGGACGGATCAACCACCACCACCACCCCTCCTAATGCTAAACCTATCTTACCTACACACTAATCCTTATCCCAACACCCTAACAATTGCTGCCCTCAGTGTTTGGAGATACCGGTCGTTACCTGACAAGGACAGGTGAACTCCATCTTTTCTAAATAATCCTAATTCCTTATGCGAAATCCCATTATGCCTAATTGTTGCCCATCCCATCCCGTCTAACCACTTTCTAATTTCCCTATTTATGGTCTTTCTTGTCCTATCAATTTTTCTAGGTGGGATCCTGACTCCCCAACTAACCCTTTCCACTAATTCCGTCCAAATTAGTTCAACCCCTGGCAGTACCTGTTTTACTTCCTCTATGTCCCTCTTTATATCCCTAATTAATTGCACCCCTTTGAGTTTTGGAATATCGTTTTCACCTAAATGGATTACTACAATGTCAGGTCTCCCCTTCCTGGTTTGCAAAGTCATGGCAGAGAGTAGCTGGTGCTATTTCATGCCGTTCTGGCCAAACCAGTGGATAACAGCCTTCTGGGATAATCCCAACTGAGATCCCCAACCGAGGGTTCTCACTGCCTTTGCTGCCCAGCGCACCAGGCTATGCCCCATGATCCAAATGACCAGTTTTCGACTCACGGCGGCATCTGTTGAAAAAAGACATTGTGTGTTACTTTTGTCAATAGGTCGGCGTCCCCTGCATGTATGTGCTGTAAGCTCTTGATCACCACCGACTGATTGCTTGGATGTCCCTCCCTGGCATCCCTGTCTGGGCTGCAAAGGTGGCTGCCCCTATTCTGAATGAATGGGACCCATATTCCATATGTGGAAGGTGAAGCTTGGCCAGTGCTGTTCTTAAAACACTAGCAAACTGGTATCTAGTCACCGGTGTCCCATGGGAGTGGCAGAAAAATGTCCCTTGTACATTTGGTTGTATGGCCCCATAAGCCCAGAGGGCAAGGACCGGGCATAACCATTCATCACCTGCTTGGGCCAATCTGATACTATGCCCGTATCCCCTCTGGTCTGTTTTCAATTGTCTGAGCTGAATGACTACCCTCTGGGTCCCCACCTCTACATCCTGCCATGCTAAGGCCCTGTTCGACCTGTCCCTGGCAGATTCGACCACCAGCTCACTTACACAGAAGGCCCCCAAAAAAGCTAACTTGAATAAAGCTGAAAAAAGGTTCAATTCAAAATTACTGTAACAAACCAGTTGATGTGCGCTAACAATCTGGACTAGAAGTGGGGGAGTAATAGGTAACCTAGAGTCCTGGCTGATGGGCTGCTGGCGGGTCCATGCCTCCAAAAGACATCAGGTAAAAAATCCCTTTCCCGGTGGCTGGTAACCGGCTAATTGGCTCATGAAGCCTAATGCTGCCAGTTTCCCAGCGATTGTTCTTGGTGCTAATCCCTCCCTCCTTAGCGCCATAGCAAACTGTAAAACCTGCGCCTCTCGAATTGGGAAACCCAGTCACCATCCTCGTTGGGCTCTGAATTCCTGGAATGACTGCAAGGCGCTGGCATATGCTGCTCTGGTCCGGGGGGCCAAAGAACCCTGCACAGTAGTGCAGAGCTCTATGATCCAAGGGTCCACAGATCTGTGGGGATAGGCTCCGTGATCGGGTTGGCGTGCGGGGCGAGGTGGAGAAAACGGTCCATCTGGAACCGAGAAAGAGCATCTGCAATCTCATTCTCGAGTCCAGGGACATGCCTGGCATGAAATAAGATGTTATGTTGCAGGCAGACGAGCACCATTACCCATACCAGTGACATGACCCTTCCTGATCGTGATGACAATGTGTTGATAATATGCACCACAGCTTGATTGTCGCACCAAAAGAGGACCACGCTGTTTGCCAGCTCCCTGTGCGACAACTGGACTGCTACCATGATTGGGAATAGTTTGTCAAGTCCCTATTTAATCCCTCTGAACACAACTCGTCTGGCCACCGAGCTGCGCACCACCCTCCCCTGAAGAAAACTCCAAAGCCCATGGTACCTGCTGCATCAGAGTGTACCTCCAACTCTGCTTTCAGCAGGAGCTGTTCCCTCCATACATTGACAGTGTTAAAATCCTGGAGAAATGTGAGCCATACCCCCATGTCCTGCTTGATGTCCTTCGTGATCCTAATACGACGGTGGGGTGCTGGGTTACCTGCCAGCTTACCATACAATCGTGACAGGAATGCCCTACCAGGCGTGATGACCCGGCATGCAAAGTTGAGGCTGCCTATCAATGACTGCAGGTTCCGGACCATGATCTTTTTGAGGGTCATGCACTCCTCCAGCTTGCTGACTAATGCCTGAATTTTTTCCAAGGCCAAATGTGACATCCCTTCCACTGTGTCCAACTCTATCCCCAGGTAAGTGAGGGACGTAGACAGCCCTTCTGTCTTTTCCTAGGCCAGCGGAATACCCAAATGACACGCCACCCGCTGGAAGGTGGCCACTAAATCAGGGCACTCTGACATAGCAGCTCGGCCGATGAAAAGGAAGTCGTCCAGGTATTTTGTAATGCCCCCTTTTTTCACCGAATCACAAACAACCCATTACACAAGGGAGCTGAAATGCTCGAAAGCCGAGCAAGAAATAGAGCATCCCATTTGTCATAATAATATTTGCCCTGAAAGTGGAAACCTAAAAGCGGGAAGCTGTCAGGGTGTACTGGCAAGAGGCAGAATGCCAATTTAACATCGCATTTCGCCAGCCATGCACCGACTCCAAATTGTTTCACTAATGCAACTGCCGTGTCGAAAGTTGCATAGTGAACGGATACCAGTTCCTTGGGGATTCCGTCGTTAACCGAATGGCCCCTCGGGTATGATAAATGATGGATTAAACGGAACTGGCCCAGGGCCTTCTTAGGTACCACGCCTAAAGGTGAAAATACCATGTTCGGGAACGGGGGGGCTGTAAATGGGCCGGCCACTCATCCCTCAGCTCTCTCCTTCTTCAATTTGTCGGCCACTACCGCTTCCATTCCTAATACCAATTTTAGATTAGGTGGGACCCTACCTTGTCGCACTCCTTCAGCTGGTATTCCAAAACCCTCTATAAATCCCTTCACCACGTACTGGACTTCTGTCCTGCTCGGGTGAGCGAGCAGGGCAAACCTTAACCTGTCCGCCCTAACTGGCGTTGGGGCCCTTTCCCATAGGCCTCGTGCCACTACTTCCCTGGTTGGCCCCTCCGTTTCCTGATGCTGCTCCCTTTCCTTTGCTCCATGCCTTAGGGTGGGGGCAGGCAGATGCCGCATGGAACCCCCCACATGTGGAGCAGGTATGCCGAAACCTGCATGACGGGCACAGGCACTTGCCTGTCTGGGCAAAATCCCAGCACTGCCCGCTGGTTCTGGCGGTGGACTGCCTCCCCTCTGCTGTTAGTGGATCGTTCACGGGGGCAAACCCCCCTTTTACTAGCCTGTGCCCACTATCTGCACGGGGGGCCCCGGTGGCGTTGCTCATGCAGTTGAGCCACAGATCATGAGCGTGCACGTCCCACCGCAGCCCCGGGGTAAATGATGCCCGGTGCCCGAATGCCTCATCGTAATGAAGCCAAGCGCCGGGCGGGCCGGTCTCATATGCTCTATGAATAATCTCCCCATATTTTAAAAGGGTAGCGCCGCTTTCTGGGAACATCTTGAATTGGACCCCATGATAAATGGCGTAGGCTGCTGTCCAATTGGACCAGTTCCTGTCGGCTCGGGGACGCTTATACTTTTCCTTTTCTTTCTTTTCATCCTCCTCGACAGGATCCATAATTGGATCGCTGAAAAGAAGGGCAAACAGGTCGACATAGTCGCCCCGCCAAATCTTCTTCCTTGTGGTGGCAAAAGGTGCTCGCCTATTGGCACGGATAGGTCAGTGTACGAGCCGCCGATAGGGGCAGGACGCCACTGTCCGTCATTCACTAGCCCCGCCTGGCCAAATGGCCCCTGTGCCCAGACTTGCAATGCATCTTGGGCCTGCAACTGCCTCACCCCTGCTCCCCGCCCTGCCACGGGGTCCAGTGTTCCCTGCTGGGCATAACTCGGGGGATGGGGGACCACTGGGGGTGCCACTTGAACCCAACCTCCATTCCACCATAGGTACTGGGGTCCCTTTTTTGGAGGAGGCGGCATGTGCCCCTCCCCCACTGCCCCTGCTTTTAGGGGTGCCCTGGTGCTGCTCAAATTTTCCCCAGGTTGTGTGTATTCCCCATACCCCCAGATGCTCTGTCGGGCAGTGGCCCCTCCTATGCTGTTTACTACCGTGCCTTGGCCCATAGTTTGCTCTATGGGCCATCCCATTCTTGCTGCCGCCATAGCTGGTCCCATCCCCTGACCGGGGGGCGGTGGCGCTTGCCCGGCGTCCCTCAACTCCAACACCCGCTCCAGTGCTTCCACTCTCGCCAGGATTTCGGGTTCTTCGAAACTTGCTTCCACGGCATCCTCTCTGCTGCCCCTCCTATAAATAGACTGGTGGGAAGGAGCCCCTTCCCTTTGAATCTCGGCAGACTGTAACACATCGTAATCACTTTCCTGTATGTGCCCTCTGTCCAAATCCAGCCCCCCTACCTACGGATGTTTGTGTGGCGCCTCTTGTTCCCCACTCCCTAGCAGCCCGAGGCCCTTCCAGGCTGATCCCATCAGCATACCGAGCAGGGGATACAATTCTCCTCTCACCATGCCTAAGCTGCTCGCCTGGTGCCTCCTCTGAGGCATTCAGCAGCTGCCTCCTCTGTCTTGGTTCTGGGCCTTCTCCACAGTCAAGGGCCCTGCCTGCTGCCTTGACCACCCTCTCCAGGGGACTGAAGGCACAGCCCCTAACTCCTGTACCTTCTTCCCAACTCCCCCCCACCTGGCCTTCGAACTCCTCGGCCTGTCCATACCCCTCCTGCCGGGGGGGTTCTCCAGTGCCCCATAGCCGAGCTTCACAGGCTGCCAGCCTCTCAAGGGCAGTGCTGGTAGCCCGGGGGGGGTCTCTGTACCGGCTCCTCTCTTTCCCCACTTCCTAGCAGGACCCCGTGGACCTTCCTCTGCAGGCCCACCACCCTCAACTTCCTGTTCATGGGTTTGCTCCTCTGGGGGCTGGGCCCCGCTCCCAGGCCCCCCCTTTTTATTAGCCTTTGGGCCCTATTTCTTAGCCTGCCCCATCACTTATCTCAACCGCTCTTGCGGCTCTCTTTGTCTCCGGGTCTCCTCAGGGCCCCAGCTGCGCGCTGCAAACGCTTCTGTGCCGGTCCTCACCGCGCTGCTGCCCACGCTGCTGACTCATTCCCTGCTCTTCACTAGAATGAGCAGGGAACAGTTCTTCTTGAGTGCTGGCCACCACGTGACCCAGCAGAGCCAATCAAGGCTCTTCTCCATTTCGCGCCCAGCAAGGGGCTGCCAGGGGCAACCCCCACTGGGTTCAATCCTAGCGGCGCTTTCTCACGAACCTGCATAGCTGCAGGCTCTGCGCAGTTTCCTGCCCTGCCCCATTTCCTTAGGGGTGGGGCACGACAAAGGCCCCCTCTGCTGTCAGGGAGCCGGCGGAGGGCAATTCTCCTTTTGTTACTACTATGGGTATTATCAGACTAAGCTAGTTATTTGTTTTGGTTTGACACACACATTTGACTCTTATATCTGATGTGTAAAGGCACTTACTTAATAGGGTCAGGTGTGTATGATATATATGTGTATGTAAGTGGTGATGGTCAGCCAGCCCTGTGATTTTTGGGGGATGGGTGGGGCTCCTGTCATTGATGGGGTCTAGCCTCCTCTGGTCACTCAGGTTCACAACCTTGGAATGCTTCTGAATCCCTTGCTGTGCCTGGATTATCCAGTTATGGCGGTGGCCAGGAGTGCTTTCAACTCCATCTGGTGAGGAAGCTGAGACTTTCCTTTCTGATTTGGATCTGACCACCATTGTGCATGCCTTTTTAACCTCAAGGCTAGATTACTGCAATGAACTCTTTGTGAGGCTACTCTTGATGACTGTTCAGAAGCTGTAGCTGGTGAAGAACACAGCAGCCCAGGTGCTTGTGTGGGGTGGGTCACCATGAGTACATCACACCTGTGCTTTAAAGTCTGCATGGGCACCAATAGCTTTCTGGGTACAATTCAAGATGCTTCTTTTTGACCTTTAAAGCCCTAAATGTCCTAGGCCCCAGCTGCCCCAGTGTTGTGGAATTCCCTTTCCCTGGAGTTTCGTCATTGTCCGAACCTGAGCATATTTGGAAGGTGGGCCTTCTTCTTTTTGGCAAAGTGTTTGGTAGGCAGGGTTAGGTGGTGGGTGAGGGGTGTTAAGGGTAGAGGATAGGTTTTTAAAAAGGATTCTTATGTATTTTTAGACGCTTGTATATTGTAAGCCAAATTTAAATAAATAAATATTCCTTGCCTGGTGGGAACTGGGCTCATTCCATTTTTGAGTTCTGCCATCCTCACAGAAGAGAGAGGCAGTGAGCAGATCACCTGGGCTGTGTTCCTAGTTCTACCACTGGCCTGCAGGGTGACTCTCTAAGTCTTTTCCATCCTTTAGCCAGTATGCTGCCCAGGGCAGGGCCCATCTCCTACCATGAGGGTGCACAGCATCCAGACCAGTGGGACTAGGCTGATGATAGACATCAAGTGATCTCTGGCTTCCACAGGCCCAGCTCCCACCTGTTCCAATAAGGACAAAAGTGAAAACAGGCCATATAGAGATGTGGGGGGGAACAGGATGTGCCAGCCTTATCTACTCATTGCTCCTTTGTGGCCCACACTCCCTGCTTTCTCTCCATAAGATGCCAAGTCTCATTCCCAGGGCTGAGGACTCAGTGGCTTTTCCAGGAAGATTTTCTTGGAGAAGACAGGGATCAAATCATGTTAAAATCAGTTCTAGCACAACTTAAAACAGCCAACAAGGAAGTGTGACATTCAATTTCTGGGGAAGGGGAGGCAGAACGGTAATTAAATTTCTGATCTTGTTAGCCAATTTCTCCAATCACTGCCCCTGAACTGGAGGATGGGGAAGGGAGAGGGGACACGCTTGCATCAGCAATGCTGGTGAGGGAAATTAGGTTTTCACGGATTATTGGGTTAGTTCCACTTCTCCTGCTTTTTAATTTATCTGTCTGCATATTCCATGGAGCTGAAAGGCCGAGAATTTTTTTAAAAAATTAAATCTGGTTGGGGTGGGGGGAGGTTGGAAGATGAAAACTTGGAAGAGTTGGACTAGGTGTTTGTGAGAGACAATGCAGAAATGGCAGCTGAAGTGTGGCTATATTTCCTTTTAATCCTACCTTCCTTGTTGTCTTGTCATCAAAACCAGCAGATTTCTAATAGGATTTCTTACTGGCAGTCTAACAAAATAGCCTCTAGACACTTTTGCTGAGAAACATCCACTTACTCGTGTGAAATAAAGGAAGAGAAGCTTGTACTTACACATTGCCAACTATATTTGCTTTGTTTTCTTGTCTCATAACTTAGAAATCAAACGGAGACTCAATGGTCTGGCCCTCCCAGGGTGTTTCTCAAGGGGCTGTGAAGCTAACACTCTTTTTGATGTGTTTTGAAACATAAAGAAATGCCCAAAATGTTCATAGCAGCACCATATAGGCAAATTGTGATTATTTAAGAGTAACTGGCGAGTGGTTTCCTACGAACAATGTCCAGGGGCTATTTCATTTAAAACCTCCAAATCGTAGCTAAAAAGAGAATTTGACTGTAGAACAGGCAGTACCTATAAATATTCTTTTGGGCACAAGACATGTGAAGTATGTGTTCTAATTTTGAGGAGGATGAAAAAAAGTAAAAGTTGCTGTTTGTTTACAAATTTAAAGTTATTTAAATTCATATCCTTCCCTTTCCTGAATATCAAGATAGGTAACAACATATATTGTAAACACACACACCCAACCTCCCTAAAGCAAGGAGCCCCCTAGTACTAATACTGTTACTCCCAGCACCTCTGACCAGGAAAAGACAACACACACATGACTGCTAGGCTGCATTCAGGCCAGTGGGTTCCCTAATAGTAGCAATTTGGTGACCAGGAAAAAGCCCAAGTTACACGCCAGCCCAAGGACTATGACAGCCTGGAATGCAAAGAGGCTCTGATAAAGCTCTTCATCCACATGGCAGTTGAGCTCTCCAAGAATTGCCCTCCGCTGTGATCACAGTAGCTGGACCGTTGTCGCTTTCCCCCCTCCCCCCCATACTGGGGAATGGGGCAGGATACCAGGCTTGCAAGGAATTTGCAGCACCCGGTCTGTGGTTGCATCGTAGTAGCGGCGGGGGTTGCCCTTGGCAACCCTGGCCGCAGGCGCGAAAAAGAAGCACTCTGATTGGTGTTCCGCCGCGTTCCTGGGCGGAACAACAACCAGTATCTCGTTCCCTGCTCATTCCAGGAGGAGCAGGGAATGGAGCAGCACCCACCCTCCCTCCCTTCATACTGTGGTTGTGACTGGTTGCATTAGTATGGACCAGGAAGGAATTTTTGGCAATGAATTTTGGACAGAGGGCCTTCTTGTTTTTTCGTCTTCCTTACAGTATGGGGTTTATTTGACTGGCCATTAGAATGGGTGCTGCTGTGGTTGCTTACGATTGATGTTCTAATTGATTGGTTGTGTTACAAATGTTGCACCCTTTGGTGGGGGTCGAGTATCGGTTGAGATTAGGGTAAGTGAACATAGGAATCATCTCCTTAAGAGATGGGGAAGCCACGCCTACAGCAATTGCAGGATATGGCAAGCGGGGTGTTGTTTCTTTGGGATGGGTGACCTGGGACGGTGGTAGGGGCATTGTATGGCCCCCCCACCGGCAGGTACCTTATTGCTTACTCAAGTCCGGATGGACTATGCCCCCTTTTGGCCGTGTGCCCCAGTGCTGGACGAAGGAGAGATGTTCTTGTTTTGAGGGTATTGAGGGTATATTGAGGTCTCACATGAGGTTAATTATTAATGAGCTACGGTTGATACTGGATTCTGATCGTAATAAGCGATGCCACACCCCCCCATTCTATTTAGTTATAATCTGGATTAATAAAGGGTGTGGCCACATTTAAATCCATATGATTGTGTCCTGTCTCATTTGGGGTGCGTCGACAACACTGAGCCCAACCCAACAAGCAGGAATTACAGACAGTTGTGATGTATTCGTTCACTGCTCTGAGATTCTGTGCAGGTTACTGAACAATATTAGCACTGGGAAGAGTAAATTAGTCAGCGGAAGCTGATACAATTACAACACAGTTTCTATTATTACACAAGAAAAACCTGTAAAATAATTAACTTTGTTTACACTGAAACCACTTTTTCTTAAGTAGTTTTTTATACTGTTGCTGTTTTTGTTTATTTTATTTATTTATTTTTCCAATTTTCACCCTGCCCTTCCAAATAAGGCTCAGACACACATATTGGTTTGAAGTGCTTTGCTTTTTAAAAAAAAATTATTCTTAGTCATTTTGGTGCCTCATTCCTAATGAGGACTGCCTTACTCCCAGCAGCTAACACTAGTAGGGGTGTTCTGAATAGTTCAAAAACCATTCACAAGCATTTATGAGTTCCCAAGGATCAGCCCCAAGTGTTTTGACCCCTTCTCAGGAACTCAGTGAATGCTCAGAAACTCAGAAGCAGGGGGCAGAGGGCACTGGGGGCAGGTGACAGGACAAGCAGAGAGTAGGAAAGGAGCAGGCAGAGGACAGGGGAGGGCAGGCAGCAAACTGACCTAAAAGCTGCAAGAGCCGGGCGCACCGCTGAGTACTCTGCCGCTGTGTGTTTGAATGCAGTTTGTATGAGCATGCTCATTCTAGCTCTCTGTGACCATGCTGGGAAATTTAATCCAGTTTAAAGCAAAGTAGTTCTCAGCAGCGTGCCCAGCTCCTGTGACTTTTAAATGAGTTTTCTGGCCCCTGTTTACTGCCTCCTGTCTCCCTCTGACCTTCCTTCCCTGGCCCCCACTTTCCCTGTTACCTGCCCCCGATGCCCTTTGCCCCCCCTTTCTGCCCTCGGCCAAGGATTTTGTTGAGTCCTGAGTGGTGGACCAATTCCTCAGCCACTCAGGACTCAATGAGGCCGAATAACCCAATACTCAGTAAAATCCCAAACCCTATGTTTCAGCCCTAGTGCTTAACATAGACAGGAGCCCCATCGAAGCAAAACAGATTTTCACCCACACTAAAAGCACAATCCTCTGATGGATTAGGCACGTGAAACACATTGGAGTGACTGGGGCTGGTACATGTATTAACTGATGATACACACAGGGTACAATCCTCCACCATCAAAGTTAATGGGGTGTGGAGATGAGAGAACGAGCAGGGCGGGCTGCCCGAGCCACTGCCTGGAACCTTGTCAATTGCACTTACCTGCTGGAGTGAAGAGCTGGGATGCCACAGAACAGGGGCGGAGCCAGGGACCTGCGGATATAAATAGCAACCAGTGAGCCCTTCTGTGTTGTGAAGCTGGGAGAGCAGGGCGGGCTGCCCAAGCTACTGCCTGGAATCATGTCAATTTCACTTACCTGCTGGGGCGACGACCGGAACACCTCAGAATGGGGGCGGAGCCAGGGACCTGCAGGGATATAAAGTACTGGTTCCCTGCGGGTGTGAGCAAAAGGGCACGAGCACAAGGGTATTGCCCTTGTGCGCAGCCCTTAGAGCACTCCGGAGCTAGAAGCCCCGCCTCTTATATGTGTGTGCTGGAATACTGGGTCCTTTGCAAGGTCCAGTCTGTTAGGTGGACATTGGCTGTGTGCTCCATGCGGTGGGGGTTGAAGTAGGAGTAAGGACACCATTTTAATATGGAGCTGGAGACCGCCCCGTCTTTTGTACTACAGCCACCTCCCTGGGAAACTGCGTGATTCGGAGAACCAGGGGTTCAGATAGTGGCTCTAGGGGAAGGGAGGTATAAACAGCTGCTATCTTTGGGACTAAGGGACAGTATTTTAGCCAGAAAAAGGTGGAGATGGGAGAGAAAAGAGCCAGGGGTGAGTGATCACCGTTTGATGGCCCCATGGACTCTCCAAGATCTAAATGTCCAAAAATAGATCTCCCCCTAAGAGTAGGGTTACCGCCCCCCCGCCCTTGTTACTATCTAATAGACTTCAGTGCTTGCAGCGACTGGATGAACAGGTGGTCCAGGATATAGAGGCCACGTGCCAACAGTCTGAGGGACATTGGAACCTGCTCCAGTGTAAGAAGCCCCAGGCGGATGCTATTTATACAAGTTTCTCCCCGGATTTATCAGTGGCAGAGGCACTCAAGTCTCAGTGCCACCTGATAAGTAAAACTGTCAGTCTTCTGTTTGCAAGTGTAGCTAATGCTAATCAAGCCCTTCTCTGGATTAGAGAGCAACTGACCTAGGTTTTACATAAACTGGATTCAGGTCAGCCTGTTATAAAAGTTGAGGAGGGGACCCTGAGCAAAGCTCCCCCAGGTGGTTTTAATTGTCAGTCAACAGGAAAGGAAAGGACAGACTTGTTAGCAACAGGTCATAGACGTGTGACCGTACCTGAACGGCACCTACTACTGCCCAATGTTATGTGGATTAAGGCTCGGCCTTTGGGTAATGGGCTAATACCACGATGGGACAAGATAGGTGATGTTGTCCAAACCCTCTCTCTACTGTTGCGCACCAAAGTTAACCCTGGGGAGGTAGCGGGTGTGATGTGATTGAGAAGTTCTAGTAATTCCCTATGTTATAGGTTATTATTTAAATCAATGTTACTCCTGGAAAAAAATGTTTAAAGCTAGGAAAAGTCTGTTGGGCCAAGGTGTCTCAATTGACAGAGCTTACATGATAGGTGGAGGGGCTGACTCTGCCACCAATTCAACATCTCCTATACAGTTGTCCTCCCCAAATAGGGTGAATCTGGGTGTTCGTTGCCAGGGGGAGGGGTTAGGGATTGCATGTGGGCAAGGATAGTGTAATCCAAAAATTGGATGCCTTTTGCAGTGATATTGTCGTGGGAACAATGGAGTATAATGCCCTGGCTATATCTGGGGATAGGTTGCAGCACAACAGGGAGCAGAGTTCGCTTGATTTAACTGCAGTCAGATACATGGCCCCATCAGAGATAGGGGAGCTGGTAGATATATCAATTCCAGAATGTGATTGGAGACCAGAGCTGGATGGTGTTGAGGAAGGTCCTACTTGAGGAAGCAATAGAGTCTTCGACCCAGCAAGCAATGTTGTCGTTCACTCCTTGGGCCAGCTGCAGATTCAAGTTGAACCAAGCCGAGATTGACGTGAGGAGGGGGGGCTCCCCTCCCAGTTAGGGGACGACCCCCAGTTAGTGTATGAGGGGAGAATAAAAATGAAAGGTAGAGCTAGGCTGGATGGAAATATAAAGCTCATCTCTTGAAACATTGCAGGACTGTGGGCAAAGCTGGGGGATGCAGACTGGCTCGACTATATAAATCAGTTTGACCTTATCTGTCTACAGGAAACCTGGCTGTTGCCAGCTGGGAGGGCAATCCCCTTGGATAGAGTGTGAAAATTTCAAGCGGTGTTACATGGGGGCCAGAAGAGGAGTAAGAGGGGCCGTGTGTCAGGAGGACTGGCCTTTTTGGTGGCTGACTCCCCGACTTGGTTCTTTCGGGTACTGCCTTCATCTAGATCAGAGCTCCAAGTGGGGCTATTACAATTACCAAATAAGGATCACTATGTAATAGCAAACATTCATATTTCACCTTCCTCTCAATCTATTATAAGGAGGATGTGTGGTCCATGTCGGTAGAGCAGATTAGTATGCTAGAGGAGGCATTCCCAAGGGCTGGCCTGGTGCTGATGGGTGATTGGAATGCGAGGATTGGCAATAATATTGAGGAAGCAGGATGGGAGAGTGGAGATTTGCCCTTCTGCCTTACTCAAACACTCAGCCGGAAATCCCGTGAAAAATATAGCAACGAGTTTGGGCGGACATTTCTTGCCCTAACTCAAGTTTTAGATCTTGCCCCACTGAATGGTAGCTGCTTTGGGGATACTGATGGGGATTTCACTTTTGAGAATTCGCACGGGCAAAGCACTGGGGGTTATATTCTCATAGATTCAGTTGCTTGGGGGAATATAACAAGGTTTGCTATAGTAGTAAGAGTGGAAAGTGAACATAGGGCCTTGGAAGTGTGAATTTGGACAGATAATCTTCCCCTTCAGCCAACCAATGATATTGGAAAGGTCTGGGTTGTAAAAAGATGGAACCAAGTGACGCTTACCCATACGATGCACGCTCTTTGTTATGCAGGCAGGCTTCATGAGTTGGGGGAATCCTTGCTCCAGGAATGAGAAATGAAGCATATAGGCTATAGACTTGAAGATATAATGGATTATCTATTCGAAAATGTACTTATGGTCCCCTATAGGCCTGCTTCTGGGCCAAAATCTGGGTGGTTCAATAGGGAGTGCAAATTACGGAAAGCACAATTGTTGGTAGTAAAGAAACAATGGGTTAGGTCCCAACTGGAGTCGGTCCGCTTGTGGCTACAGTGTTTAAAATTGGATTACAAAAGGCTCCTCAGAGATAAGACATTTCTTTTTTATGCAAAAAAATGGGCACAATTAACCTCAGTAGCATGAATTTGGGATAGCAAAGCATTCTGGAAAATATTGAATAGAATAATCCAGAGCCCACGGGATGCTGGTCCCTCCTGGGTTTCTAATTCCAGTTGGGAGCAGTTCTTTGGGGAACTGTACAGAGTGCGGGATGTGGCTCCCCTGGATAGCTTGATTGGTAGTCCAGAGGTGGTCCAGCCCCCTATCAAGCTGCATCCCTCCGAAATAGTGAGGATGATAATGGCCCTAAAGGACAACAAGGCCCCTGGCCCGGACAGGCTTTCAGCGGAAGTTCTGAAGGTGGCCCCGCAGTGGTGGACGTTAGTTCTCTGTTGGGTCTTCAATATGATTTTTCAGCGGGGCCGGGTCCCGCAGAGTTGGGGAGCAAGTTGGATTGTCCCTATCTTTAAGAAGGGTAACAGGAAGGACCCGAGCTGCTACAGGCCTATACGTCTTCTGCCCGTAGTGGGAAAGCTTTTTTCAACCATTGTCTGCCAGCATCTTCAGGAGTGGGCAGAAAGTAAGAGACTAATATCCCAAGAGCAGTTTGGTTTTAGGACCAGTAGGTCTACAATCGGTTGTGCCTTCAACATGGCACATTTAAATCTCAAAGTATATTAGAATCAGAACCGGAAAGCTGTTTATGGCCTTTGTAGACTATGCAAAGGCCTTTGACTCTGTACCGCGAGAGAGGTTATGGAGCAAATTGAAAGGGTATGGTATAGATTTCACCCTCTTGGCTATAATAGAGGCTATTCATGAATATAATGTGGCCAGAGTATGGGGTCGGTCTCTGACTCCTGCGAGTGCCACAATTCCGATAAACAGAGGTGTTCGCCAGGGTTGTCCCCTGGCGCCCCTCCTCTTTAACCTCTATGTGGCAGATTTGGTGGCCGTACTTAAGAACATTAACCCACACCCGCCAAAAAGTCAGGATTACCAACTGTATGTGCTCCAGTATGCGGACAACCTAGTCCTTTTTGCCCAAACTGAAAAAGGATTCAGAGCAGCCATTAAGGACTTATTAGAGTACTCCACTGTAAATGGACTTGAAATAAATGCAGACAAATCAAAGATCATGATAGCATGATCATGATAGCAGATTTCATCCCCAAAAGTGGGAAGTGCAGGGTTATTCCTTTGAGGTGGTGAAGTTTTATTCGTATTTGGGGATCTTATTCACCCCAAAGGGTACATGGATACACCATACCAACTTTAGAACCCGGGTGGCCAAGGCGGCAGCAAAAGCGCTTCTGAAAGCCTATAATGCCTCAGATGGATTATCCATCTCAGCAACGCTAAAGGCTTTTCAGGCCAAAGTGTATGCTATGCTAACCTTTCGGTCAGAAATAGCTACCAATTTGGAGTGTATGATCCTGGAACAGGTCCAAAATTTCTTCCTTTGAAGGATTCTTAGGGTGGGGGCAGTACACCTGGTGCAGTTGTCCGGGCAAAGCTGGGAGTGCTCTCAATCAAGCACCACTGTAGGATGGTGTTCCTGAGGTATTGGCTCAGGACACTGGAATATGATCCTGACTCCCTGCAGGCCTTGTGCCTAGGGGAAAAGCTGAGGTATGAGGGGGCCCGGGATTATCCTTGGTTAGGACATCTGGCAGGATTGCTACACTATCTGGGCTTTTCACTTCAGGGTTTTCAGGGCTTCTCGATCCCCGCTATGAGGAAAATTATAGAACAGCGGTCTAAGGATGTGGCAATGCAGGAGGATCTTGCTGCTCTCAGGGGATGGAAGGTAGCTCCCACCTTGTCCATAAGTAAGGTCCGGTTCAGAAGAGAACCATACCTGGATATCCTGAGTAACAAACAACTGAGTTGCCACTATATATTATTACAATTTGAGATGGTTCAATCTGCAGTTGTTGAGGGCAGATATGCTAAGGTCCCCCATGAGGATCGCAAATATAGGTGCTCCCTGGCAGAAACTGAAACAGGGTAGCATATTCTTTTTAGGTGTCCCTTCAATACTCATCTGAGGGAGGCCTGGTTGACCCCTGTGTTGGGGGGTAAGACTAGTCATTTGGACTTGCTTATATATTTGACCAATCTGTCACAGCCCGATGATATTTGTTCTGTTGCTACCTTCCTTCTTCTGGCAGCCAAAAGGTGGGTTAAAATTTGCAATTATCTGTTTAGATTGAGAAAGCCCAGTAGCCAATAGATTGGTTTGGATAACTAACTGGAGCTATGGCTTAGCAGGTAGATGAGAGATTTTTCTGGATCTGCCAATATAATCTACGGGTTCCTTGGATGCCCCTTATTTTATGATCACTTTGCTACTTATTATGATGTTTGATAATTATCAGGTTCCTTATGTTTTGTTGTATTGTGTATTTATGTTTATATTTATGTTTATATTTTTATACCTGTGCCTATGGTATGTGCTATTATTGCTTTTGTATTTGTTTGTTTGTTTGGCCATGGCGAATGCTGGTGCTGATTAAAGTAAAGTTAAGTTAATGGGAGCAGATCCATTGACTTCAGTGGAATTTTATGACAGACATTCCTACCAAGAAATTTCCCTGTAAGAGACAGGGCCAGCCTGACCACAGGACGACTCAGGGCAGCTGCCCCACCCAGGACCCATTCATTCTGGGTCACCCGCAGTGGCTCCTGTTTTCACCAGGGCAGGGTTTTAGGGCCCAAACATGATCACCTTTAGGGCCTTGGAGTCGGTGCCCCTCAAGGGAGTGGGAGCCACTAGGGCTGCCTCATTTTATCTTTGCCCTGGGCTCTGCAAATTCTAAGACCAAGCCTAGTAAGAGCTAACATCCACCGTAATGACTCAGAGGAACCGAGATTTAAAATCCCCACGTCTCAAACAAGGAAACCAGGACAGGGAGAAGTGAAACATTTTAGGTCCCAAGTGTGTAGCTATAATAGGGGCAGGTAGTGCCGCTGCATTGGGACTAAAAAATGGGGGAGGCATGTACCCTGGTGCAGCTGCATCCCCTGCCACTGGGAGAAGGACCAGAGGACCCCTATTTTGTCTTCTGCACCAGGGCCCATTACAACCTAGCTATACCTCTGCTAGGTCCAAATATGTCTATTAGAAATTCGCTCAACAGGATTTCCCCTAGGGATGGGTGAGCAGAACCTAGTTCAGAAATTCGGTTCTGTTCAAAAATCGAGTTCGGTTTGGAAGTTCGGTTCGGTCGACTGAACTGGTCAAGTTCGGTCCGAACTCCAAACTTCCGAACCACGTTCGCCCATCCCTAATTTCCCCTTCAGAAATCTGGGATTGAAAGATTCCTGGTGTCAACATTTTCTACATTAATGTGATTGCTTTTAAGATTAATAGCAAATGAAAAGAGCTTCCTATGTAAAATTAGTCTTTCTTGAGAAACCGCTTCCTTAGCAATAACTATGCAAAATGAGCTTACCGTCCAGGATTTCATCATGCATTGCACACACACAGAAGTGAATTCTTTGGCAATGTGATGATGATTTGTCATCTTAATATTATAGGTTCCGATTATAGACCCCAGTGGGACATATTTGCAGATTCACTCCTTTTGGAAGAAATAGATATTTTAGGTCCCAAAATGAGTCAACCCAAAAATGATTTTTCAAATTGATTGATTGATTGATTGATTGTTTCACTTAATATCCTGCAACGCATCCTGCCACAGGCAACTCGGGGCAGCTAACAAAAGTAAAAATACAGAAATATAAAATACAGAAATATAAATATAGGAGCAAAATAACACAAAACAAATTACTATAAAATATAAAGAACATCATAAAACTGGAGCTAACAGAAAAACTACCAAACCAAACCAAACCAAACCAACCACACTCCCACTACCCGTCTCCCCCACCAAAAGCCTGGTGGAACAGTGAGGTCTTACACTGTTGATGGAAGGAGGATGAATCCAGGGACAAATGGGTCTCAATGGGGAGGGAGTTCCACAGTTTGGGTGCAGCCATTGAGAATGCCCTTTCATAGTTGCCACCCAGATGACTTCAAGGGAGGCATCCCTGGAAGACCATATGGGCCGATCCAGGACCGGGGGATGAGGTGGTATCTCAGGTATATGGGCCCCAGATCATGTAGGGCTTTAGAGGTCAGACTCAGTACCAACATCTTGAATCGGGCCAGAAGACTATAAGCAGCCAGTGCAAAGAACAGAGTACCAGTGTTATATGCTCCCAGCACTCCCATAAGGAGATGGGCTGCCATGTTCTTCCCAGCTGCAATCTCCAAACCATCACCAAGAGTAGCCTTACATAGAGTGTGTTGCAATAGTCTAGTCTGAGATGACGAAGACATGGATAATATTAACCAGGTCCAAGTCTGAAATATATGGTCAAAGCCGACGTATCAGATGTAGTTGACAAAAGTGGCTCCTTGCCACAGCTATCACCTGGGCATCCAGATGAAGCCGAGAGTGGAGGTGCACCCCCAGACTCCAAACCTGGGGGAACATGAAGGGGCAAATCCCATGAATGATGGGAGTCACCAACCCCACCCACTAACATCATCTCTGTCTTGTCAGGATTCAATTTAAGATGGCTCACCCTCATTCAGTCCCCCACAGCTGCCAAACATTGAATAAGAACCCAGACTGCTAGACTGAGTCTGATGAAAAGGAGAGGTAGAGTTGGGTGCCATCAGCATACTGATGACACCGAACATCAAATCCTCTCACAACCTCCCCCAGCGACTGCATGTACATGTCGAACAAGAGAGGGGACAGAATAGAACTTTGCGGAACTCCACATGTGAGGTCCTGGTAGACAAGGAATGGTCCCCCAGAACCACTCGCTCAATTCTACCAGACAGGAAAGAGCAGAACCATTCAAGAACAATTCCACCCACTCTGGCCAGGGCCCGCAAGCAGGTCACCAATATCTCATGATCAACCATGCCAAAGGGGGCTGACAGATCTAACAAAATGAGCAAGATGGACTGGCACTGATCCCAGCGGAGGTCGTCAACCAAGGCCACAAGTGCAATCTCAATGCCATAACCCAGATGAAAGCCAGACTGTGGGGGATCAAGAAAACTGATGCAGTCCAAGTACCCCTGAAGCTGCTGAGCCACCACTCATTTAATAACCTTCCCTAAAAAGGGAAGGTTCGAGACAGGCTGATAGCTGGTGAAGGAGTCAGCATCAAGCTACGACTTCTTGAGCAAAGGTCACACCACAGCTTCCTTCAGGCACCCTGAAATTCTGCCCTTCCGAAGGGAGGCATTGACCACCCCAGCCAGCAATGACCCCAATGTCTCCCAGCTGGCCTTCATCATCCAGGATGAGCATGGATCTAATTCACGTGATGTGGCTCTAACTGCTCCAAGGACCTCCTCCACATCAGCAGACAACACCCACTGAATTGTTCCCACAAAATTGGACAAGATGAGGCATCTGTAACCTCTGATTCTCCCATTGCAATAAGCACAGCATCAAAGTCTTGGTGAATGCGAGCAATTATATCCATGAAATAGTCTATAAACATGTCACAGTCAGCACTGGAAGACTTCAGCTCCAGGCGGAGGGAGGATGGCATGGTATCTCCTATCTTGGTACCACCATAGGGATTAAATTTTCTATGCTGTTTCTACTTAGAGGTTATTGGGAGTGTGGTCAGGATTTTCCCTTGCATGTATGTTTTTTTCTTTTTATTTATTTATTTATTTATTTATTTATTCCTGTTCTTTGGGGGACTTTTGTCTCTGTTTTCTTTGTTTACTTTAAAAATAAAACTCCTGCTTTCTTTTTTGTGTGTTATGTGTATATCTTTATATTTGGAATCTTTATATTTGGAGTAATAGCTAAGCTCAATTGAGTCGGGCAACAGGTCAGTAAAACAAACTAGGGGTGGGAAACCGGTAGAATCCGGTATCCGATAATGCCGGTATCGGGCGTACCGGCATTATCGGATTCGGCCCGGTAATCCGGACCCGGTACTGGATTTTGGGGTACCGGATTTTTTTACATTGCAGCCATTTAAAAATGGCTGCAATGTAAAAAAACTTAAAGCCCCAGCAAAAAAGTTTCCGGGTTTCACCGGAAGGCCTAGAGCGTCCTGACGCCGGCAGCCACAGCCGGCGCTGAGGCCACCGGACCGCCCGCCGCCGCCGGAGCTCCCAAAGGTAAGCG
>QEPC01009291.1:212463-224627 GCA_003113815.1 Sphenodon punctatus
GGGGGGGGGAGGGGACAGGTCAGCCCACGTGGCTGGCCTCTGCATTCCCCCCTCTCCCCCAAGCTCACTGTTTGATTTTTTTCTTCCCCCGCAGGTCCCAGCAAGCGGCAGCAGCAGCAGCGGCGATGGCAATGGAGCGCAGGGCACGCCCCCCCCGCCAGCGGCAGAGCTCCCTGAGCCCCCTGCAGCAGCAAGGGAGGCAGGTAGGTGTAACAGTCCCAACAAGCTCCTGCAGCTCAGCTGCTGTCCCCGGGCCTTTAAGCCCCCAGCTACTTCTGGGTGGGGGGGAGGGGACAGGTCAGCCCACGTGGCTGGCCTCTGCATTCCCCCCCTCTCCCCCAAGCTCACTGTTTGGTGTTTTTCTTCTCCTGCAGGTCCCAGCAAGCGGCAGCAGCAGCAGCAGCGATGGCAACGGAGCGCAGGGCACCCCCCCCACCGGCGGCAGAGCTCCCCAAGCCCCCCGCAGAAGCAAGGCAGGCAGGTAGGTGTAACAGTCCCAACAAGCTCCATGCGGCACTTGTTGACCAGTGAGGCAGTGACCAGCCCCGTCAAGCAGGCAGGCAGGCAGCCTGCCTGTAGCAGCAGAGAAAGAAGAAGCATCCGGCCCCAGATTGATCCCTCCTGCATCCCTGCACATTTCCAGGATGGAGGAGTCTGTGAAAGTATCCTCAACAGGAACAGAACCCAACTGCTCCAAATCCTGGGCCAGGCAGATAGGTGCCTGTGGGGGAAGGTTATTGGGGTGGGGGGCTGACACTTCTTTCCTCTCTCCCAAAGTGCAGCTAACAACCTAGGATGCCCCCATTTCCTGCCACCATTGTAATTCAACGGGGGAAGAGGGAGAGCAGCAGGGGAGGCAGACCCCAGAAGAGCCAGATCCCCTCCAGGGCCAGCCTCAGGCATGTACCACATGTACGGCTGCACATGGCCCCGTGTCCAGCTGGGGACTCCGTGCTTGCATGGCTGGGCAGCAGGCCAATAAGTTATTCTGCCTCCCCTCCCTCACTCTGGTCTCCATTCCTCACCTGCCTCTGCCTCCTAGTAGTGTTGCAGCAGAAGCAGAAGCGAGACACAGGGACACGGATGGGACTCGGAGATAAAGCTGTTTGTTTACAAGTAACTCCTCTCCATGTGAGTGATCAGAAGGATGTTACCATGTAAAGGAGGTTCTTCGAGATAGCTCTGAACATTCTTACAACTGGGTTGTGCATACTCACCCTATTCAAATAATAGACCACGTGATGGTCTTGAGCTCCTCTAATATAAAAAACACTCTCCCCCTTAGAATGACAATTCCTTCCAACCTTTTCTAGGAATATAAGAAAAAAACTCCATGTAAGGCTGGAAGGGTAAGTGTTGTGAGAATGTTCAGAGCCATCTCAAAGAACCTTGTTTACAAGGTAGTAACCTTCTGTTCTTCTTCAAGTGTCTCCTCACAGGCCATTTTTACATGGCTCCACCAGGTGGGGGATCTGTGGACACACTGGTGCTTGGGCAGGGCATGCACATGGCCTCACACGCATTCCCACTCATGCCCTACTCAGCCACATCCACGGAGTAAACGCCATTTCCCCTGGTTACTCCATGTTTGGGGATGAGTGGGGATACGTGTTAGGTGGGGGCACATGCACCCCCACTCACCATAGGTGCGTGCACTGCATCATTCATACGGGGCTCTCCCACCAATGAACACACAGAAATCTGCATGTTCATGGGTGGGAGAGGCCCGTGTAAAAGGGGATACATCTCACAACTGTCTTACTTATATTACCTTAGGTAGGAATTTAGGATGCAAAGCAATATCTATTCTAGCTTGGAAAATCTGCAAATATGATTCTGGGATTATTATGGCTGCTATTTCAGTAACTCTTCTTAATGAGTTACTGCTAACAGGAATACTGTTTTTAAACCCGCACCCCATAACCATTTCATTTGCACACACACACACACCCCATATAATCAATTCATGCTGCCCTGGGGGCACAAATGAACTGGTTATATACCTAGAAGAATGTCTCTTTGCATGGTGGGAGGTATGGGTTTTTTTCTCTCCATTTTTATTGTTTTTTTATAGTTGATGTTTTTATATATTTTATTGTATTTTATTGATTGATTTTGTTAGCCACCCTGGGATGCCTGTGGCAGGAGGGGCAGCGTATAATTTTTAAAAAATAAATAAATAAAATAAAATAAATGGCATGATGTGCTTAATAGGCTGCCTTTTGGGGTGTCTTGTGCATTTGATTGTGGCTTGGCCATTTGGAATTTAGTGCTCCGCACGTGCTTTATTACTTGCTTTCTACTTGTGGAATGCTTGTAGTTGGAATTGTGGGACACACCCAGTTGTAAACCATCATTGAGGGTGCAGTGAGCACAGACAATCTCCATTTTGAAGAAAAGCAAAAGTGCCTTTGAAGTTAATTCACATGCATACAAGTCGGGCAGCGGCCCCCCCCCTCAGGCAATGCCCTTCTAAGTAGCTTGGGCACAAGCCTCTGACCTTTTTAGGACCTAAAAATGCCCCTGTCATGCAGAAGTGCAGCCCATCATCTGTGGCAGCAGTACAGGCAGCCAGGGTAGAAAGGTGGCCAATGGTGGACCATGTCAAGGCCCATGGTGATTCCACACAACCAGTGACAGGATAACACAGACAGTAATAGTCATTGTAATGGTGTACAAGTGGACACATGCCATCGGGGGGCAGGTGGATAATGGTGGATGGGAAGGCCCATTCCACAAGGGCACCAGCCATCACATGATGGAACCTGTGTCCCTTCTGATTGAAAGGGGCCTCCTTCATGGCCCACACATGTGACAACTGTGACCTGCAAGGTGTGGTTGGGTCTAGCAGAACCACACATCCCACCCCTCGAGGACCACACATCCCACCCCTCGAGGGAGACCAGTCATGGTACCATATCAAGCATCTGCCCTGACTGACACAAGCTCATGCTTCCTTCCCCCACCCCCCCACCATCATGTTTCCTCCCTGAGAGGCAAAGGATCTGGCAAGACTGGTAAATGAGGGAACACCATTCATGGGTGCAGCAGCACAGGGAGCACCTTGCTATGGGTGGGGACACGCCAGGGTGATGAGATCAGGGATGCCATCAGGAAACTGGCGGTGGCACAGCAGCAGTCCATGCAGCAAGTTGCTGCACACCAGTGCAACCTGCTTGCTGAAATAAGAGTGGACTGTGTGCTGGAGAAGCAGAACTGGAATTGACACCTGTGGAAAATGGAGGAGTTCCAGCGCAGCATGGAGAGGGAGGGCCAGCAGAATCACCAGCTGATTCAGGAATCCCTTACCATTGGATGGGCTCTTCTGATCCATGCTGGATCTTTAAGCTCCTGCATAGCTGCTGCGGAGGGATCAGGTTCCAGCCATGTGCCACCCCTACTGGCCTCACCTGATCCCATCCCCCTTGCACCTCTTCAGCAGATATGGCTCCCCAGATCCAGCTCCCTGTGCCAGCAACAGCACGACATGACACCACCCAACACCTTCCACCCATGGGCCAATCCTGCCCCTACACCTGCCCCATCAGGGAGCCACCAGGAGGAGGGATGGGAACATCTGAAGCCTGAGACATGGGATACCTCAGCAACTTCAACACTATGGAAGAGGGGACAGCCGCTGAGAACCAAGGGGAGCCGGTGATGGGACAATTGAAAATGTTGTCCATGTAGGACAATAAAAACGTGTTGAAATGGAGATGTATAGCTTCCTGGTATTCATTCCCTGACACCGTATGTAGACTGGGCAGTTGCATTAGGCCCTTTGCTGGCATGATACATGCACTGGGGTTGGGGGCATGGTGGCTTTGTGCTCTGGTCAAAGATCTCTGGTACTGGTCGTGGTTAACACAATCCACGACTGCTACGTGTCTGGCATCAGGCATGCCTTTCAGCTACTGTCATGTGTGGGGACAGGGGAGTTTGTGCGATATACAGCCAGCAACTGCAACCATGATCCGGCAGTGCACAAAATGGATGGGGTCTTCTTGTGCATCTTGTCAGGATAGGGGGATCACTAGATGCCCACAGCACATGGCGAGCAGTTCCAATTGTCTGTCACCTCAACAGGCATGCAAACATAAGTCCCCTCTGTAGCTGCTACCCCTGTGCCCACAGCTTCACCACAGACACACCCCCAGCCGCTGATGCCCACACCCATGACTGGAAGCGATCCTGAGGGCTGTCCCATGGAGGCCTGCTATGGCCATAATTGGGCTGTTACTGGTATAATGTGCCCACCTCTGGTCATGACAGGCCTGGTGTGCCTTCCCAGGCATGTGACCAGGCAGAGACCCCATTGCCCCTATTACTGCTGTTGTCCCATGGGATAGCCGACCCATCCCTCCTACATGCCCCTAACATGTCACTATGCACTCTCTTCAAGGGACCATATGCTGGGTCTTGTCCTCCCTGGTCAGTGACTGAGGCCAGGGCAAAAGTGGTCCAATGGCACTTCCCACCCCCGGGCCCATGGTGTGTTAGGAACAGTCAGCTCTTTTCCTCCTACCACCCCCCGTGTGACTGTGGGAGGGCTTACACTGCTCCCGTGCATGTACACAAGCAACCTTTCCAGCCAGCCTCATGCTTTCTTACCAGAGGTTGCTTGGTTCCCATAGTAGCTCCCTATTGATCATTGATGGAGGTATAGAATGTGTGTGGTTTCCGATGTCGGTGTTTATTGATGTTGGATCACAATCATGTACTTATATACTAATCGCCCTGCATAACACCTTTCCCCTCTGCCAGGTTGCTTGGCCTTCTTAGATCAGTGGGGCCTTGGAGCGTACCAAAGGGGCGGTCTGGCTTCTAGAGTTGCACATTGTCCCTTCATGCTATATACCTTCACAGGACTGTTCTGATGCTCTTGGCACAGGGCCATGGACTCTGGGGGTTGAACGGGCATGGGGTAATCCAAAGTGGCACCGTCTGTCTCACAGATGTTGTGCAGCACACATGCTGTGGCAATTATCAGTGCAGTTGTCTCCACCTTGAAGTCCAGGTGGCCAGCAATAGGTCACCACTCCTGCCTGAGAGCCCTGAAGACCTTCTCAACCACCGTTTGGGCAGTGCTGAGGTGAGTGTTGAAGTTTACCTTTGCTGGGTTGTGGGTCACTGGATATGCTTTCATGAGCCACCTCACCAAGGGGGTAGGCAGGATCCCCAGTGATGGCCGGCAGCATAACAACCCCTTCGAAGCAGCTCCTGATGGGATCACCGATGTCCCCCATGTATATGCGTGTGGACAGTGGGGATATGCAGAGGATCCAGGCATCGTGGCTCTATCCGGAGTGGCCAGTAAACACATTAGTGAACTGGCTGTGATCATCCACCACCACTTGGAGTTACAATGAATGGTAGCCATGGTGGTTGATGTAGTCATCTGTGTTGTGAGAGGTGCAGGATGGCTATATGCATTCCATATATGGCCCCGATGCAATTTTTTAACCCTGTCGCCTTGAAGCCCTCCATCACCCAGTCCTGGTCCATGAGTTGAACTACTCATTTGAGGAGGATGGCCTCATCTGCCTCACAGAAGTCAAGGATGAGGTTGGCCATTGTTCTGATCCTGATCCCGAAATGCTGGGCTTTGTAGTGACAGGAATCAGTGGTTGCCAGGGCCCACATCCCTATGGCCACTCACTGAACCACAGGGATGGGTGACCGCATTGCAGTGGCCTGTCTCTCAATCCAAGGCCAGAGGTGGTCCTCTATCTTGAGGATGAGTTGTCTCTCCATCCTGAAGTTTGCCTACCATGCAGTATTGCCCCGTGTGTTCAGGACCCTTGACCACCACTGTCCTGCTCTGGGCACAACCAGATGTACTGTTGTATGGGCATGAGCTAGGTAGTGTGACCAGTCCCCCTGTGTTCCTGCCCCTAGTTGTGTGTGGTCGTGGTGCGTTGGGTGAGGGGCGGAGTGAGTGTGAGTCAGCCTTTCCCCCCCTCCTGTGGGAAACCCTGCCCCCCTTCCTCCCTGCGAGACTTGGATCCTACCCATTCCCCTCCTTGCCTGGGACCCTTTCCCTGGACCCCTCACCGTGGGCACATTACTTCCCTCCCCCTGTGATTGAGCATCCAGAGCATGTCCGTTTGGTGGGAGGTTGTGAGGAGGACTGCACAGCACAGGTGATCTGGCGCCCTATGATGAAGTAGGCCTCAATCCCTTGCGGAACTTAAAGGCCAAAATACTATCCTGACGGGCAACTTATAACCTGTGAGCAGTCCCGGGGAGCCAGGACGATTTTGGCCCTCCAGGGGAGTGTGAGAGGGAGTGTGTGGGTCCGTATTGTCCCTTATCCCAAAACCCTCCTTCCCCATGACAGGTAGATGCTGTTAACTGCAGCTGCTGTGTGCCATGTCTGGCTCCAGGCAACCCTCATCAGCTGGCCATTGTTCTGTCACCTGGCTCTGATGGTCCTCCAAAAGATCCACAGCTGCTAATATGCAGCACCTTTGGCCATTTCTGAAGTGAGCGACCTGTAGTTTGCAGAGGAATGCAAACTCTCGGCAGAACAGCAGCTGATGGTCTACTGTTACTCCCAATAACAACTAGTGCTGTCTATAACACTCCGCGATGCAGCTGAGGAGGTGATGATGAGCATCGACCTGCCCCACATTCGTGGTGTGCTTGACATCAAGCTTAACCACAGTGTTGTCTACCGTGCTGCTCTGAGGCAAACCAATGCCAGTTTGCTCACGCTGTGTGTCTGGCCATATAGCCTGATGGTCCGATGCACAGCTGTGCTGCTGATTCTGACCTCTTTGATCATTCTGGGCCTATCCATTCTGACAGGTGCTGCTCATTTCCATGGGTGGGATGCATTACCCGCTGCTTGTGGGGGGGGGGGGCATGAGCCCCCATGGTGTTTTGCAATGATGGGATTCCATGCATCTGTTGCCCTGTGGCATTAATTCTGGGTTTGTCACTTGGTGTGTGTCCTGCAGGGCATACATCCTTTCCCCTCATTGTATCTAACCTTGCTGTGTTATGGGTTCTTGTGCCCCACTCCCTCTTTGTGGCGCTGGGACACAGATGGCTTCTTGTGATTCCCACCCTCCACCCCCTCCAATTTGAGTTTCCTTCTCCCTGCTTGGCATTGCCTGTGGTGTCTTCATGCCACTTTTATCTTACGACCTTGGAGTTGATGGGGTGGCCACAATCTGGTTTTGCTTCCCACAGTTGTCTCTGTGGGGCTCATTAACTATACCTTTCCCTGGTGGTTTGGGCCATGTCAGGGAGTCTTGCTCCTCCTGTGCCCCTAGTCAGGGAATTTCTGCCCCCGCCCCCCCAAGAGTGTGTGGGCAACCATGTCTCTTGCAGACTTATGGCACAGACAAACATTCAACGTATCCTGGAGTCTCTGGTTTTTAGCCCTGCAAGCTTTGAGCTCCTGAACAATCTGCTCTATCAGCTTGGCCATCGCGCTAGCGGGTCTGTGTGCTGCTGGTGGGCCCATGACCTCATCCTCTGGGTGTTTGGCAATGGTGCACCTCACCCCACCCATGGTGCTGTGACTCCATGGGGACCTGTGGAAAGATATGTGAGTTGCCTGACTTTTGCCTGTGCCTTGCCACTGTGGAACAGTCTCTGGGACTGTCTTTCACCTGCGCTCTTCTGAGTGTCCATGGCCATGGCCGGTCCCATCACACCTGCCTTAACTGGATGCTTGAGATGAACCACCTGGAGGGCCCCCTCACAGCCCGTACCTGGGAGAGGAACCTTCAGTGGCCAAACGTAAAGTTCTTTTCGATGTGTGGATGCATCCGTATGTGCAGGTGGGCTAGGCCATTAGTGATCCTTTTGAACCATACTACCTGGTTGTTTTCCATATGGGGGAGCTGGGGTACTTGAGGGGCATGTTCCACTGGCCCTCATATGTGAAGCATGTGGGTTTGCCTTCCCCCCACCCACAGCCTCAGAACCCTTGGACATGAACTTTGTGGACCCTCCTTAATATGCGGCTGGCATGGCGCTGCATGACATGTCTCTCTACCCTCCACCATGCGACTAGACATTGGGGTGTGGTTTTCTATCCTCCCTTGCAAGTGTGCCCTTCTATCTGGGGGCAGGTGTGTTTCCGTTCAGTGTCCTACCCCCCTCCCCGGATTTGCCCTGTGCCCCTCCCATGTGTGGGGTCGCTGACGCCTGCTTTGCTACACATTGTGGATGAGCTGTGATGGTGGCCCAGTTGTGGACTGCTTTTGTATGATTTTCTCTGTGTGTGCTTTGCTCATCAACTTTCCCGGCTTCCTGGCCGGGTCCACTTGTGCCTTGCAGCATCCTCCTTGGGGCAGCCAACTTGCCTGTTTCTCCCTCTTCCCCTGCCCTTGTGGCACTGTGGGTGGGCGGGGGCACCAGCTTTGGCTTCTTTTGCCCACAATCAGCCATGTCTACATGTTGGAGCAGCAGGCATGGTTCCTGGGGAAGTTTATCCCTGACCGGAGTCATCATCACATTTGTTCTCAGCTTCTCTCCCACCCTGGACTGTGGTGAGGGCTGGCCTGCTCTATGCCTGCACTTGGCCCACATCATGTTTGTTTTGGGTATCGGCCCACTCCAGACTGGATTGGTAGCATTTCTCTGGATTGGATCCAACCATGGTGGACTGTACCTCAAGGGTCATCCAATCCAGACCACTGCACCAAAGCAGGATTCATCACACCTAAACCCTCTGCACAGAAAAATCTATCCAACGAGAAAGAGACTATTAAAAAATCTATCACTAGTAAATGCACTGATGCCTGAAATAATAGGGAACAATTTTATAAAAAGAAGATTAAGATGTCCCAAACAGGTAAGCCACACTGTAGGGGAAGGCAAAAAAATCCTTAGAGTGTAATGAAAAACTACCTCAAGGGAAAGCTTCTTCTTGACACCAGTACTGTACTGACACCAAATATGGAGATCATTTAGACCCTGATCCTATGTGCAGGTCGCACTAGCCAGGCACCTGAGATATAATTATTGTATACAAGCACCAGAATGCTCCATCATCCCAACTTCCAGTTATGGACAACTTTGATGCTTCAGTAAGAAAGGGGGGGGGGGATCAAGTTTTCTTTGGGGGGGAAGTTTCCCTCTGTAACAACAAATAGAAAAGTCTTCCTGAGTTATGTGTCATAAATCTATCTGACTATAAAACTATTCAGGTTCTTTGCTCCCACAACTGCCCATGGAAGCCTATTCCATTAGTTCACCTGTCTGATGGTTAAAAACCTTCTGATTTCCAGCCTAAACTTATTTATAACCAGTTTGTATCCATTTGGTCTTGTACTCACACTTACCTTTATTTTGAACAAATCTTCCCCTTCCACTAATTCACCTGATATATTTGTACAATGTGATCATATTTCCTCTCAGCCGCCTTCTTGTTAGGCTAAATGAGCCAACCTCTTCTACCTCATTTTATAAGGTAGGCTCTCAATTTCTCTGAACATCCTGGTAGTTGTTTGTTGTACTTGTTCCAGTTCAATTTCATCCTCCAATACTTGTGATCAGAAGTGAACACAGTATTCCAGATGCAGTCTTACCAGAGCCTTAGATGGGTAACAATAAACTTCCCTATCCCTACTGGAAATACCACACCTAATACATCCCAAAATAGAATTGTCTTTTTGCAGCTGCATCACATTGATGGCTCATAGTCATTTTATGATAAACCAAACCCCCCAAGTACCTCTCCTCCTCTGTCCTTTCTAACTGATGAGTCCTTACTTCCTAGCCAGTAACTAACATACTTATAATTAATCTCCAAATACATAACCTTCTACTTTATGCTATTAAATTTCATCCCATTTCTAACATTCCAATCCATAAGGGGATACAATTCATCCCATATTATTTTCTGATCCCCCTCTGTATTGGCAATTCTTCCCGACTTCATATGATCAGCAAATTTCATTAGCTCACTCTTATTTCTGTCACCAAGGTGAGTTTGACATCGGTACCAGGTAAATTAGTGGAGAGCATTGTAAAAATAGGATTGTTTAGTACATTGACAAAAATCAGATAATCATGATTTTTCCCAAGGGAAGTCATACTTCACTAATCTTCTGGAATTATTTGAGTGTCAATAAGCATGTGGATAAGGGTGACTCAGCTGATATAGCGTACTTGGATTTTCAGAAGCCTTTTGACACAGTTCCCCCATCAGAGACTAATGACAAAATGGCGCAGACATGGAATAAGGGGTAGAGTTCTGTAATGGATCAAAAACTGGTTAAAAGCTAGGAAACAAAGGGTAGGAATAAATTATCAATGGTCAGGTAGACCTAGTCTCTAGGTGAGCTTGTGAACTAAGCAGCTCAAGATACTGTTTACCTTTAAGGTGCCTGCACAGGCTACAGTGTGCCATGAAATCTGGCCAACTGAAATGGGAAGTGATTTTGCTATTTAGTGGCTCAGCTCCTGTATAGGAGTGCTGGTTATTCTGAGTCTCAGGATCATTGCCAGCCTCTGGTTCTTGTATCTTGCTCACCCTAATACTATAAAAAATGATAAGAAAAATAATGGAAAGCTTAATACTATCTGAGAACAAGCCAGACTACATTTAGTCTGGGATGTGATTGTGGGTCATGCTGGTATACCATGCAACCCACTTTATGGTAGCATCCCTGATTGCTCTAGCTGACCTGGTGTTGGAGGTGATCTTGAGGTCCCCTAGGCTTATAGTCTTAGGGGATTTAAACATTCATACAGAGGCTGGGCTGTGTGGGTTGGAGAAGGAGTTCATGACCTCCATGGCAACCATGGACCTGTTCCAAATTATAACTGGCCTAACACATGAGAGGGGACATACTCTGGATCTGGTATTTTGCACCGACCTTGAGGGTCCTATGATTGGAGGTGTTCTGGTGTCACCTTTGTCATGGTTGTACCATTACCTCCTGAGGGCCCTCATCCTGGAACATGTGTGCCCCCAGCAGGGTGTGAGACCTATTCGGTTGGTCCACCCCCAGAGACTTATGTATCTAGTAGGATTATGAAATGATCTGGGGGAGTTATCCTCGGATCTCAACAGCCCCTTGATTGATGCCCTCATTGCCATGTGGAATGATCTTCTGGTGGAGGCCATCAGATGGGTGGCTCACAGGTATCCATTTCCTGTGCTTTGCATCACAGGTTCTGTGGTTTACAGAGGACCTGGGATGGCAGAAGCATGAGGGAGGTGGTTAGAGCATCGGTGGTGCCATACTTATGCTGAAGACAAACAATTGCAGCATAAGCTATTTTTGAAGGGTTATGTCATGGCTGTGCAGTCACCAAAGAAAAGGTTCTTTGCTGCCATCATAGCATTTGCTAAATCACGTTCGGTGGAACTTTCCTGGGAGGAAGGGGTCTGGTCGGTCCTGCCTGTCTTCACCTGGAACTGGAGTCAACCAGTGCCCGTTGTGATGTGTTTTTTGCAGATAAAATTGCTTGCATTCGCCATTACTTTGACTCCACCTTTTTTGAGGCAGTGGCAGATTCAGAGGGTGTGAATGCCCCATCTTGTTGTGTTTTGTGGGATCAGTTAATGTTGATGTTGCCTGATGATGCGGAGGAGGTGCTTGGGTCTGTTCTGACTGGTGAAGGCCAACCGGGAGTCTTTGGGGCCATTTCTGACTGGGGTGATCAGTGTTTCCCTGTGGGGGACATGGTGGTGGATTGCCTAAAGAAGGCTGTGATCCAGCCTCTGCTCAGGAAGCCATCACTTGACACTGATTCTCCCACCAGTTATTGACTTGTCTCTAACCTTCCTTTTTCGGGAAGGTTATTGAATGGGCGGTTGCTCGGCAGCTCCAGGTGCATCTGGATCACTTCGGTTTATTGGACCTTTCACAGTCTGGCTTTCATTCAAGTTATGGCACTGAGACTACACTTATGGCTTTGGTTGACCACCATCAGGTGGAGTTAGGGCAATTCGACCCTGATGATTTTGTCATGTCTCGATTCTCTTTTTATAAAAAGGAAAGAAGGCTTAGTTTTCCAGCTGAACTAATCATACTAGATTGGGCCTTTTCCTCCTAATTGTATAAAATGAGTTTTACACTTTACTTTGAGGCCAAGCTAGCAAAGCACGTATTGTAAAATGACAATACATTTATAAATAAAGGAACATGAGACTTTAGAATATAAAAATATATGCATAGTTTACTTAAATATAA
>QEPC01009291.1:225341-239750 GCA_003113815.1 Sphenodon punctatus
ATATTTGTATTCTTGAGAAGATCCCCTATGTGGGATGTATGAGTATGGCTAGCAGTGGTCATAGTGCCCTGAGGCGTTCAGCTTTGATAAATTCTGAGCTCTGTAAGAATTCATGAGATGGTAGCGGTCTCTCTCTGGCTCTGACATTTTGTAAAAGAGAGATGGTATTCGTTTCTTACAGCAAGAGGTTTCTTTGTAAAGTAGTTAAGCTTATCAGCTCACAGTGAAGTTCCCTAGCAGGGAGGTCCTTTTCAGGTTAAATGAAAAGGACTTTTCAGGGTGGTAACAACCCTGAAGAGAGATTATCTTCACCTTTGACCAATGTGTTGGTGTATGCATTTGTGTGTACAAGCTTGATACTGAGTATGCCTGCAAAAAATAGAGGATGTATACCTGCTTTATGTGAATGCAGGGGCATGTACCCGTGTGGGATGGAACTGTGCGAGTGCATGTGCAGGTGTGATGGACGTTTTGTATGAGGCTTGTGTATGTGTGAGGCTCCCTGTGGGACTGCTGAAATCTTTGTATGTGTGTGTGCTTGAGGATTCTTGCTTGATAGTTTGGGGATGGGCAGAGTTGCTGATGCCCTGATGGTATGTATGGGATGGCAGCTTGATATTGGCTGACATAAACTTCCAATTTTTGATATGGTTGCTTGTGTGTCCATTGAGAAGCTGCAGCCATTTGGGACACGACGGGGGGGGGGGAGGGGAGACAAACTTCCCTCACCCCTTTTCCTCTTTCAGCTATTTCCCTTCCCTTAAATCACCCCAGATTCCATACCCTGCCCTAGCTTCCAGGATCAGTGAAGCAAACACTGTACCTTGGGAGGAGGGGCCTCCTCGGCCCCCCTGTGGTTCTTTCAGGTTTCCCCTCCCCCTGTGAAAAGGCTTGCTTACAGTCTCGGGAAAGGGATGGGGGGACCTAATACAGTGTACATGAGCCCCCACCTCATTTGGTTAGCTCTTCCACCCCTGCTCAGAAGAACTCTCAGCCTCATCACAAGGCAGCCATGAATAAGAGGGTAAGGCCCAGGAGACCAAGGGAATAGATGTACCCCCACTTGACACACAACTGGAACAGGATCTCAGTCACCCCAGCTATGAGATTAGCTGCATGAGTAAGCAACCTGATCAACAGGTAAACCTTTCATTTCAGGTTTTGCTATAGCGAGGCCGGAGGGCCACACAGAACTCTCATTGAGGTGGCCACCGGGAAAGCCACAGGGGGAGTTGTGGAGAGAGTGTGGTTGTAAAGTTTTACCACAACAGCTCCACTAGATGGGAGCTGGTTATCAGAGGAGATCCCCACGTGATACAGTTCATCACGGGCCGGTCCTCAGTCTCTCTCCTTGTCATTGGTTAACCCTCGCCTCTGGGTGAGAAAACCCCCCCAGATGTTTTATCTCAGCAGGCATATCAAGATGCAAGTAGCAGCGGTGAGAAGTAAAACCAGTCCCAGGAGCAAAGCTGGGAGGGAGCCAATCCAGAGTTCAGTGCCAGGAACAGAGCCTGTGGACCCGGATGTTCACCGGAGCCCATCCCGAGCCCCCACTTGTTGCATGCAGCTTCCCAGCCAGGACAGCCAGTGGCATGTAGCATGAGCGGACCCCCTTTTTTAGCTCCAGAACGTGAAGCAAGACCTCCAGCAGGACCACCAGACTTTGAGAACTCGGGTTTTCTTTGGGAAGGTTTCTCGCCACCCAAAACGTCTCTCCCTCAGAACATTGGCCCACGAGCAGAAGAACTTTTCCTTTTGCTCCAGCACTCCTGGCCACAACAGTTGTTTCAGCTTCTATTAAAATCTACATTTGAGTTGCCTCAGAGTTTTTCAGCAGCTGAAGCTTATGAACCATTATGCCTTACAGGATACACTTGGGTGGAATTGTCCCATTGAACGGGGCTCCTTGTTAAAGGTACAAACTGGTAATTTGGCCCAGCCCTTCTGGCCACGGGGTAGCAACAGGGGGTGGTGAATTATAACTTGGAGATTGGGACCAAAATTTAAGAAGAGATCCATTCCTCTAAAGCATGCATGATCTGTCAAGGAAATTAGTAGACATGGCCAAGGCTCGCATGTGAATAAAACTAGATTAACCTGTGGTAATATCTTTGATTCCTCCAAACCTCCTCTGGAAGAAACCCAGGTGACTCTAGCCAGATTGGAAATGTAACAGGCAGCTCCCAGGTGTACCTATGTATATAATGTTTATTGTTTTTCTTGTATTGATTTCACCCATCACCAAGGTATCCTTAGTAGGTTACTCCCTTAGATATTGTGATGTTTCCCTCGTATTGCATTGATGTTGTTTTATTGATTTTCCCCCTTGTATTTCATTGATTTTTATAGTTTAAATATCCCGGTCTGTACTATGTTTTTCTTCTTCTTCTGGTTTCCTTCCCCTTTCCCCTCCCCCATTGGTTGTCCCCTCCATCACCCAGAACACTCCACCCCCACTATCTCGTTGTGTTCTGCCCATGCCATCGCGCAATAATCAAGGGGAAGAGGGTTTTGCTGAACTGGGGTCCTGGGCTCCAGTGTCTTATAGACTCCAACATACTACTTTGGTCATAGATCTTCCAGCGGCTGGTGTTTTTACATGTTGTGGGCCAACGCATTGAAGGCTGTGGTTCAGGGGCAGTCCATCCTTAATTGTGGGAACCATTTTAACAAGTTAAAAAGTTCCCAATGGGGGGACTGATAAGAATGGACCCCGAATTCCCCTACAATGGGTACCACCACCCCCACTCTTGCTATGTAAACTGAGGCCAAGGGACCTGAGAAGAAGGGCATGCAAAAAGCCCCCAGGAACCAACTGAGGCCGGAGAACATGGGGATAGAGGCTTGACAGGGAAGCCTCCCCATACGAGTTGCACAAGCAGAAAGTGGGGGTGCAGATGAAAGCGGATAGAAAGTAAGGATCGGGCCCAGCTACCCTAGCCATAGCAACAAGGAAACACTCATGGAAAGATACTAGCCAAAGGTGGGAAAAAGGACTGGAAGGGAGGGACCTCTGAGTAAAGAATGGGGACATTAAGAAGAAGGGCCCACCCTGTTGTAACAAGGAACTGGTGGCCAGGACTCAGTACAGAAAAAAACCCAATTCCTGCATTCCCCAAGAGAAACCAGACACACACCCATTGTACTCTAAAGACTGTCGTTAGCCTTACCTCCCCTCCCTGTGTCTTTTGTTTATAGTTTCTCCCTGTGACAAAGATATCTTGGGCATCTAGTATAGCCCTCTTTGTCATGAAAGTACCCTCTCCTCATCAGCCTATTGTACACCCCAAGCAATCCTGCGAGGCCTCCCAGAAACCCTTTCTCAGTACCCAATAACTGCCCCACAGTTTCCCTTCCATCTCTGAGAAATCTTGGAACGCAGATACCTGCAGTTGCTCTGCACGTGTCTGTGAAAAGGGGTCTCCCGGACTTTGGTCTGCCCCTCTCTTTTTCTTCCACCACCCCAAACTGCGCTGGATCCTGGGCTGCTGATCCCTTGTGCAATCAGCTAGGAGAGGTAAACTACAGGTCCAGACTCTCTCTCTCTCTCTCTCTCTCTCTCTCTCTCTCTCTCTCTCTCTCTCTTGCTGTGCCTTCACCGGACCACCACCCCCTTATTTTTATGTTTTCCCTTTTTGTATCCTGCCAGCCAGACCAGGGCTGCATTTCAGCATTACATTGTGTGGGTGTATGTGTACCTTATTTTTGCCTTTGTACTTCTGTTTTTATACAACAATAAATCTGTTTCAGTTTTATTGAACCTTTCTCTCTCTCCTTACAATTTGGGGAGGGTAACATAAACTTCAGCACGTGTCGTTCCTCAGATTGATCTCTGGGAGACTTGGGGACGTCTAATTTGGCTAATTCCCCTAAATTAAAGAAACGAGTGGACCACCCCCCCTCCAATAATCACGCGTGGACTGAGATCTCCCATTAAAAATACCTGAGGTTTTTTTCCCCTACTTGGAACAGCCCTGATAATTACTCACGTCATTTTTACTCCTTTTTTAAAAAATAGGTACATTTGTTATTCTCCAATCACTAGGTACCACTTAAATTAATGGATTTGTAGTTTTTGATGCAAGAGAAGTGCCCTTCCTTTTGGCGTTTCACCCAATTGGACCATTATAACCATTCTACATCCTCTCCTTTTATTGTAATATAATAAAAGCATATGGGATTTTACATGCGGATGAAGGACTTACTCCTGACTTATAACAATACACAATATATTAGGGATGGGAATTCCGGTTCTCCTGAGATCCAATATTGCCGGTATTTGGGTGTATTGGCTTAATCCACTAAATCCGATATTTGCCTGTACCAGCATACTGGATTTTTAACATTGGTCGCGGTACCATAATTTTTACATTGCAGTCATTGAAGCCAATAGCTGCAACGTAAAAAATCCGGTACCACGGCCAATGTTAAAAATCCGGTATGCCAATACCGGCAAATCCGGTACCAAGGAGATCCGATACCAGTACATCCGCTATTCTCCCTGGTGTCCCACCCCTACAATATATATAAAAGGAAGTTAGATGACATCAGCCAACAGCAATGCACAGGGGTAGTCTGGGGGCATATATGCAATGACTGTAGAGCAGTTGCTTGTGAAACCAGCACTTTATTTATTTATTTATTTATTTATATGTCACCCTTCCCAATGAGACTTAGGGCAGCTTTCAAAATATAAAAACAACATATAAAACAGCTAAAAATCTGCTTCACCCACTACATCCATTCCCTAATCCCCCCTTCTATCTCACCCAACCCTATCCCTGCCTGCCAAATACCTGGGCAAACAAAAAACTCTTACATTTTTCCTTAAGATGAGCAGGCTTGGGCTTACATGAATTTTCAAGGGGAGAGAGTTCTATAATTGTGGGGCAGTGACCAAGAATACCTCTCTCTGTTTCTTTGTGTTGAAACTTCATGGGGAGATGTTATACACAAGAGGGTGCTCCCACCTGACCTCAGAGATCTTGATGGGACATGAGGGAAGAGGTGGTCTTTGTAGCAGGGAGAAGTCCTGTGGGGTGGTTGTCCGTTTAAGAGGGGGCTGACTTGGGAGAGTCAGCCCATAGCTTGGAACCAGTATGGGTTAAATGCAGGCTGATAGATAGAGTCAGAATGGGCAGGACACTGGCCCTTTAAGGCTGATGAGTGAAATCCTGGCCACACCCACTCTGTATAAGAGGAATGTTGAGTGAAGAACTCTGTCTCTGCCTGGTAGCTGAAGAGGTCACATCTCCCTGACAAAGCCTAGCTACTCTATGCTCTCCAGGGTGCTGAAGGCTGGAGAACCTGGGTGGAACCAGGTACTGAGGAAAGACTGTGCCCAGGAGGGAGCCTTGTGCCTGGGGAAGGCTTGACCAGAGCCTGGTGCTTTGAGGTCTGGGTAGATGGACATGGGGGGTTGATGTTTGTGTTGCTCCTGAGCTTGTGAGAGACAGACCTGGTGGACCTGAAGGGTGGAGGAGACTGAGCTGTCAGTCTAAGGGATTGTGTACACTGGCTTGTACTAATAAAGGACTGTGAATGTGTTACCCTCTGGACAGCTTGTATTGGGTCCTATAGGAGGGGCCATCCTGCCTTGAAGGGGGATTCAGCCAAGGCTCGAGCTGAATAGGTGTGGCAGTGGGGTAGGGCTAATTCCCCTAAAGAGGCCCCCGTGTGGCCCTGAGAAGACTTCCCTGCTACAGTCTTTCACATATGTGGTGCCAAAACTGTTTAGGGATTTATAGTCAAATCCAGCAGCTTGAATTGTGCTAAGAAAGCTACTGGAAAGCTAGTTCAGGCTCTGGAGCACTGGTGTAATGTCAAAGCAAGTCACTCCTGTCAGAAGATGGGTCACCACATTCTGCACTAGCTGCAGCTTCTGAATAGCCATCAAGGACAGCCCCATGTAGAGCACATTGCAGTAGTCTAGCCTTGAGTTTACAACATTGTGAACAATGATGGCTATGTCCAAAGCTGATTTTTAAAAGGTTGCAGCCTTCTCACCAGATTCATTGGTGAAAAGCACTCCTCGCTACCACTGCCACTTGGCAATCCAGGCACAGCAATGGATCCAAGAGCTCATCCTCTTAGAGGATTAGAGGAGTAAGGGAACCAGAGGGAACCAAATTAGAGCTCAGCTCATCCTCATCCAGTCTCCAACAGCAGCCGGGCACTGGGCAAGCACCAAAACTGCAGGCCAGGACCTGGGTTGGATGAAAAAGAGAAGTATAACTGGGTGTCATCAGCATCTGGAAACTGGGAGAACTGTAGTTGATTTGCACATGTTTATCCATGTAATTTACTTTGTCTGTGTCTGGAAACAGATGGGAGGGGTTAGCTGAAGGGAAGAGGAGAGTTCAGAACAGCTTTTCAGCATCTTCCACGTACTCAGACTCCTACTAGCCAATAGAATGCTCAGATATTAGCTGAGTCTGCCCCCTTCCTCCTGCTCCCCCCCTTCCTTTCCTGAAAATTTGCCATCAGGAAGCTTTCTTAATCAAGAGAGCTGCCAGTCAAAGACAAAGTAAGAAAGCTGGGCAGGAAGCAGCATGGCTTCCTCCACCCTTAAATTTCTCTGGGCTGTGAGACCAGCCTGGGTGCAGGGGGTGGGGGGAGTAAGAAATTTCACAAGAATCTTAATCAGGATCAAGATGACTGTGAGAGCTTGACCCTGATTCTTGATTCTTACAAGATTTTTGTGAGAATAAAATCTATTCTCATTTCAGCTTTAGTCAAACCTCACCCCACCCCCTCCAGGCCAGTAGGTGTCTCATAGGCCCATGTGAGCAGGTGGTTTCAGTGGGTGGCAGCCAGATACCTGAGCCAAGATACACACCCTTCCTGTATTCACCTGATTCCTCAGCCAGACCTGCAAACACACCATCTGCTGACTGGCAGGAGCATTCTTTGTTATTGATCAGGCAGCGGCAGGCTGGCTGTGAAAGGGAACAATGCACACACACGCGGGTCTCCACTCCTTACTGTCATTCAGAATACAATCTTGAACCCATTCTCCTGTGAGCGACCCTGCTGTGTGGCACTCTAAACAGCTGTGGAAATTAACAGGAGTATGATCTAAACCTTGCTATGTATTTTCAGGCATGCACAGAGAACAGCTATTAAATTTTAGACCTGATATACTGAAGAGGCTCCTAAGCAAAAGTTGTGACTTTTAGCAGAGCAAAAGTGCAATAATCTCACTCCTTGGGTTTTCAGCAGTACCAGCCATGATCCATTCTGCTATGACTTACAGGGTAAAAGCTGCCTATGGTTTTTTAAAAAGAAAATAGGTTCACTCTCTGCATTGTTTTCTCAGTGGATCTAATAAAAGGCAAGTGATTTTTAAAGGGAAAACAAGTGGAGGCAGTTCTAATTAATTGGGCAGAACTCTTACAGCTGTAGCAGCATACGAAGGAAGGCTGGGGCAATGCTGCTCTGTGCAAATGCAACAAAATATAAATACCACACTTCTGCTCTAAACTCAGAGAGTGCACATGTGCACATGCACACACTCATGTGCACAAGCATACACATGCACAATTAAAGTCTTCAGAGAAAGAGCCAAATCTGTATGTGTATTATAAACATAAGGCACTCATCTTCGCTTGCTGTGGTACTCCTCTTCTCCTTTGTGTCTCATTTCTTGCTGGTTCACACCACCCCTCTCTTGTGGTCCCAGCCCCTTATGGGCACCCTCTTCATCAACTTGCATCAATTTTCAGAGAATGCCACAGCGGGCAGCATAACTGGCACCCGAGGTGTGTGGGGGTGTCATCAACTTGAGGACAATGGAAAGCACCCCAGATGCATGGGGTGTTGCTTCAACTTGCAGTAAATGCCCTGGGGGTAGACCATATTTCTTGGGCACCCCAATGTGCATGGTGGAGTTAATTTGTAGAGGTCACCCAGGGGGGCAAGGTGGCTTTATTCACACATTCTGGAAGGTGGCAACTCTTCTGGGCACACATACTACTGTCTCTCTTATAGCAGCGGGTGGCATCAAGTGGGCACATATAGTCTCTCTCTCTCTCTCTTATAGGGATGGGTGAATGTGGTTTAGAAGTTCGGAGTTCAGACCGAACTCCACCCGTTCAGCCGACTGAACCGAACTTCCAAACTGTACTTGATCTTAGAACCAAACCGAATTTCCGAACTCGGCTCTGTTCACCCATTCCTAAAAGATAATATTCCATTTAGTTCAATGGGGTTTGAATTTCTGAACTCTGTTTGGAAGTTCGGAGTTCAGACATAACTCAAATAGTTTGGTCAATTGAACCGAACTTCCGAACCAAACCGAACTGAACTGAACTGAACCGAATTTCCGGACTCAGTTCTGTTCGCCCATCCCTACTGTCTTATGGCAGCAGGTGGCATAAGGCAGGCACAGATGTGCTCTCTCTCAGCAGTGAATGGCAGTAGGTGGGCACAGGTGATTTCCCTGCCTCTCATGGTAGCAGAAGGCAGGCACAGATGATCTCTCTCTCATGTCAGCTGGTGGCAGCAGGCAGACACAAATGGTCTATTTCATGGCAGTGGGTGGCAGCAGGCGATCACAGGTGATCTCTTTCTCTCCCTCTCATGGCAGTGGGTGGCATCAAGTTGGCACTTCTCTCTCTCTCTCTCTCTCTCTCTCTCTCTCTCTTTCTCTTTCTGGTTGGTGGCACAGATCTGGAATCAACTTGCAGCTAGTGCCGCAGGAAGGCACTTTGGCACCCCAAAGTGTAAAAGGGGTGTCAACTTGCAGTAAACACCCCAGAGGAGAACCAGGGGTGTGTGTGAGAGAGAGAGACACTGGCAGGCAGGAGGAGCAGGAGATGGGCAGGCAGCAGGCAGAGGAAGAGCAGAGGCAGGAGGTAGACTGTGGCATTAGGCATGGCGTGGCATCCTCAAATGTGAAAGGGGCTGTCAGCATGCACCGAACATCCCAGGGGAGCAACGTGTGTGTGTGTGTGTGTGTGTGTGTGTGTGTGTGAGAGAGAGAGAGAGAGAGAGAGAGAGAGAGAGAGAGAGAGAGACTGGTGGGCAGGAAAAGCAGAAAGGTTGGCAGAAGAGGAGCAGAAGCAGGTGGTAGACTGTGGCATTAGGCATGGCACCCCCAAGTGTGAAAGGGGTTGTCAGCTTGCCGTGAACACCCCAAGGGGGCCTGGGTTGGCACAGATACTCTCTCTCTCTCTCTCTCTCTCTTATGTAGCAGCTGGCATGTTTGGGGGTACGGATTGTCTCTCTCTCACACAATAAGCTGCCTGGGAGATGTCACTGTCTTACAGACCAGCATAGGGAATCCCAGCAGCATCAACTTTATCTTTAGAAATACAGGCTACTCCACCAACTCAGGTGACATATGCGAGTGATGCCACCTGCCATTGAAAAGATTCACTCACTTAGCACACTGGTTGGTGGGCAGCTTTATAACTCCTCTTCCACTTTGGCCAGGATCTGCCAAATATGGCTTTTGTGGACTCAATACCTGATGGAATCCTCCACTGACTACTCCATGTATTGGGCCACTGCTGATTTAGTGATGTCAGGCCTGCTGGCACAGGCGCTGCTGAAGCTGCTTCCCATCACTGCCCCAACAGCCTGTGCCCAGAGAGCCTCCCCAAGAGTGGTCCAACCGTGTGTGATTGCACTGCTGCTGACCCTGATACAAGGAATGCTCTCTGTCTCCTCCCCCCCACCGCTTCCCCCCACAACACTCCTCTGGTCCTGGCATAATTCTCTTTCTTCCCTGAGGACCCTCTCTACCAACTCCTGCTTATAGAGTGTGAAGAATCCAGAGTGGATTACCATGCTCTCCTTCATCCGGGGGTCACAGAGTGTTAGCAGGACATACTCATGCTTTTTTGTCAGGGGCTTCAGGTGTTTCCTAATTGCTGACTGCAGCCTCTCTACCAGGCTGACCACCTCTGGTAAGAGGTGCTGCTCCTCTGGCAACTGCATCTGTACTCTCAAGAATCCTGCAAAATTCTTGCTGAGGAACTGTGCTACTGGGATGACCTGGTTCAGGATGGTAGTGGTGGCATTCAGGGTCTCAGTTCTGTGCTTAAACAGTTTAAGGATGTGCACAAACTGCCCCATTGTCTGTCACTGTACCAACGTAAATGTCCACTCCACCCCGATGTCTGGGGCCATCTCATGTAGGATGTGCTGCTGCTCCACCAAATGCTTCAACATGAAATAGGTGGAAATCCACACATCCTCAATGAGGCAGTGCTCTGCTCCACCCAGCTGCACCTGCTTCGCATGCATGTACTGACCACCCTTGATGCTGTGGTTAAAATACCACATAATCTTCCTGCATGATTCTCTTGGATTGCTAAGAGCGCCACCTGCCTCTTCTCCACCAAGACCCAGACCATCCTTCACCACAAAGTGTAATGTGTGGACAAAACAAGGGATACCCACAAAAGTGCCATCACTCACTGCCCGCCTCACATTTCTGCCAATATCCATCACCATGTACCTCCTGCATTTCTGCCTAGCCACCCTTCACCATCCTGTTCAGGGTCTCCAAAATGTTGGTAGACGTATGGCTCTGGTCCATGACCTGAGTCTGAAGTAGGGCCAACCTGTCCCCTGTCCCTGCTGCCCCCCAATGGGTGACAACTGCTGCTCCTGCCTACCCCAATCCCCACTAGTGAGCAGCGAGGGAGAGATAGGTATGCTGGGCACTCCTGCTGCTCCAGATATCAGTTGTAAAGCACACACCACCAGCCTCCTCTGTCCTCACCAGCAGATGCATCACTAGTGTCCAGGATACCTGCCTGGAAAGGCCGGGGACAGCAACACCCACTTACTAAAGGTGGTGTGGGAGGGAATCTTATAGTTGGGGAATGACAGCTCTAGCAGCCTCCTAAAACCCACACTGTCAACCAACAAGAAGGGCTAGTCTTTAAGGGCAATCATCTCCCAAATATGGTGAGTGATGCACTTTGCCACTGCCTGGTGCCCTCCTCATGCCATCTGCCCCCACCCCAGCTCCTCAATCATCACCTGCCACTGTGTCTACTATCCACGGAGTCTGGGGAGATGGGAGGTTGAGATGGGGCTTGTTCTCCCTCTGGCCTTCCCTTGCCTTTGCCTCTGCCCCAAACCACAAGAGCAGCAGAAATGTCACCTGTTCCTGCTTCTGGGCCTGCCTCACCTTGAAGCAGCAGGGCATGGTTTCTGGAGCGCATGTGAGTAGTAAGGGGGACACTCATCATCAAACTGATCGTTATCAGTTTGACAGTTCACGTGGAGTCCTACATCAGTGGAAGTCCCGCCCTCCTGGGGCTGGAAGTCCCGCCTTGGGATGGAAGTGACGTGGGAAAGTGGAAATGATGCAGAAGGGGATAATGCTTCTGGGTGAGGGAGGCTGGAACCAAAGGCATCCACCATGATTTCAGCACCACAGTTACTGCAGAGGATCATCTTGGGGCTATGGATGCCCTGTCCTGTCCTGTTTTGTGGGATCGGTTTCAGATGGTGTTGCCTGTTGATGTGGAGTCCTTGTTGGGATCTGTTCATGCCACTACTTGTGAGCAAGATCCATGCCCGTCCGGCTGGTGAAAGCTAGCCAGGAGACGTTACGTCCATTGCTGGCTGGGGTGGTTAGTGCCTCCCTTCAGAAGGACAGGGTTCCTGACTGCCTAAAAGAAGCTGTGGTTAGACCCCTGCTGAAGAAACCATCTCTTGATGCTGATGCTCCTGACAGTTATCGGCTGGTCTTTAACCGTCCCTTTTTAGGGAAGGTTATTGAACAGGCTGTGTCATGGAAGCTCCAGGAACATCTGGACCGCACCAGTTTCTTTGATCCCTCCCAGTCTTGGTTTTGGCCTGGGTATGGTATGGAAATGGCATTGGTGGCCTTGGTTGACGGTCTCCGTCTGGCATTGGACCAGGGTCGTCAGACCTTACTGGTCCTGCTAGACCGTTTGGCTGCATTCAACACAGTCGCCCACGAGCTGTTGGTGACTCACCAGCAGGACTGTGCCGGAATTGGCAGGATGGTCTTGGACTGACTTCATTCATTCCTGGCTGGGAGAACTCACCGGGTGGTCTAGGGGGAGTGTACGTCTTCCCTCCAGGACCTCACGTGTGGAGTCCCGCAGGGTGCCATTTTGTCACCCCTCTTGTTTAACATCTATATGCAGCTGTTAGGGGAGATCGTGAGGGGGTTTCAGGGCATGCAGTGTCATCAGTATGCTTATGACACTCAGCTCTACCTCTCCTTTTCCATCGACCCAGGCCATGCAGTCTCCTTATTTTCCCAGTGCCTGTCAGCTGTGGGGCCTTGGATGAGGTTGAGCCATCTGCAATTGAATCCTGACAAGACGGAGGTGATGTTGGTGGGCGAGGGCTNAATCCTGACAAGACGGAGGTGATGTTGGTGGGCGAGGGCTTGGGGGACCTGGGGTTGGTTGAATCTCCTCTTGTTGGGGGGGTTCGACACACACACACCCATGGTGTCTCAAGTGCGGAGTCTGGGTGTGCTCCTCGATTCACGGCTCAGCTTGGAATCTCAGGTTTCTGCCGTGGAGTGGAGTGCATTTCGGCAGTTACATCTTCTCCGGTGGCTTCAGCCGTATCTCTCAGACTCCGACCTCACCACTGTCATCCATGCCTTCATCACCTCGAGGCTGGATTACTGCAACGCGTTCTATGTGGGGCTTCCCAAGAAGCTCGTCCGGAGGCTGCAGCTGGTGCAGAATGCCATGGCCCATCTCCTGATGAGGGCAGGTCACAGGGAGCACATGACACCAGTGCTCCGGGCTCTGCATTGACTGCCTATAAAGCACCGGGTCCGGTTCAAGGTGCAGATTTTAACCTTTAAAGCCCTTCACGGCCTAGGTCCTGCTTATCTGAGGGACCGCCTCACTCCCCATGTGCCCGTGCAAACCTAGAGTTCATCCGTGGGAGCCTTTTTGGAGGTTCCCTGGGTGAGGCGTGTGGCCACCGATGTTAGATCTTTTTTGGTGGTCGCCCCTGTGCTGTGGAATTCACTCCCAGAGGAGGCTTGACTGGCTCCCACTCTCCTGCTGTTTTGGCATATATGTAAGACCTTGCTGTTCGGTCAAGCTTTTGGCGAGGAGTAGGGGTGGGGTGGGGGCGGGGATGGGGACTTTCCTCACATATTGGGGTATTTTAAAATTGTAATTGTAAATTGTTTTAAAATTTTATATTGTTCTAATGTTTTAATGAATGTTGTTCGCTGCCCCGGGCTGCCCTGTGGGCAGGAGGGGCGAGATATAAATTTTAAATAAATAAAAAAATAAATAAATAAAAATCCCTCTGAACCTGGATGGTCCTTATGCTGGACATTGGGGGTTCTGCTTGTGGGTCAGGGTGGCTGGAACCTTCCTGAATCCACAAGATTCTTTGAAGAGGGCCATGTAATGCCTCTATGAACTCAGGAGAGTGAGATGGACCAGTAGGTATGGGTTTTGTGAAGATCCGAGCTACTTTATGGTGCAGGGTTCAGGGTTGGGTGAATTGCAGCTATTGGGTCAGGTAACCCCTCTACGAGATCAGCTGACGAGCTGAACCATTCAGCATAGGTGTTGTCATCCTAGCCCACTCCGTCTTGGAGAAAATTGGGCCCAATGGGGTTTCAGGGGTAGGATGAGTCACAGAAAGAGGCTCATGTGAGGGTTCACATGACTCAGGAGTGTGAGATCAATCAATCAGCAAAGGTTTAATTGTTCTAACCCACCCCGTTGCTGAGATCTGACCTGGGGTGTGAAAGGGGGTGTGCGCAGTCAAAATTGGCCGAAGGGGGTCATATGAGGTCTCAAACCGCTCACCACACCACCCGTGACCAATCGGAAAGGTTTGTGGAGCTGTAGTCCCATTCCTTGGGATATGAAAGAGGGGCCCACCATTTTCTGACACAGAGAGCAGGGAATCAATAACTACCACTTACATAGAAAAACTGAAATGGTTTACCATTGGGGTGCTACCCGCTTTGATCTTGTTAAAAGGCTCTATACAGGAAAGAAAATGGAGCCAGACATTGAGCCCATGGACACACAACAGGCTGAAGACCCTGTGGTACATTGCAGTGAATTGGTGGGGCTGAGGGAAATGGAAATAGGGCTGATGCGGCAGCAGCTGTTACCGCTCTGCGATTCCATTCCTAAACCTCGGCATCCCATGTTGCGCCTCGCAGAATTCTGCGTGGTACTCCGCGATTCTGCGTTTCTTTCGCTACAAGAATTCACAGATGCTGCATGTATGTGTTTTGCCGATTTCTTGATCGTTACCATTGTCGTATACAATTAGTGGTCTATTCTCGCGTTCCACCAATTTAATATATGAGACACAGGCATGAGCGCTTATCGCGGTTCCGTGAAGGGAGTATGACTATTTTGTGCTGCCGCTGCAGCGCTGTGCTGTGACGCTGTCATGCTGTCGCTGACTGCTGCT
>QEPC01009291.1:259621-292105 GCA_003113815.1 Sphenodon punctatus
GTCCCCACAGCTGTTCCTCCTCCTGGTCCTGTTCCTAGTCCTGGTCCTCCTCCTCCCCCTTGTCCGCTGGGTGCGCCTCCGGGCACGCAGGGCCGGGCTCATCCTGGGGCTCGTCTGCCCGGGCCATTTTCCGTGTCTGTGGGGAGGGTAGGAGGGGAGCGCTTGTTTGGGTGCTGGTGGGACCCCCTCGCGGGGCACCCCTGCCCCCCTCCTGGTCCCCCGGGGTTGCCCCGGCCACATGCAGGGGCTCTTGTGCCCCCTGCTCCCCTTCCCTTGGTTCCCCTTACCCTTTTCCTGGGTGCCTCCTCCAGGCCCATTCCAGCTGCTGTCCCCGGGGCATCGCGACCCGCCTGCTGCTGTGGGTGTTGTCCCCGCGCCGCCTCTCTGGTCGGGTGCACCCCTGTGCCCCCCTCCTCTGCCTGTGCTCCCTCCACCTCCATCGCTGCCCCTGCCTCCACCTCCTCTGCCTCCTCCACCTCCATCGCTGCCCCTGCCTCCACCTCCTCTGCCTCCTCCACCGCCTGTATCGCTTTCTCTGCCTCCACTCTCTTCCACCTCCCTCCTCGCTCCATCCCACCATGCTTGCCTGCTGCTGATTTTGCTTTAAATCTCCCTCCGGTGGTTGTGTTGTTGCTGGTTGCCCGGCAGTAACGCTGCGTGCATTGTCCATGGCTGGGGCTCATTTCCTTTGGTTCTGCCCAGGGATTGGCATCCAGACGTTACTTTTCCTTGGTTCCCGGTGGGGGTCCATTTGACCACGCTTCCCGGGATATTCCCCCGGCTAGCCAGGGAAGCGTGGTTGAAATTGACCCCATGTGGGTATTGAGCGTGATGAACATCTGGCGCGCGCCGAACAGACGTTCACGGCCCTTTGGCCCCACCTCTGGGTTCAGCGTGGTTGAGCATGATCTCGTAATGTCTGAAAATACCCTGTCTCTGCAGATCAAACTGGCTATCCTTGTTAGTCTCATACCATGCCAGAAACTCTGCCTTGCTTTCAGGCATCATGGTGTCCACCTCATAATAGCTAGGAGTGGGCATGGGTCCTACATAGTTCTGGTTGGTCTTGGTGTTTAAAAAATGGGGAAAATACCCCTTGCAGTCTTGAAATCCTATGGCTTTTGGAAGCTTGCTAAGTGTAATTGGAATAAAATTATAGGAGTCGATGAAACATCATTGGAAGGCTGGTACTGTTATGCTAAATAAGTTACCTCTCTGAGCTATCAGATCTGTTTCAAACTTCTGTTTAACCAACTCTTGCACAATAAAATGAATCATATTGAGAAGCATTGTGACCAAGATAGCTGTATTTTCGGAACCTGAGGTGCATAAACGCTTTGAGAAATTGTTTAACACGGTCTTCCCCCTTAAATTCCCAGGTTTTCTGCCCCTTAAGATCTGTGACATAAATATAATTTGGCTCATGCACTCCTCTTTCCTGGGTACACTCAAAGTCATAAAATATATATTTTTCAGATTTTTCAGGTTTGTAAAGACAGGCTATATAGCATAAGTGAGTGTTTATATCCTGAAGCATCTGCCTGCACTGACCACACTTCCTCCCCTTACATTTGTGTACTTTGTCAACATAAGTGTTACATTTGGGGCATAGCTAGCATGCATTCCTGCCTTCCTCTGCCAGGGCCCCATGCCTCTCTAAGCACCCCCTAGACCTGCAAAACAGCAGACAGCTAAGACATTTAAACTGACTAGTTCCTGCAACATAGGTGCAAGAGCTGTCTAGACAGAGACAAAAGCATCTGCTACACTTATGTCTAGGACTGTAAAATGTATGACAAAATTCACATAAGCACTTAGCTCCAAAAAGCTTTTTTATGTCCAGGATGCCATAATAATGCCCATTGTGTGGCAACATATAAACAATCTTAACCTGCTCAGGAGAACCTGTTTTATAAATAACCCATTCCATACCATCTGTGTGATGCACTACTTCAATGTTAATATTTAAAAGGTTTTCAAAATTTGCAATGTCAGAATGCCTTATTTTTTCCATTTCGTTAAACCCCAAATGCTGATGTAACCACCGGGCCTCCTCTAACACTAGCCCATCTTCAGTATTTTGCCCCATTAATAGTTTCAAAAGACCCCCCACAAAACAGAGCTTGGTTCCTCCAAAGTTAAAATCAATCAGGTGCATCCATTTTTTTTTTAGATATATCTTCATGTGAAATAGATTTAAGTACTCTACATGCCCCACCCTCAGGATTCTTTATCACTGTAAGTATTAAGGTCAGCTCCCCTGAAAAAAGAACTTATCATTGCTCTGAATAAAATTTGCCACGTCATCAAAAAATTGGTGAGCACTAAAGATTTCGTTAGCATGACTGTTTGAGAAAATTTGATGATTTAGTCCCAGGCCTGACAGTCAAAGCTGGATAAAATCATTAGGGGAATTTCTAGTTTGAACCTCCTCTAGAAGCCTCTGCATGCACTCACGCATAGTTAATTCAGCTTCTAAGGGGTTAGCAGCATGGTGAAGATTAACAAACTGGAAGTGTTTGTCATATAACCTTGCATTAAAATGGTTAATGGGGAGTCCCACTGTTCAACCCTTTGAAGAAATACAGGGGCTGGCTGTTGCACTGATTGCTGCAGTGCAAATTCAGCCCCTTCCTCAATAGAGGCATTGGGGGAGCTATCTTCAGAGGGGTCAAAAGATGCAACAGGTGGGCTAGGTTCAATGGACTCATCCACAATAGAGGCCCCACAGCTATCAGCGATAGAGCTGAAATGGGAGTTTAGTGCTGATGCCAAGATGTTCTCTGAGACTGCATCCCAAGCTGGTCGAGCAGTAGTCTCAGCTCTGTGTTTTCCAGTCTTTTAAAAAAATATTGCATGTCTTTTAAAATATTTTCTTCAAGCACCGGTATCCCTCACCATCCCGTGAGTGAGTGTTATGTCTGTTTTTGAGCCCCCTGCCCCTCTGCATGGCTTTAGCACAGCCCTGTAGAGTCCCACTAGCATTAAAATACTGGTTAGTTATCTTTAAATCAGTACATAAATGATCTACCAGTTTAAACACAGTTTGCAAAGTGGTTAGAGTCTATATCACGCTTAAAAACATACGTTTTTCACATTTATACTTCAGCTCTTTAAGCTGAGCCCCTTCCTTTTTAACTTTCCGTTCTAGTAGCGTAAGCTCCTTCTCCTTATTCTTAAGATGCCCTGATAGCTCCCCAACCCTTACACATAGATCAAAGACATATTTGACATTGGCAGAACTAACGTTACTAGCTACATCAGCATTGTCTTCTTCACTTATTGTTGCAGAAGTGTCATCCAAGTGCTGTGTTGTTGTTGTTTTTTTACCACCTTTGCATGGAGGTAGAGGGGCATCAGCACGATGTTTTGCACTAGACGCATGGGTAGATCCTGGTTGCTCTGGATCTGCAACTGGTGCAACTGCTGAGCAAATATGCGGGGAGGCTCTGGCTGATGTGCTAGCACTGGGGATATGCCAGAGGGTTCTGCATGGTCTGAATCTATTAATAGTGAGGCTAGTCTGCCCCAGGTCATATCTGCATTTAAACAGAGAGATGATTAATGGATCCTTTAAACACACACACATGCAAATCCCCTTTCATTTTAATTTTATTTCTTTTATTTTTTACTCACCAGCCTCCTGCTCTGTTCCAGCATTATCTGCCTTTATTTTTAAGAGAAGCAGACAATATTTTAGGCAGTGAGGGGTTTGCCGGAATTGTCTTGTTTGTGAAAACACAAAAGTGGTTAATACCCTTGTCCCACATTGCATAGGAAAAAAAATTCCTGCTTAATAGAAAGAAAACAAAACAAAACACCCTCTTGCAGTCATGGAGATGTATGTTCAGCCATCTCTCTCCCTTGCTCTAACTACTTCCCTTAGTAATCGCTAACCATGCAAATGGGGGGAAAATGAGAGGGAGAAACAGGTCTGGCCATTTTAAAAAAAAAGACAGACCTTGAAAATAAGAACCAACTAACTCACACTCCTAGACCCCTGCCCACCCTTCTTAAAGCAAATGTTACCACCCCTGCAAAGTTTCTTATCAAGCATGTTAAATAGTCAGAAGGTTCATTATTTCTTTAAATCTCTTTTGCTATTGTGTAGTGTGTATGTGACAATGTGATTGTGTGGTTTTTGTGCAGACTGTGAAGCTGGAACTAATCTTCCTAGATTTTAGGGTAAGCATTGGTAATGGCATACACATTCATAGATATTTCTGTTCCAAGGGGTTGTTGCCCAGGAAAGACAGCACTGTGTAGCTGCTTTCTTTAGCCCGGGTTCTCTGACCCTTATGGTGGGCTGGTTTAACAGCACCCTAAGATCATAGGCTAGTTTGTTAATAGAACAGAGTTCACAACACTTTTCAATTGTGACCCTTTATAGTTTTTTTGTAACATACACACATGCAGGGCAGAAAGGGGACCCTTGAAATAGGACTAGTCCTTTTGAATGAGTATTTTAAACAAGCTGTACCTAAAAATAGGCACCTTCTAACATTTTAAAATCTCAGGATAAACATTTTTTAACTAGAGGTGCTTAGGACAAAGCTTGCAAGATGAAAGTGAAAAACAGTTTTAATGGCAGAAGTATTTCCCCATTTATTTTGCGATAGTCATAGACTCAAACCCCTTCTTTATGGAAAACCCCACAACCTGTAACTAGTTGTACAGCCCCTGTAAAAAGAATACCATCCCTGCCCAACCTTCCCGAACAGCAAATTTTACCACCCCTGCAAAGTTTCTTATCAAGTGTGTTAAATACTCAGTCAGAAGGCTCATTATTTCTTTAAACTTCTTTTGCTATTAAGTAGTGTTTATGTGACAACGAGATTGTGTGGTGTTTGTGCAGACTGTGTAACTGGAACTAATCTTCCTAGACTTTAGGGTGAGCATGGGTTATGGCATACATATTCATGCATATTTCTGTTCCCAGGGGTTGAAGCCCAGAAAAGACAGCACCGAGAAGCTGCTTCCTTTAGCCTGGGTTCAGACCCTTATGCTTGGTTCCCTGACCCTTATGGTGGGCCGGTTCAACAACACTCCAAGATCATAGGCTAGTTTGTTAATAGAACAGAGTTCACAATACTTTTCAATTGTGACCCTTTATAGGTTTTTTGTAACATACACACACACACACACACACACACATGGCAGAAGGGAGACCCTTGAAATAGGACTACTCCTTTTGAATGAGTATTTTAAACAAGCTGTACCCTTAAAGACCCCAAGATACTCTTCCTGCCAGCAGAGATGGAACTAACCCATAGGGAGCTAGTCTACCATCCGCAAACCTCTGAGCTAATGCTAGCCCCCCCCCCTCCCCCATCCCTTAAAGAGATCAGCAGAGTTTCTTACCTGTCCAGGGGGGTTGGGGCAGATGGTTGGGCCCGACTGCAAAGGTTTCCTTGAGTTCATTGGGGTAGCTTTCCTTTAGATTGCTTTCCTTATAGCTTTCCTGAACAGCTTTCCTTTAGATCGCTGGTGTAGAAGGTTAGAACATGAAGCTCACAGCCAATGCTAGTGAATTTCAGTTTTGATCTGGAGAGATGCTGGCTTCTGACTTCCTTTATATACTCTTCTTGTGGGGCATGGGGGTGTTTACCCCTTATCCAACTAACCAATGGGTGTGAGGACAGTTATCCATCTCTGGACAACACCCCTCCATCTCTGATGCAGATTTCATTCAATGGAAGTTTACCCATACCTTCTCTGACTAAACAATGGGGTACGCAGGCATGGAGGCATAGGTGGGCTCATTCTACCTAGCCCATCCCCGGTTAAGCAATGGGATGGGAGCTGGCTGTGGGCTCCTATTCTCAATGCAAATTCCAGTTACATCTCCTATGTAGATTTCAGCTCCCTGGGAAGATCCAATCAAGGCATTGCTTTGAAGACCATGCCCACAACCAACCCTGAATGGAATGTAGCAAACCCCATTCTCTACTTAATCAAAGGAAGTTTGATCATTCTCCACCCCCCTTGGAAAGATCCAATCAAGGCAATGCTTTGAAGACCATGCCCACACCCAACCCTGCATGCAATGTAGCAAACCCCATTATCTACTTAATCAAAGTATGCTTGATCATACTCCAGCCCCTGCAAGAAATGTATCAGCCTCAACCAGCTCCATTTCATGGCAAAAGTAGCTATAAGGAATCGATTTTTTTCTTTAAAATGACTTAAAAATCTCTCTTTGGGTGTTTTCAGATGTTACGGGGCTGCTTGGCCCCGTACCGAAAACAACCCTTTCATTCCCCACCGGGGTCACCCCATCATGCTGCAACAGACATGCTGGGGGGATCCCGGCGGGGAATCTGGGAGGGGGTGGGGCTGCACGGTGCAACGTGCGGCCGCACGGCCCCGCCCCCTCCACGCTCCCGCCGCCCGCCCTCTGGGGAGACGGGCGGGCGGCGGGGCCAATGCGGCCACGCGTCGGGCCGGATTCACCACGGCCCGGGATCCCGCCGGTGATCCCGGGCCGTGGCGCCCGGCCAGATGTTACTTTTTGTTGGTCCCCGCTGGGGATCTCTTTGACCATGCTTCCCGGGACATTCCCCCGGCTAGCCCTGGAAGCGTGGTTCAAATTGACCCCATGTGGGTATTGACCGTGGCGAACATCTGGCGGCCACCAAACAGACGTTCGAGGCACATTGACCACAGGTGGGTATTCACCGTGGTTCACTGTGATCTTGTAACGTCTGAAAATACCCTTTGTTTCACATAGACTGTACAAAAAAATCTCAGAGGGTCTAACCAAACTATGCTTCTGAATGGGGGGTGGGGTTGCATCTAAATCATGTTTGATCATTTTTGTACATGTTGTAGCATTGAATAGTTTCAGGAAAAAATGGAAATTTAAAACATAAAAGTCATTTTTAAATAAAATAACTTTATTTACAGATCTGTGTAATACAGTACAGCATCTCTAGGTATGCATTGGTGCTCAATTTTCTTGTACACCGCTCTTTTTAAAAAGGATTTAAACTGGTGTTTTTTAATTATGGTCTGCACAAATTCTAATATGCGTTTATCCCCCTGCTTCATGAGAGCCTCCAACAATTTCTGGATTCTGGGAGGATTCAACTTTACAGAATAGCAATAGAGTGAGGTTAAAAGTGTCCTGGGTTATACAAAGACAGTTTAAGGAATAGGCTAGCATTATTTGAATGTGAAAGAAAAATTGCTTCTCCCTCAAGCAATGTCTTAGAACCCCATAGATTGACACTCTCACAATATATCTCATGGTTGGTTTTTGTTCCAAAGGGGTGACATAATCAGATTCGCAGATTTTCAACCCAAGCTGTTTTTGCAGAGTAATATAAGGATACTGGTTTTCATCTTTCCTCTCACGACAGAAACACTCCAAAACTTCTGATTGGTGTTTAGCCTCTACAGGGAGTGGTGTAGGACCTTCAAACATTTCCTGGAACAAGATTTAAAAGCACTAATGAGCCAGCAGTCTTTTTTACATGGAGTTGTTTTGTGACATTACACATCTAGACACACAAAGCCCCTTTTAATCCATCTAAAAATCTTTCTTACCTCAGAATTTTGAACTGAGGTGGCTGTGTTGAGTAGGGGTATGCCTTCTTATACCAACTCTAGGCCGTCCGGGGTCTCAGCGGAACTCAACATTCCCATTTGGCTTACTTTATCATGATGTGACGTGCTAAAAAGAACCTTAGCCAGAGGCCCGCTTTCACAATCATCCTCCGAACTGGAAATATAGCATATTCTGTATAACCATCTCAATACCTCTGGAGGGTTAGTGAACTCCATAGGCCTCAAAGGCATTGTATCAGCATGGAAAGCCATAGCAGTTTTTTCCATGTAAGTGATAGTGATCGACTCTCTGCTCTCTGTATCAGAAAATTGTGACCCTCTCTTTCATACTCCTTGGGGCAGGACTACAGCTCCACAAACCTTTCCAATTGGTCAAGGGTGGTGTGATGTGTGGTTTGAGACCTCACATGACCCCCTTTGGCCAATTCCAACTGCATACACCCCCTTTCACACCCCTAGGTCAGATATCAGCAACAGGGTGGGTTAGAACAATGAAACCTTCATCGATTGGTTCAGCTCACACTTCTGAGTCATTTGAACCCTCACATGAGCCTCTTTCTATGATTTATCCTACCCCGGAAACCCCACCCCATTGGGATCAATTTTCTCCAAGATGGAGTGGACTAGGATGACAAAACCTACATTTAATGGTTCAGCTCAGTCTACTGAGCTCACAAAGGGGTTACATGACCCAACCTTGCTACCCAAATCCTTTTCCAACAATGGGCAGTGGCTACTACTGTTGCTGCTGCTGCTGCTGATGCTACAACTATTACTAGTAGTGCTGCACTTGCTCCTCAGCCTGATCCTGTCACCCTGGGGATCCATGATAACAAGATTGCCTGCCCTGATGCTGCCAGTCAATTGGTTAGATATTAAAGGGCTGCTTGGGGTGCGGCTAATGGGAGGATGAACCCAAACAACTCATCCCTCAAATCGTGAGGCAACCGGCAGTGGTGTCTGTTGCTCCGTGGGTGGGTGTGGGTGGAGATGGGTGTTGGCCAGGAGCAAACACTCACCAACACCCACCTAAGGTGGAGTTTACACAGACGGCCCCACCCATCTCCACCCAGGGAAATGCTCCCCACCCACCGGCCAACACCCATCTCCACCCAGAGAAACTGGATGGAGGCATCATGTATGCACAGGGCCCATGGTGATTGGCTGCAGTGGTGCCCTAAAACATGTATAATAAAATGTAACACCCATTTTATAGGTGTTAGAGTGTCTGTGTAAAAAGGGCCTTATTAATACTTGCTGTGTGAGACATGCCCCAGAGATGACAAGGGCAGTAGCCACCTTTGCTTATAGGGGAAAAAAATATGGATTCACAAATTGCATACTGAATTGAATTAACTTGAATTGGAAAAGGGAACTGAGATAATTGTGAGAAGCCCTTCCCATATGGGAAGAGCTATTGATATGGTTAAATGCTATTTATGATCAATGTTAATGTGCTTATTTACGATTATGGTCACGTGTTTTATTTTTTTCAAGGCTGTATGGCCAGTACAATAAAATGTATTATTATTATTATTATTATTATTATTATTATTATTCTATCTTAATAGTATTAAATTATTAATAGCAAGTATTAATAGTATTAACTTATTAATAACAAGTTAAGTTATTAACTTGTAATAACTTATTAATACTATCTAAACTATATTAAATACATGTCTATACTCTCCTAATATCTATATCTGTTCTATCTCTATTCCTTATCTGCTATATCCTTATCCTTAGATAGATAGATAGATAGATAGATAGATAGATAGATCAGATCAAACTATATAATGCCTATAACAAACTAACCAGGGGAGGCTGGTGCATATGGGCAATGGGGGCAGTAACCCCCTTGTTCCCATGGCACCTTCAACCCGCACCTGCATCCCTCAAACCCTTTATCTCAACTCTGGTGCTGCCGTGACGGTGTCTGGCTTACTGCCCTTAAGATAGCCCCCAGCTGGCAGGGCACTCTCTGGCCCTTTCCACATGGGCTGCAGTGGGTGTGCGCCCATGGTGGGTGTAGGTAGGTGTACAGCCATTCCCATGTGTGTGGTGAGGGGGACCCTGTGTGAAAAGGGCCCCAGTCTGGAGCGAACACCCAGAGCATGACAGACAGAAGGTGTGGCCAGCAACAAGCAAAGAGTTCAAATGGAAACCCTGCAGCCATTAGAATCATGCTTCCCTGGCAGTCCTACCTTTGACTCCTTCTCCCCCTTCTACCTTTTGGACCTGGACAGCCTGGCCTGGCCTGGCCTGTCTGGATGTGACAATTGATGGGTCACTCTCCAGAGCAAACACTCAGAGCATCAGAACCAGGAGGTGTGGCCAGCAGTAGACAATGGGTTTCAATGGGAATTCAGCAGTCATTAGAATCAATGGCCTGGCAGAGACCTTTGAAAAAATGCCTCCCAGGGCAGGCCATCTGACTTCTCCACCTCCCACCTCCCTTCAGGAGGCAGAGCCAGACTGCAGTTTCAGTGGAGTCAATCCTTTGCACATGGCTGTGGCTGCAGCTGCCTGCTCATGTCTGGTAAGTTTCAAAACCCTTGGGCTCCAGTTAAATGAAATATTTGTTTTCCTTTCCCTGGGCGGATTTGGGGCCTGGGGTAGGGAGGGCAGATTGGCAGGGAATTGAATTGTGTGCTTTGAGGTTAAAATGTGTCCTGTGCTTGCCTCCATGAGTACTGTGGGGGACTTGGTTTTAACCTGTTACTAAAGGGTTTGTTTGCTTTTAAAGAGAGGTTTTACCTTGACTGTGTTTCCACTGGGCACATGTAGGGTGGGGTAAGAGAGCTTTTTGCCTCCTGCTCTCACATGCACTGGACTTGGTTGTGCTTGGTTTCATGCTTTCCCCCTAAGCAGATTGGGGGGGGGGGCTTTGTCATGGAACTTCCACCCCCTATCATTGTGTGTGCCCTCATCTCTGCTCCCTTATCCTCAATTCAGTCTTTTAGTATTTGGGGGTATGAAGTGGATCCAGGGACCAGATCCAGGAGCTTGAAAGGACCATAAAACCTTATCATTGGCCACATTTGGCCCCTCACCCTGAGGTTACCAAGTAGATTTGAGGGGTGAAATTTATTTGCAGTAGCCCCATCATGGGCTGGACTTTGGGTTTGGTTTATTGCTTTAAAATTACAGTGTGTGTGTGTGTGTGTGTGTGTGTGTGTATGTGTTGTTTTTTTAAAGAATTTGCCGGTTTCATTGTTGTCAACTCATGAGTTTCATGTGTTTATGGATCTGGAATCCTGCTAGGAATGTAACTCCCTGTTGTGATTTATTCCCCCTGGAACTTCCCACCCCTTGGGGAAGCTGAGGTGAGCAACTGCTGGCCTACTTCTGACCCCACCCACTGCCCCACCAGCCTTAGAACCCACCAGCCGCCACTGAAACCAGCTAGCTAACACTATATGTATAATATATACACTGGGAAGACAGGTACTAAGACAGATGGGGGAGGGTTAACGGAATAATGGGGGATAAGGGTTGTGAAAGGGCAGGATTAATGGTACTGGGATTGGATTTGAAACACAAGGGTAGTGTGAGGATGGGTGTTGTGGCGTGATTGGTTTGAGGAAGGGGAAGAGGATACAGTGAGGGTTGGGAAAAATGTTTGCTAGAAAGTATTAGTGTTCTCAGGGGTGGCTGGTGGGTTCGGAGGTTGGTGGGGCAGTGGGTGGGATCGACCTTCAGCTGGTGGGCCAGCAGACATAGGGGCGGAGCCTAGTCTAGGGGAAGAGCCAGAGCAAAGGTAGGCAGAGCCAGGGCAAAGGTAGTCAGAACCAGGGCAATGGTAGGCCATTGGCGTGGCATAACCCAGCAGCAAGGAGTTCCCAGGGTTAACATTGGATGGGAATGCTGCTGTGTGAAGCACTGCCACTGGGGGATAGAGAACCATGTTACTGCAGTCTGGTACACTCTCTTTTCCACTGGGTCTAAATTAACCATAGTAGGTTAAAAAGATAGATCACATTGCCATCGCCTACCTTTATCCTGAACCCTCGAATCCTCAATTTTCATGCCATGCTTGTCCACCTGTAGTCTTCTGAAGGTGTAGGCTTTGGGACAAGCCTTCCTTCTGACTTGATGAACTGGGAAGACTAAGTTAGCTCCCTGTTCTGTGACAAGTCGAATCAGAAGAGAATGAAAGGTAAGAGAAGGACAGGACAGAGGAGAAGTAGGAGGGAAAGGGTTTGGTTTTGGAGCATGAGAAGAGGAAGGGCAAAGACATGGGTTCAGTGAGGAACAGCGGGAAAGGGTTTCCTTGTTGTCTGCAGGCTTTTCTTCTGCCGTGCTCCTACCTACTTTCGCCTATGTTCATAAGGAGAGCAGTTGCAGGCCTGTATTGCAAGCAAAACAGGACCATCCAGACCAGCATCCCTAGTAGCTACACAACCAAAATGCCTGTCCAAGCTCACAGGCGCTTTAAAAAAAACAAAAAACAAAAAAACATTTGGCCTGTTTTGGGGCTGTATTGCCACCAAACCAGGCCCCTCCAGACCAGCATCCCTAGTAGCTACACCACCAAATGCCTGTCCAACCACACAGGCCCTTTAAAAAAAATTTTTGGCCCCTTTCAGGGCTGCATTGCCACCAAACCAGGCCCCTCCAGACCAGCATCCCTAGTAGCTACACCACCAAATGCCTGTCCAACCACACAGGCGCTTTAAAAAAAAAAAGGTTTGGCCCCTTTTGGGATTGCATTGCCACCAAACCAGGATCCTCCATCCACCCCAGCCCCATTGCCCAGCCAGACTCCCCATGACCCCCCCACTCCCCTCCCCTGTGTCTCTCAATGCACCCACCCACCCCACTTATGGTTGCCATGGACACAATTTTCAGAAGACACTTATGAGATATATAGGTTGCAGGGCTGCATTGGGTCCAATACAGCCCTACAACCTGCATATCTCATAAGTGCCCTCTTAAAATTTGCATCTATGGCAACCTTACCCATACACTATTGCCCAGCCAGACTCCCCGAGTCCCCCACTCCTCCAGTGCACCCCTCCCCATCCATTGCCCAGCGAGGCTCCCCAAGTCCCCACATCCCCCACCCCCATGTCTCCCAGTGCAACCCCCCAGGCAGCTGGCAGCACAATCATATTTATTTATCTCAATTTTATCCAGCTACCTCTTGCTCAGAGAGCAGCTCAGAGCAGCTTGCAACACACACAATCAACAATTACAATTCAGAATCAAAACATATTATTACCCACTATTTAAAAATTAATTTAAAATATCCAAAAATATTATAACATCCCCCCTCCTCCCAAGACAAATCCCCCAGCCCCCAGGTTCCCCCCCCAAAAGCAAAGGCCAAGCCCCAGCTGGGTCCCCAATGTACTCACCATCAGCAGGAGCGGAGGCCAGAAAGGGCAGGTTAAGTTGGGCAGCATCTCCTCCCCACTCAAGGACAAGATTCTGGGCTTGAATGATGATGGAACCACTTGGCACACTAGTACTACCTATACCTAACTTGCTTCCTTGAGATGATTATTATTAAATAATAAAATATTATCTAAATAAATCTAATCTAACATTGAATTGATCATGGACCTGAATGAAAGAGATTTAGTCTGACAACTAGCCGGATGGTCAACTGAAAACTCACTCTCTATCAAGAACGGAGTCAGAAAGAGAGAGAAAATGGAGCCTGGTGGAATCACCTTTATATGCTCTCTGGTTTGTGCACAGGCAGTCCCCACCCTCACACACCATGTGAGAGAGAATAAAACCACTCTCAGAGATTCTGAATAAATTTAAAAGTTAACAGTCACAAGCACTCTCCACTCTCCACCCTACCCTTGCTTGCTGTTCCACCGGCCAATAGCACACACGTCAGTCTCACAGACACACACAGTATTGCTCCCCGGAGACCCTCCTCTTCCTTTCCACAGGGCACCAAGGGCTATAGCCCATATTACACTGTGCTGCTGGTTTCTGAGTCCATAGAATTCCCATGAAAGCCTGCCTGTGATGGCAACACATTGTGATTTCTATGAACACACACTGGACGGCACCCCTAGCTGCCCAATGTGCATTCTCTAAAGTTTTGCCCCTTGCAGGGCTCCGTCTACCTCGGTGAGGCTCCACTCCTCCCCCTCCTGCAACTGAGTCCCCTATGCCATTTGTGAATGCACAAGCAAAGGAACACGCTCATGCATGCACAGTATGTATTAAACAAGGAAGTTTGGCTCCTGGAGCGGCTTGACACAGCCACACCAGTGTCCACCGCACCACTGCCAGGACCTGGGAGGGACATTTGGGTATGTTTCAACTTTTTTCTGGTGGTGGAGGCCATTAGGGGCAGTGGCCCTGTCTCCCTGTGGGTGGCACTGTGCCTGAGTGTTCTGCAGATGCCACCTGACAAGCAAGAGACTAAACCAGAACAAGTGCAAACAGGCTCACAATCTAGGGATGGCGAACAGATCACGGTTCATGTTAAGCCATTCAGTTCGACAGTGTTCAGTTTGTGCGTTCGTGTTCAGCCATTTGGGTGGATCGCCGAGTTCATGATCGGCCATTCAGTTTGGCCACGTTCAGGTCATGTGTTCGTGTTTGGCCATTCGGGTGGATCACCGAGATAGCGTTCGGTTGTTCGGTTCGGATGCGTTCGGTTCCTGTGTTCGTGTTCAGCCATTTGCCGTTTGGGTGGATCGCCGAGTTTGCGTTCGGTGTTTGGCGTGCGGCCTAAAAATATCGTGAGCGCACGGGAAGCCAGAAATTGCACCGGAAACTGGAAATTTGTGTGCGTGTGAGGCGTGTGAGGCGAGTGGTTGTGTGTTTGAGTTGGTGACTGCTTGGTTTGTGTGTTTTGGCTGTGATTGTGTTGGGTTTGGCTGTGCTGTGTGTTTGGTTGGGTTGGTGTGTGTTGTGGGTGGCTGTTGGTTTGTGCTGTGTGTGGTTGGTTTTTGAAAAAAAAATGAAGAAGGCTGCTGCTTGCATCCTCCAGCTAGGGACACATTTGCCGGTGAAGGAGGAGGAGGAACCAGTGGAGGCCACGCCCGCTGCCCCTGCTACAACTCCTGTGGAACTGGTGGCACTGGCTTCCTCCTCGGATGAGGAAGGAAGGAATGAGGAGGAAGCGGATGAGGAGGAAGTGGTGGGCTCTACTGCCATTCCTGCCAGGTTTGTAAACTTTTTTTAAATTTTAAGACAAGAAAGGCTCTATCAGTTAGAGTGAGCTCAGCTCACTGGCATGCAGGTGGGTGCGTGGGTGGTGGGCATCAGTCAGGCACAAACAGTGGCCAACAGCGGGTGGCAGCGGATGTCTGCCACAGAGAGAGAGGGTACTGTAGTGTGGGGGACTCTTCCAGGAGTCAGGCATGAGCAATCCCCCAACCAAACATGTGCCAGGCTATCAAGGGTCTCCACTCTCCAGTTGCCATCCCATTCCCTATGCACCCCCAAATAAGGGCAGTCTCATTCCTCCAGTCAGGGTCACATCTCACGTCGCCATCCCTAGCACCCCAAGGAGGGCAGCAGGATTTGCACGTGCCATCCAGGGGCTTTCTAGTTGCAATATCTACTCTAGCATCCCCTATCACCATTGGGAGGTCAGGATTTGCATGTGCTTTATGGGTTTTTTTAGTTGCCATCTATAGCACCCACAACTTGGGAGGATTAGAGGCATCATCATAAATGCATGATATTTACTTGGTGTTCTTATGTGTTCCCATTTCAGAGAGGAATCAGATTCTTCTGGCCCCAGGTCCAGCCCTGCTTCCAGGCCTAGGATGACAACTCGTCACCACCAGACCCCGAGGCGGAGCTCCCCAGCTTCACCCCCATACTTTTGGCGCCAGTTGTCGGATGTCTGGCGGTTTTACCTGAAGGGTGACAGAACCGCCACATGAAAGGTATGTCACGGGGACTGGAACAACAGGGAATGAATTACCCTCTGACCTGTTAGGAATGGAAGTCCCTTGCAGAGAGAGATTGTATGGCCACCCAGTCCACCCACTTATGGAGACAGAATGCAGGCAGGACTTGACAGACCATTGGTCTGACACAGTATGGCACTTCTAATGTTCCTTTCTTTTTCTGCTCTTTCTAGATCTGCAAAAAATTGTTCCGCTGGCAGAGGGAGGGGACAACATTGGGGCTTCTCAGTCACATTGAGTGGACCCACAAAATGCGGGTGAGGCGGGCAGGTGAGGAGGACTCCACTGCAGCTGCGCCCATGGAGCCACAGCGCATGCAAAGGGGGGGGAGGCCTCCAGGAAAAGGAGGCATATAAGCCCTTCCCCTCCCCCCACCTTGAGCATCAACGTGGAGACCCCAGGGATCCCGGAGAACGCCAAGATCAAGGCCCTTTGAGACAGGTTGTGTTGATCCACCCAGGGCCATGTGGAGGAGGTCCAGCACTCTTCCGCCAACCTGGAGAAGTGCCTGGTGGCGGAGATGCAGGTGGTGCAGGCAGAGCGGCAGAGGGTGGTGGCATATGGCAAGTATGTGTCCGTCGAGCTGCGCCATGTGCAGGTCTACCACCAGGCGCTTTCCAGGTGGCACAACGACCTAACCGAAGTGGTGGAGTACGCGGTGGACAATGGCTTGGTGGACCCCTACATGGTGGCCGCTTGCCCTCTGGAATGTGAGCCGCCCCAAGACCTGTTGCCTCACCCCCAAATATGGGGGGACAGGCCCAGTGGCAGAGACACTGACTCTTAGGTTGTTTTTGTTTATAAGTTTCCTTTACATGTTTGCTTTTGTTTTATTAAATGTTGTTGTTGTTGTTGTTGTTGTTTTCCTGTATTGAATTTGTAAACAGTTTTAAGTAAAGTTTTCAAATTTATTGTTACGAGCTTCGTTTTAGTCCTCTCTTTTATCCCTCCCTATGTGCTGAAGTTCTGGCTGGCAGGTGGCAGAATATCATACAGCTACTAGATCCCTTCCAGAAGCACATGCCACCTCAAGTAGCGTAGTAACCCAAAGATGTGCGGTGCCAGCAGCAGGGTCTCAACTAGCAGAAAGCCCCCAGGAGGTGCAGGGCTGGTGTTTGTGTGGGTGGGTGTGACAGAGAGAAAGAGAGACAGGCTCCTCGGCAGTGGGCAGNCAGCTACTAGATCCCTTCCAGAAGCACATGCCACCTCAAGTAACGTAGTAACCAAAAGATGTGCGGTGCCAGCAGCAGAGTCTCAACTAGCAGAAAGCCCCCAGGAGGTGCACGGCTGGTGTTTGTGTGGGTGGGTGTGACAGAGAGAAATAGAGACAGGCTCCTTGGCAGCAGGTAGTCAGGCAGGAGGCGGCAGGAGCTGGTGGTCAGAGGGGATTTTAGTTTCAGCAGCCAGCTTCAGCGGGCATCCGCGGGTGGGTGCAGAGGAGTAGGCTTTTGGGGAGGGGGGCAGGCTGGCATGCGGCCGGGCTCCAGGCTTCTGGATGCAATGGAATGGAATTCAGCCCCCAGTGACTGGAATGATGGTTCCATAATCTTGTTGATGGTCCCTGGGACAGGCGGGCATCGGGGATAGTGGAATGACAGCCTAAAGCCTATGGGGCACACTTTATTTGATCGGGCGCGCCGCACTAGGTGATAGCAGGGCAGCAGTTAAGGATGCACACAGGCAGGCATTGACAGGCAGGCAGGAAGGCACATATAATATGTTATGGGTTTATTCCATCTCATTTCGGTAGGTTTGCTGTGTGTTGGATGTGGGCGATGGGCATTAATGGGCGCTGCACAAATGGGAATTTTTCCAGGTTCTGGCTGGTGGCAGCTAGTATATACCTAGCTGAGCTCTTCCCCTCTAACTCCCATCTTCCTGGTTCTAGCTGGAAATGGGAATCTTTCTGTCACTCTCTCTCTCTGGCCATATAGTGCCGGTGACAGCATGGGTGGAATCGTGTCTGTCTTTCCTTCAAGCTGTGGGTGGGTGGACTTTCTCTCTCTCTCTTTCTTGGCAGCAACCTGGTCGGGCAGACAGGCACCTTCGCATGAGAGGCAGGAAGGTGGGCTGAGGTAATAGAGGTATGCTTTCATTGTTTTGAGCTTGGCGGCCACCCGGGGTACAGAACACTGGGCGCAGACAGCACATAGGTCTGGCAACAGAAACTACTTTCTTAATGCCATTGGCATCATGGCACAGACAGTAGCATATAGGCCTGGCCTGGGGGGCATTTTGGCACGTGAAGAAACAGACATTGGTGGCAAAGGTACAGAACCCTTGCTGCGAATAGCATTTAGCCCAAGGATCTCTTAGAGAGTTGATCCAAAGAGCTAGGCAGGTGTTGTCATGATTGTGAAGGGACTGACTGGTGGTTAGTGCCTTGGAGGGGGAGGAGCAGGCAGAGCCCCCGGGGCTAGTCCTGGGGCAGAAGTGGCTGCTTCTGATTGAGGTGGAATGACATCACAGAGTGAGATGAATGACGGCCCCAGACCCATCACAGTGGGTCCCGGGGCTAGGGTGGCAGCTTGTACATCTTGGCCACAGCCCTCCCTGCCAGTAGCTTGGCCCCAGGATCCAGGCAGCGGGTGCCGGGGCTGGAGTGGCTGCTTCTCGGAGCGGTGAATGACATCGCAGGGTGAGATGAATGACAGACCCCAGAAGCCTGATGGTGGGTCCTTGGGCTAGAGTGGCAGCTTCTAGATACAGTGGATAGAAAGATGGACAGACAGTGGATAGAAAGATGGATAGAAAGATGGCTCTCTGTGAGTAGAATGACGGGCCATTATGAGAGGAAAGAATATGAGCTAGGAAATATTTCAGCAAGCTGCGAAAGCTTTATGGATTAAAATGGGAGGGAGCCTCCAAGAAGGAAGTGTTCTCCCCCAGACTGAGCCACTTTGCTGGCTCTACAGAATCTCCTAGCCAAGTGTGTCCACTCTCCCTGCCTTGGTCCATCCCAGCTGCATTCTGTCCCCACACTTCTCTGGTGGGGGAGGGGGGAGAGTGAGAGATAGTCAGATACCCCCAACACACCCTGCAGGGTGTTTGCTCGCTTCTTCTATGTTAGGTGCAGGGGCCTGCGGGATGTTCCCAAGGTTTAAATGTTGCTGGTTCCAGCCCCCCCGCCCTATAACACAAGCTTCCTTTTGTGTATGCTGCTCAAAGCTCCTCTTCCCCCCCCCCAATATGGCCCAGTTTACTCAGAGCCCCACATGTAGAGCTGGGAATAGAGCATCCCCAACCCTGCAGCTGGTGGGGTGTGTGGAGGCCTTGCTGGTGCTTGGGAAGGGGAGGGGCAGCCAGAGCTCCCCACCCCCTCAGGCTTGGTAGAAACCTACAAGGCCCTCACAGATAATGAATTGAGACCCATCACGGAGGGTGCTGGGGCTAAGGTGGCAGCTTCTGGAACTTAATGGCCACAGCTCTCCCTGTAGGTTCCTCATGAGGAATGAGAGAGTGGGGCTGGGTGGGGATGCATTGCCCACTGTGATTTCCCAGAAAGCTGTTCTTTTTCTTTGTGGGAGGGGGAGAGGGTTTGTCTTTGGGCTTCTGCCCCACAAGGACCAGGTTAATCTGTTTCTGTCATCAAAGAAAAGGGGAAAAGAGCTAATTCAAGAAACAGGGCTTCCACTGGACGCTGCACTTAATGGGGGATATTTCTGCTAAGCTGAGGAATGGTGCCCCCCATGCAACCCACTCCTAGCACACACTGAGCCGACACGATGGGGCCACCCCTTCCACTGCACAGGAAGCAAGCATTGTTTGGTGTCTTAAGCTGGGTTTCGCTTTTTTGAATGTACGCTTAGGCGCCTTCCAGAGCACTTGTTTCCAGAATGTAAAGAGTTTTTTTTTAAAAAAATAAAAAATACCAGCCACTCCCGTTTTAGTGTTGTCCGTGACCACACACCCCTTGGTGAAGGCTGCGCCTGGCATGAGCCACTCCCTCACTGTGGTGACCAGGGCTGCCTCTAGGTTCCTCGTAGTGTGGGACCTGTCCATAACTTGGGCCTGAATCAGGGTACACCTATACTCTGCTTCAGGTCCCCTCCAGCCACTGCCAAGCACTGCCTCTGCGTCCTGCCACCAGTGTGCCGTCACCGCCAGGTATGCATGCTGTGCGTTTCTGGCAGACCACAGGTCCATGGTAAAATGGACCATTGCCCCCCCAGCCCCTGAAAGCTGCTCCCTCACTCGCTCCTTCAAAGCCCTATATAGCGGTGGGACCACAGTTTGACTCAGGGCGGAGTGGGAAGGCAGCTTAAAGTTGGGGGCCAGGAACCCAGTCAGACGCTGGAAGCCATTGTCCTCCACAATTGACAAGGGCTGGCCATCCAGGGCAATCATTTTGGCAACCAGGCACTTGCCTTTTTCCTGTGACCCTGTGCCTTGGTGCCCTGTCGATGGCCTAGACACATCGCCCCACCCCATCTCCTCCATGGTGGACTGGTGGTGCTGCTGGGGAGGCTCCTGGTGTTGTTCTGCCCCCGTACTGCTCCTGCTGGTAGAGGCAGCAGAAGTTGGTGCAGGATGCTGGCCCACTGAATGGGCCTGGAGACTGGCTGCTGGAGTCGGGAATCTGCTGGCATCCACTTCTCCTGCCTTCCCGCTCAGCAACACAGCACTGTGGCATGTCTTCATGTGCCTGGCCATTGCAGTTGTGCCAAGGTTGGCAAGCACCTGCCCACGCTTCACCACCTTTTTGCACAGCGTGCACTGCACCTCTCTTGGATCATCTGCCCGCACCGGCTTAAAATGATCCCAGACAGAGGATTTTTTCCCCCTCCTGCTGCTTTCTTGCCCGCCCCGGCGGACGCACTGCTGCCAGCGCTGCTGGGAGGGAGAGAACTTTGTGACACTGGTGATGCAGCTCTGGGAGGAGGGTCAGACATTGCCTCATGTACATAGATCTCCTCTGTGGCACAAGTGTCACTGACTGCCTCTTCGTCACTGTCCCCGGTGATCACGGTGATGTCCCATGAAGGGGAGTACTGGAACCCAGAGGCTAGACTGCCCATGCCCGCCATGCTGCTGGCACTCTTCCTGTGCCCCCCTCTGTAGATGCTAGTGCTGCCGCTGCTTCTGCTCCTCCTCTCCCTAGTACTGGCATTGCCCGGGGATCGGGCCCTACCTTTAGCAACCGTGGTGGGATCCACCAGCTTTGGACTGCTGGGGATTGCCTCGACTGTGGGGGACATTGGTGGCCCTGGAGGAACATCGGTAGAAGCAGCCCCAGCACCTGCTCCAGCACCACCCACAGCAGAGACAGATGCAGCCTGAGCCTCAAGTCCTGCAGGCCTTCCAGTGCCCTGCGTGTCAGTGGAGGGCACTGCCAGGAGGCGTTGCAGAGCAGCCTGTTGCCCTAAAGCAGGCCTGCTGATTTTGGGAGGGGGTGATGCGCTCTGCCTCTGGCTACTGCTGCTGCCTGCTGCTGCTCCTCGTGCACGGCCCCGCCCGCCTCTGGCACGTGCCCCATTGCCTCCCCTACGGGCAGCAGATCGGCCTCTCCTTCCCTTCTCCATTTCTCCCGCAAAAACAATGTTTTTAATGATATATAATTATATATAATGTTTTTTAATTTAATTTTTTTTATCTAATATTATATCTATCTATCTATATCTACACTAATATAACCACTATTAACTAACTAATAACTATTCTAAATGCTATGAATGGATTAAGTAGCTCCAACAAACCCTAAAGCTGAATCACAGTAAACACTATCTCTATCAGTAAACTTTAAACTAACTCCTACTATGTCAAAACAAAAATATATCTACCTAATCCTATCTATCTATCTATATATGGGATGGGGGTTGGGGGGCAATCACAAACAAGACAAGGAGGGGTACAAAACTGAAATGAAACCTAAATCAATCTATAATAATCCTACTCTAAATGAATCAAAAAACAGGGGAAGGGAAGGGAATCACTGGGGAGGGAATATATAGGGAACGGATTCAATGGAGGGGGGAGGGAGGAAGGAAGATTGAACACAGGGAGGGATAAAAACAAAAAATAAAAACTAAATCTATCTAAGCTAAGGTAAATAAATGAGAATACGGGGGTAGATGGGTTGGATGGGTGAAATAGGAGGAGGATGGCAATGGATTGGCAAGAGCTGGAAAAATGCTGGGTGAAGGAGCCTTCTGAAACGCCTGCTGGTCATGAACAGTGACTTGCTCAGAAGGTATTGGGAAGGGGGAGGCAGACAGTTTTGTTTCTTTCTGCGCCCGCCTCACCACAAGCCCCATTGGCTCCGTGCAGCCTAGCCCATGGCCAATCGCAGACTGCCAAGCCAGTGGTCTGAGGAGAAAAGGGATGGTGATTCGGCAGGCTGGCTGCTACTCCAAGCCACTCTCCACCCTCCACCCCTGGTGCCTGGAAGTCTGCTCCTAGCGGAATCAGATGACTTCCCCCTCCCTGCTACATTTGGCCTTCCAGTGACCTGACAGTGACAGAGTGACAGTAGACCACGTTTTAGCCACCCGAACACAACCGAACGCGATCTGAACTGACCAAACTGTTCGACCATTTCGCCGTTTGGTGTTCAGTTCGGTATGTTTTCCATTTTGTCGTTCGGTGTTCAGTTCTGTTCGGTATGTTCGTGTTCGTGTTTGGTAGTCCGAACAGGCCGAGTTCGGGCCGAACATTGAACTTCTGAACCACATTCGCCCATCCTTATCGCAATCATAATATAAGCTTTCCCAGTTCCCTCCCATAGCCCCCATAATTGGTTCTGGGAGGCTGGAAGCATTGAGCTATCAAACAGTGCCATGCCATAATCAGGGATTTGCTTGCAATGCCAATTCACCATTGGAAACGTCAATCATGTCTCCTGGCTTCATAGTCTCTGGTCCCTCATCCCCTTCCAGCAGTTGTTTAACAGTTTCCCCTCCCAAGTGGGGCCAGGAAATAATGAAAATAATAATGAAAATGAAAATGTTTCATTTCCTTATTATTTGTTTCATTTTTATGAAAACGAAAATGAGATTATTTTTGTTTGTCTCTTTCTTGTTTCCATAAAAACAAAAATGAAATGTCCCCCCTAGTTACAAGTTGGTATCAGGCCCAGAGAAACGATGGTTGGTCCCTGTCTGTAGGTTGACAGGGCCCTGTTCACAAATCCCCAACAGGCCAACAGCACAAATCCCCAACAGGCAGGCTGCTGTGCAGCAAAGACCTCTGCAGTAAACTCTCTGCCTTTCAGAGATACAGGAGTGGACTAAATATTGGATTTTTCTTGCACATGCTCTTGCTTTACCCTAATTTACATACCTGGCTCAGCTAGGCTAAATACAGGGTGTGTGGGGGGGGAGGGGGTCACAGAGCATGCAGTTCCAGAACTTTGCGTTGGAATGTCCCATAGGTACCACTTGTCCTGACTGGTGGAGCACAACATAATCTGCCCACACTTCATTCTGTTCTGGCCTGTTCAGAAATACTCTTCTGCCAGGGGCAGACAGTGGGCAGCAGGTGGCAAAAGCTGGCTCATTAGCCTCTTACTCAGATGCACCTATAGCAGAAGAGCCCTCAGCATGCCTTGGAGGACAGTAGCATTGCATCCTTTTTGCCCCATCAGAATAACGTAGACAGGATCAAGAGAGGGGGAATTGGTGGGGGCTGCTCTTCTGGGCTGGAGCAGCTGTGCAGACCTCTCACATGGGGCTTATAGAACACAGTCTAACCCTGAGCCACACACATTTCCATGTAAAGGTGTGCTTGGACCTCCTGCCTGGTGACTAGAGACAGATTCTGGGATTTGCAAGGCAAACCAAATATTAAAAATTCAGTCTTGTGATTTGTTTAGGAAATAGGAAACCCAAACCCTGTGAGCGGTGTGTGGAAAGCTTACTCTAATTATAGCGGAGGCCCCTTCTCCATGAGGCCCTGCGAACTCACAGCTGCAGCAAGAGCTAGGGGGATTTGGGGTGAAATGGAGCACAAGAAAAAGAGAAAAGTTTCATTCCTGGCCAGAAAAAAATGTGTTTGTTCTGCTTTCGGCAACATTATAGGCAGGAGAAAGGGGCCTTTGGGAGTGGTAATCACACCATGCAGGTGTCTGCTTTAAGGAAAAGGGAAAATACTCCAGGTTTCCTAGCTCTGTCTGCCAGAAGTTCTGTAATTGAAGTTTATCTTGACCTTTGAATGCTGCCTGCTCTTTGAGAGGAAGCAGAAAGATTGAGCAGAATTGGAACAAGCTCATAATTAAATGCTTTTTAGTCTTTATTAGTTCCCAACTCACATAGCTGTAGCGGGAGGAGTTGTTTTCATTTTACCTCATTATGTCTGCAGCAGTGAAACCACAATGAATAAATGGGTGTTGCCAGGGTCTGTCACTAGATGTACAAAGAGGGCATTGGGGATGAGAGCAAACACACCAGAACTCATGTATGCATTTGCAATGACTAGCTGGGATTAACCACCACCAAGCAACAATTGACGATCCACCGTCGGAAGAAGATGAGGACACAGCTTGTGGGATAGAATGGCCGCACTGTTTATTGATTAATTATAACACTAAAAAAGGGGAAGAGGCAGCCCTCCCGCTTCCCCCTTTTGAACTGGGGTCCTACCTTTATCTAAAGGTTTCCAATGACAGGAGGTTCCCGTCCCAACATGTGATTGCCCTGGTCGCCTGTCTAACAGCTCTAGACATTCTCGAGTTGAGCCCGAGTGGAAACCTCCTGTGACCTAACTTCCCAACATTAACTTACGCCCTGCCGCAATCACCAGGTTTCCCCGGCCTGGAGAGGGTTGTTTGTACATACATTCCCTTTGGGGGTTAAAACAAGGGTGAGAGCACTGTAACCCACCCACTGCTTGGCACATTGTCCACCCAGTGGGTCCGGCTGTTCGCCTCTCGTCCTTGGGCTGGCCATACAGTGGGCTGCACTGTGTGGCAATGCATGACCTGGCCCATCTCTTAAGGAGATGTTTCTGTTCATCCTATGCTATCTTTTAAACATTTCATAACACTTACCCCTAACTCTGCCCACTGCCACTAGAACCACCAGTTCTGCTTGGCTAGTTCGCTGCCATTTCTCCAACCTAACCCATGATCTCTTCTAGCCTGTACTTCAGGACCCCAAGTAATAAATTGCAACCCACATCAGACAGATGGATGCCATCACCCTTGAACAACTCGTCTTTCTCGTGCTGAATGTCATCGTGCACGATGACATTCCCCCCCCCCCTTGCCTTCAGTCAGTTCCTGATTTCAGCATTGACCCGCTTCCTAGCCTGGTCTACTCTCCCTGGGCGGTTAGCATTGGTCCAAACCCATCTCTGAAACATTTCAGACCAGACTAATTTACACCCAGGGACGTGGTCTTGTACCATCTGTAGATCTGCCTTTGGCCATTTTGGCAATCACAACCCCATTGCCCTAATGAGGTTTTCCCCCAGATGTATGACTATGACCACTGGTACAGAATGTTTTTCTCTTGCTGCGGTCAGTGCTGGGAGCAGTTGCTCCCACAGCATTCCACATCTACCCAGCCATATTATCTCTGCCCAGTCACTAATGCCCAGCTGGGTATCCCACCCTCTGCATGCGGCCATATTTTCTGCCCGGTGCACGATGCTGTGGTTGACGATCCAGACCACCATCCTTTCCCACGGTGCTGCCATGTCTGCAAGGAAAATCAAGATTATGCGGTCGTGATTCACTTGCCTGCCTTTCAGCTTGAGCAACGGTACTGTGCTCAGCCATCTGGGCCTCAGTGCTGCTAATATATGTGCAGAAAGTGCCCTATTGCCATCTGTCTATGTGTTGGATTCGATGGCTGGGCAACTTGCCGCAGTGGATGTGGCCCCAATCCTAAAGGCGTGCACGCTGTAGCGGCATGTGTCAAGTCCTACCTCCTGCACACACATGCTGAGCACCACCCCAAACTGGTACCGCGTCAGGGGTGCCCCGTCCTCATGCACAAATAATGCACCCGCTCCCTGTGGGCATGTTCCAAGGTATTCTCTCATGGCTCGCAAGGGGAAAATTTGGGTGTCGACCAAGGGGCATAGCCTAATCATCTGCCCCTTTCCTCTCTGGTGAGTCTTGGACCTACAAAGGAGAAGTGTGAAAACACACCCCTGCCACCCGACATCCTGGCGTTGGAGGGCCCTACTGGACCTGTCAGTTCTGGAGTCAGGAACCAGATTGCTTATCCAGAAAGCCCCGAATATGACTACCCAGAAAACTGTTGCAAAGAGCTGCCCTTCACCACCAGAGTAACAGACTCTGGGCAGTGACTGTATTAATTGGGTCAACAGCTGGGGGGTGATTGGGCCCTTGCATCCTGTACTGGGGGTGTGTCCCTGGACCATCCTTCCTGAAAATGACTCATAAAAAAGCCATTGTCTGGGGAAGGTCGCCTGCCAATCGGCTTGCAAATGTAATAGCCAATATTTTCCCTGCAATTGTCCCTGGTGACAAACCTTTACCATGGAAGAATATTGCAAACTGTAAGATATGGCTTTCAGGAATGGGAAAACCCAGAGACCAACTTTTCTGGAACCTGAATTCCCCAAACTCGCTGAAGGCGGTGTCATAAGCCCTTCTGGTTCTGGGAGAAAGGGAATCCTGGACTGTATGGTATGTCTCTAATATCCAAGTCTCAAAATGTCCTCGGGAATGGGTCGGGGTCCTCCCTGGCTTCTCAACGAAGCAGGAAAAATTGTTCTCTCTGGAACCGAGAAAGGGCATCGGCTATGCCGTTGTTAATGCTGGGCAGGTGCCTGGCCATGAACAGAATGTCCGCTCTAAGACACCTAAGTACAAAAACGCAGATCATCCTCATGATCCTCTTGGATTTAGATGACAGTTCGTTGATAACATGGACCACTGCTATGTTATCGCACCAGAACAGGACTCTTCTGTTGGCAAATTCTACTTCCCACAAGTTCACAGCAACTACTATGGGGAAGAATTCCAGGAATGGCAAATCATGCGTTATCCCAGCCCCTTCCAAATCAGCAAGCCATGGGGTCACACACCACCTGCCCCTAAAGTAAACTTCAAAGCCGTGCCCACCTGCTGCATTGGAGTGTATCTGCAGCTCGGATTCCAGAAGAAGCCACTGCCACCAGAAACTGACCCCATTATAGCCTTGTAGAAAGGTCTCCCATGTAGCCAAATCCTCCAGCATTTCCTTTATCACCCTGATGTAGTGATGCAGGGGATGGTTGCTACCAATGTGGGCATACAGGTGGGATGTAAATGTCATTCCTGGGGATATGAATTGGCAGGCAAAGTTCAGACTGGCTGTGAGGAATTGGAGCTGCCTGACCATTTCCTTGGGGGCTGCTCGAAAGGCCGCTATCGTACGCCTGAGTGCGTGAAGCTTATCCTCCAGCAATCATGATAGGGAATGCACTGTGTCCAGTTCTTTGCCCAAATATGTCAGTCTGGTGGTCGGGCCCTCATTTTCTTTTGGGTGCCAAGGGCACTCCTAACTCCCCGGCGACTTCCTGGAATGCGCACATATTTTGCGTGCACTCCGGGGTCCCCGCACCTCCTGCAAAGAGGAAAGCATCCAGATAATGAGTGATCTGGGCCCGCCCTGCAAGGCAGCATGCGATCTACATGAGCACCGAGCTAAACTTTTCAAAGGTAGTGCAAGAGATGGAATATCCCATGGGCATATCCTTGTCAAAGTAGAACTTGCCATGGAATTCCATTCCCAGGAGCTCAAAGTCATCGGGGTGCACCGGGAGGAGGCATAAAGTGGATTTGATATTGCACTTCACCATGAGGGTGCCCTTCCTGCAGGCCCACGCCATTTAGACTGCAGAGTCAAATGATGTATACCTTACTGGCATAGTTCCTGTGGTATACCATCATTCACCGACTCTCCCTTTTGGTGGGACAGGTGGTGAATCAGGCAAAATTCTCCCGGGGTCTTCTTTGGGACTATGCCCAGGGGATTATCCTCAACATGAGCATGGGAAGAGCTTCAAAGGAGCCCAGAATCCTCCCTTCCTTAACCTCCTTACTAATTTTCTGCTGGACTAATTGCCCATTCCCTAACACTGATTTCAGGTTCCTAGCTCCCAAATGGTAGCGGGGGCCTAACGTTGGGATCCTAAAACCTATCTGGAATCCTTCAACGACATAATTGGCGGTGGCTATGTCAGGGTAGTCACGAGTTGCTGCCTGTAGGGCTTCATAATGCACTGGGGTTTGGGCCCTTCCCCAACGCCTGGGGGGTACACCCTTGGCCTGTGGGGCCCTGCCTGGCACCATTTTTCCCCCTGTTCCTGCCCCCATATTGTCTAAATGGAACATCATGGAACCTCCGCTGCCCCTGGAACCTCATGTGTGGAGTCCCGCAGGGTGATATTCTGTCCCCCCCTCTTGTTTAACATCTATATATAGCCATTAGGGGATATCGTGAGAGGGTTTCAGGGCATGCAGCGTCATCAGTATGCTGATGACACTCAGATCTACCTCTCTTTTTCCATCGACCCAGGCCATACAGTCTCCTTATTTTCCCAGTGCCTGTAAGCTGTGGGGGCTTGGATGAGGTTGAGTCATCTGCAACTGAATCCTGACAAGATGAAGGTAATGTTGGTGGGTGAGGGCTTGGGGGACCTGGGAGTGGTTGAGTCTCCTCTTGTAGGGGGGCGGGGTTCACACTCCCATAGTCTCTCAGGTGTGGAGTCTGTGTGTGCTCCTTGATTCAGAGCTCATCCTGGAATCTCAGGTTATGGTCATAGTGCGGAGTGCATTTCAGCAGTCACATTTTGTCCGGTGGCTTTGGCCATATCTCTCAAACTCTGACTTTGCCATTGTCATCCATGCCTTCATCACCTCAAGGCTGGATTACTGCAATGTGCTCTACATGGGGCTGCCAAAAAAGCTGGTCCAGAGGCTGTAGCTGGTGCAGAATGCCACAGCCCTCCTCCTTATGGGGGCGGGCTGCGGGGAGCACATGACACCTATGCTCCAGGCTCTACACTGGCTCCCTATAAAGCACCGGGCTAGGTTCAAGGTGCTGGTTTTGAACTTTAAAGTCATTCACAGCCTTGGCCCTGCTTATCTGCGGGACCGTCTCACTCCCCATGTGCCAGTGTGACCCCTGAAATAATCCGTGGGAGCCTTTTTTCTGGTTCTCTGGGCGAGATGAGTGGCCACCAATATTAGATCTTTTTCGGTGGCTGCCCCTGTGCTGTGGAATTTGCTCCCGGAGGAGACTCGGTTGGCCCCCACTCTGCTGTCATTTTAACATTTGTGTAAGACCTGGCTTTTGATGAGGGGGTGGTAGGGTATGTGGGTGGGGGGGGAGTTGTTTTTTCTGTCTCTCCTGCATATGGGATTTAAATTTTAAATTGCTTTTATTGTTTTAATTTGTTGTTCACTGGCCCGAGCTGCCTGGCATGCAGGAGGGGCAGAATAAAAATCTTTTATAAGATAAAATGAAAATAAAATAAACTTGCTGCATCCTGATGTGGTATGTGTGTCTGAACACTGTCTGCACACATATTTAAATCTACATGAGGAACAAAAACACTTGCCCCCATTTTTGTAGTCCCAGCAGGTAGGCCCGACTGGGAACTGCTTCAATCTCCAACCCTGTGCCCTGTCTCCCTGCTGTGTGGACCCCACTCAGGTGAGGACATTAGGGATGGGCGAACAGATCACGGTTAGGGTTTGGTCATTTGGTTTGGCCGCGTTCATTCCTTGCGTTAGGGTTCATGTGTTCGGTTGGTTTGCCAGGTGTGGCCATTCTGTTCGGCCATTCTGTTTGGATTTGGCCATTTGGCCAAAAAAATAACGCGAGAGCATGGGAAGCCATAATCGTGATGGAAACCAGACATTCGAGTGCGTGCAGAGCTGTGCGGTGAGTGAGTGTGTGTTTGACTCGGTGGCTGCTCAGTTTGTGTGTTTTGGTTGTGTTTGTGTTGGGTTTGGCTGTGCAGTGTGTTTGAGTGGTTGGTGAGTGTTGGTGGGTGTTGTAGGTGACTGTTTTGGGCATGAGTGTTTTAAAAAAAATGAAGAAGGCTACGGTGCTGATCACCTGGCTGGGGGTGAACTTTCTGGTCGAGGAGGAGGAGGTCGCTGCTGGCACTGCCCCTACTGCACCTCCGGTGGTGGTGGCCAGCTCCTCAGCTGAGGAGCCAGCGGCGGGCTCAGGTGTTCCCAGGTTTGTAAACTTTTTTTTTACTTTGAGGACAAGAAAGGCTCTATCTGTTAGAGTGAGCTCACTGGCATGCGGGTGGGTGCGTGGGTGATGGGCATCAGTCAGGCACAAACAGTGGGTATCAGCATGTGGCAGTGGATGTCTGCCACAGAGAGATAGGGTACTGTAGTATGGGGGGCTCTGACACGAGCAGCACCCCCACCAAAATGTGCCAGGCTAAGAAGGGTCTCCAGTCTCCAGTTGCCATCCCATTCCCTAGGCACCACCAAATAAGGGAAGGCTCTTTCCTCCAGCCAGGGTCACATCTCCTGTCGCCATCCCTAGCACCCCAAGGAGGGAAGGATTTGCATGTGCAAGCCAGGGCCTTCCTAGTTGCAATTCCAAGCACCACAAGGAGGGCAGGGTTTGCACGTGCCAGCCAGGGTCTTCCTAGTTGCAATCCCAAGCACAACAAGGAGGGCAGGGTTTGCATGTGTCAGCCAGGGCCTTTCTATTTGCAATCCATAGCATTCCCTAGCACCCCTGGGAGGGCAGGGATGATGGCCCCAGTGCTGCTGCTAGGACCAGGTCAAGTCCAAGGACTCAGAGGACCCCTGGCGGAGGTCACTATTGGTGACACCCACAGACATTCGACACCAGATGTCGGATGTCTGGAGGTTCTATGACAAGGGCGACAGAATCTCCACATGCAAGGTATGGCATGGGAACTAGAACAACAGGGAATGAATTTCCCTATGACCTGTTATGAACGGAAGTCCCCTGTAGAGAGAGATTGGATGGCCACCCAGTCCACCCACTTGTGGAGACAGAATGCAAGCAGAGCTTGACAGACCATTGGTCAGACAAAGTATGGCACTTCTTATGTTCCTATCTTTTTCTGCTTTTTTAGATCTGCAATAAAGTTTTCAGCTGGCAGAGGGAGGGGAACACATCAGTGCTCATTACTCATATTGAGAAGATCCACAGTCTGAGAGTGAGGTGGCAGGGTGAGGAGTCTCGAGTGGCGACCATGGAGCCTCAGTGCCAGAAGAAGGGGGGAAGGCAACCCACAAATGGCAGCATATAAGCCCTTCGCTTTCCCCCCACCTCCAGCACTGATGTGGAGACCCCCGGGCCCCCGGAGGATGCAGAGGCCAAGGCCCTTCAGGCCATCTTGCAGCGGGCCACCTGGGACTATGTTGCGGAGGTCCAGTGCTCTTTTGCCGACCTGGAGAACTGCTTGGTGGAGCAGCTGCAGGCGGTCCAGGTGGAGCAGCAGAAGGTGGAGGCATACAGGCAGTATGTCTCTGCTGAGCTGCACCGCATGCAGCTGTATTACCAGGCACTCTCCAGGTGGCAAAGGGACATTAAACAGGGGTTGGAGTTTGCTGTGGTCAATGGCATGCTGGACGAGTCTGAGGTCGCTGGCCCTCAGGCCTGTGAAGCACCCCAACGTTTGTTGCCTTTCCCCAAATTCCCAGGGGACAGGCCCAGTGGCAGAAGAGTCAGAGACTCTTAGTTTAATTAAGAAGTTTCATTTACATGTTTGCTTTTGTTTTATTAAATGTTGTTGTTGTTGTTGTTGTGTCTAAGTTTTGGCCACAGCCCTCCCTGCCTGTAACTTGGCCCCAGAACCCTGACGGAGGGTCCTGGGCCTGGAGTGGCTGCTTCTTGATGAGGTTGTAAGACATCGGAATGTGTGAGGAATGATGGCCCCAGACCCATCACGGTGGGTCCCGGGGCTAGAGTGGCAGCTTGTAGATACTGGCCACAGCCCTCCCTACCAGTAAGTTGGGCCCCAGGACCCTGATGGTGGGTCCTGGGGCAGTAGTGGCTGTTTCTTAATATGGTGGCATGACAGCACCCTGTGTGAGGAATGACAGGTCCCATAACCTGTGGAACAGACAGCATGGGTGGCATTGGCAGCAGCAGCAGCAGCAGACATTGGGTTGCCTGAGCACAGAACCCATGGAACGGCAGAGACAGCCTCTCCCTGTGCCCCCCTCTGTAGCTGCTAGTGCTACTGCTCCTCTCCCTACTGACATTGCCAAGGGATTGGGCCCTGGCTCTAGCAGCCGGGGTGGGATCCACCAGCTCTGGACTACTGGGGATCGCCTTGACAGTGGTGGACATTGGTGGCCATGGAGGAACATCGGAAGCAGCCCCTGCACCTGCTCCAGCACCACCACCAGAAGAAACAGATGCAGCCTCAAGTCCTGCAGGCCTTCCAGTGCCCTGCATGGCAGTGGAGGAGGGCACTGCCAAGAGGCGATGGAGAGCCACTGAAGCCTGTTGCCCTAAAGCAGGCCTGCTGAGTTTGGGGGTGGGGGGAGTGATGTGCTCTGCCTCTGGCTACTGCTGCTTCCTGCTGCTGCTTTGCTGGCATGGCCCCGACTGCTTCTGGCAAGTGCCCCATTGCCTCCCCTATGGGCAGCACATCAGCCTCTCCTTCCCTTCTCCATTTCTCCCTTCAAAATAATGTTTTTATATATTTATTTTATTTTATTTTATTAGTTAATTTTTAAATCTAATATTATATATATCTATGTACACTAAATTTAACTGCTATTAACTATTCTAAATGCTATGAACTAAATGGATTATCTAATAAGTACAAAGGCCTACTCCTACAAACACTAAAACGAAATCACTAAACACTATCTCTATCACTAAGGTAACTCCTACAACTGTCTTCTCTCTCTCTCTCTCTCTCTCTCTCTCCCTCTCTCTGTATGTATGTATATAGGATGGGTGGAATCACAAACAACACAAGGAGGGGTAAAAACTGAAATGAAACCTAAATCAATCTAATAATAATCCTACTCTAAATGAATAAAAAAACAGGGGAAGGGAAGGGAATCAGGGATGGAATATATGGGAGAGGGAAAGGATTCAATGGA
>QEPC01009291.1:302893-329649 GCA_003113815.1 Sphenodon punctatus
GGGGGAGGGGGGAGGAATTAATTGTATTTCATTGATTTCAATGGGGACACAGTGCCCCATTGAAATCAATGAAATAAAACCGGTACCGGATACCGGATTTAATCCGAGAATGTGCTTCTTTGAGAAACGGTAACAGGTAAATCCGGTATCCGGTAATGGCCCCGGGGTCCCACCCCTATGACAGACCTGTATGCATGGAGGCACTGCATGCAACCTAACTGAAGGTACGTGGACACACGAGTGCACAATAGCTTGCATTCACATGGAGAACTCCATATTCTCTGAGACCCTGCTGTGTCCCGTGGGTGGTGGCCATGTGGACACTTGGGGCAAACACCTAATAAATGGGCAGTTGAATATGCACCTGGTGTGGGCTGTTGTGGTGGGACTATCATCTCATTTGATAACACTCTATGAGAGCCCATAAGGTGATAATATCTGGCCTGCAAGAGAATTACAGGACTGGCCCCTTTCTGTTTCTCTGCCACGCTAAAGCAAGAGAATGGCCGTAGCTCATGTGTTACTGTTCAGTGTTCACAGATGCTGGGTGCAGCAAGTGTGCAGTTGGCCAGAGGAAGAGATGTAGCTTGGCTTCAAAGCAGGGAAAGCTGAAGTGGTGAAGAGAAGAGCAGAGAAGGGGGGCTGCCAACTGAGGAGCAGGAATGGCCAGGTCATGGTCTGGTATGAGTGAGTGGTGCAGCCCACAGGTGTTACCAGCATGCCCCTAGAGCAGTGCACCAGTGGGAAGGAAGGGCCTCTTCTTTGCTATCTGGCTTAGTTCTAGGAAGTTGAGTAGTGTCCCCTCAGGCAGGTGTTTCCCCACACCAAAAGGAAAGAGTATATCCTCATATCCTCTGGCTGGATAATCCACCACCAACAGAGAGAGAAAGAACAGAGTTCAATTGGAAGGTCAGCCACATGGAATCTCCCTCTGCCTGACCTTGAACCTATCTCCACCCATAGCTAAGTACAGTTTCTTTCCCTTAAGCTAAAGAGGGAAATCTGTTTGCTGGCAGTGACAAGAATGGCTCAGCCCTTATTGGGAACATGTCACTCACTTTACAGGGCAGCTGCATGTGTAATAACACTGAATTTTGCCATGTACAATTCCTGTTTTTCTCTTGTGTATGGATCTAGCTGTTATGTTCTGTTTTGTTTTGTGTGTATAAAAAAAAGTTTTAAAATCCACTGTCATTTTTCAAAATATGGAAGTGATCATATAGTCCCAAAGTCCTGGAAGTGAACACTATTCCATTCTTAGCATTTCTAAGACTGAGCAGGATCTCTTTGCCAGGATCAGTGTCTGAGGGCCTTTTTAAACATACAGGATTTCTCCCACAATTTAGAGTTGCAGTTCAGGGAAACCCCCGTTGGGTGTGTGTGTGTGGTAGATCCTCCTCCAGGAACTGGAAGTCATCTGGGCACCATTAGAAACAGTGGTGCCGGGCGACTCCCGGGTGCTTTGAGATGAGGTTTAGATAAGACCTTGATTATCAGGTCTCACAGATATTGTGGAGTATGAATGCTGCTATGACTAGCATGGAAGCCTTATCCAGGTCGAATTCATTAGATTCCACAAGAGGCACCATTTCATTTTAAGAATCCTGAATACACATTCCACAACACAGCAGGTGGAGCACAGCTTGGCATTAAAGATCACCTGCGCAGGTGTTCATAGCAAAGTGTATGCCTTCATCAACTATTGTGTGATTGGATCCTGAATTGCTGTGCCACACTGTGACAGGAATTGGGGGAGGGGGCACCAGCCTCAAAAGGGCTATTGCCATGCGCTTTCGCACTCGTATGGGGTCCCTCATGTTAGTGGCCTCCTTCTCCAGGTGTGGCCGTAGGATACCAGCGAGGCAGGATAATAGACTGTTGGGCATTCTTAAATGCTCAGTCCACTGGTGATCCCCCAAGTTGGCCAAGATGGCCTCCCACCAGTCCTCGCTCCTGAACCGGACCCACGCCCATCTCTCTGTGGGGATAGTTTGGCTAATACCATATGTGACCAGAGCAACTTTTGTTGTCAAGAAATGGGATGTAAGGGAAAGTCCTATGACCATGGCTTTCCTCCATATCTGCCTGACCCATTTGGCCTGCCTTATTGCCCGCAATCTCATCCATACCTTTTTCCATTTGTAAGATGTGCTGTTGCCGTAGAGACTGTTCTGTGTGTTCAGCTGCATGCTGAAACCACATTATGCATGCCCTCTGCATATTGCAGATGCTTCTGAACAGCACTTCAGCAGCCTGCAAGAATTAGAACTGCACTGATCCCATCAGCCATGGCCACCATGGATGGCCTTCATGGATGGGATAGAGTGCTCCCTCCATGTGACTTTTTAATTGGGGTTACCCCTTGTCTGTGGGCTGTGTATCAGCTCTGGTGTGTTTGTTAATGGCCCACTGCTTTCTCTCACCCAAGCCTCACTGTGATGATCCACGTATAGCCTGGTAATGGCCCTGGCTACACCCCCTCCCCACGTGCCCTCATTTGACTCAACAGTGCCATGGAAGAGGGAGGTGGAGGTGGTGGTGGTCCTTGTAAATGTATTCCACACCTTGATCTTGTTCCTGTTAGGCCATAACCTGAAACATCCATGTTTTGCTCCATGATGGGGCAAGTGCAACAATGATCATGGTTTGACCGGCCCTCACACTTTTTGGAGCTACCTATGGGTGCTCAGGGATGTGCGTATGGGCTGTGTGCAACTGTGTTCTGTGCACCTAACCCCATCTACTACTAATGGAAATTTGTTTTGTTCTTTTCACAGATGATATTCTTATAGCCCTGTGGGTCCTTGAGGGCATTGCCCAGTACCTGAAGTGGGTTGAAGGTGATTTCCGCGAGGGGAGCTGCAACTACAGAAAGGACCATGAGTGACCCCACTTCATGCTTTCATATCGCTCACCTTAGTGCATGCTTCTTTGGGATCACTCATCTCTTCTCTTTCAGTGTGAGCGTTAATGGTAGAGAGGGTGGAGGAGCAACAGCAACTGATGGAGGTGCTCCTGGATGTGCACGACTTCTCCAAGGCCCGTAGCACTTGGTGGAGCAGGGCCCAGGGAGACATGCCTAGTTTTGTTCTTCGAATTCTGCTGTTTTAAATAAATATTCTTTTGTTTCATTATGACCAGCGCTGTCCATGTTCTCATTCCAGCAGGGGGTAATCTGCAATCTTTGCTGGGATGGGGGGAGGGAGCATGTTTGTGGGCATTGTCCTGGATCTGTCAATGTGCATTTCTCCCATCCTTGTGGTGCTGTAGTGTTATCATTGCAGACCCAAATTTTCCGCTTCAGTGGCTTCTGTCATTGCACTTCGGGCTGCTTGTGTGGATTGTTGTTCTGAGCCTTGTGGGGCTGTGCTGGTGCCCTGTGCATCCCTGCACTATGCATTTCACATATTATGGCAGTGTTGCAATGGTGTTCCGGAGGAGTTAGTGTTCTGTCTGTTCTCATCTGACTTTGCAGACAAGATCGCTCGGATTCAGAGCGACTTCGACGCTGGATTAGAGGCAGTAGGTAGAGAGCGCGAGGGGATGGAGGCCCCGTCTGGTCCATCCTTGTGGGGGGAGTTTCAGGAAGTGACACCAGTTGATGCGGTGGATGTCTTGGGGTCTGTGAGAGCCACCTGTTGTGAACTTGATCCATGCCCGAACTGGCTGGTGAAAGCCTACAGGGAGACGTTGGGGATGGTGCTGGCGAGGGTGGTTAATGCATCCTTCCAGCAGGGGAGGTTGTCGTCCAGCCTCAAGGAGGCTGTGGTGTGCCCCCTGCTGAAGAAACCATCATTGGATGTGGGCGCACTCACCAGCTACCGACCTGTCTCTAACTTCCCCTTTTTGGGGAAGGTTATTTAACAGGCCATGGCGATCCAGCTCCAGGCATATATAGACAGCATTGGTTTCCTGGACCCTTTTCAATCTGGGTTTGCCCCAGCTATGGCACCGAGATGGCATTGGTGGCCTTGGTCGATGATCTCCACTGAGAGATGGATGCAGGACATTCGACATTTCTTGTCCTGCTAGCTCTCTCAGCCAGTTTTGACACAGTTGACCATGGGCTGTTGTTTAGATGGCTACATGACCTGGGGGCTTTGTGACCTGGATGGGAACGTTTTTGAATGGTTCCGTTCATTCCTCGCGGGGAGAAGCCAGTGGTTAGTGCTGGAGAGAAACATCTTGCCCCTGCGCTTTGCCCTGAGGCATTCTGCAGGGTTCTATTCTGTCTCTGTTATTTAATGTCTATATGCAGCCTTTGGGGGAGATCGTGAGAGGGTTCGGGGTGCGGTGTCACCAATATGCTGATGATACTCAGCTGTACCTCTCTTTTTCAGCTGACCCAGACCCTGCTGTCTCACTGCTATCCCAGTGTTTGGAGGCCGTGGTGGAATGGATGTGGCAGAGCAGACTGAAGCTCAACCCTGATAAGACAGAGGTGATGGTGGTGGGGAGAGTGAGGGAGGTGTCGGCCCCCCTTATTGGGGGGGCTCACCCTCCTGCAGCTCAACAGGTCCGGAGTCTGGAGGTGGTGCTGGACGTGGATCTCCACCTGGAGCATCAGGTAGAGGGGGTGGCGAAGGCTGCCTTCCACCAGTTATATCTGGTGCGGAGGTTGTATCCGTATGTCTCTGGCCCAGACCTGGCCTCCCTCGTCCATGCCTTCATCACCTCGAGGTTGGACTACTGCAAAGCGCTCTATGTGAGGCTGCCCTTCTTCCTGGTTCAGAGGCTGCAGCTTGTGCAGAATGCAGTGGCCCGCCTCCTTTCGGGGACGGGTTGCCGGGACCACATAACACCTGTGCTCCGGGCTCTGCACTGGTTGTCAATAGCGTTCTGAGCCAGGTTCAATGTACTAGTATTAATCTATAAGGCCCTTCACAGTCTTGGCCCCTCATACCTCAGGGATCACCTCACCCTCTGTGCCCCAGAGTGGCTCCTTTTGTCTGCCAGAGGTGCCTTCTTGGAGGTCCCCCTTGTTAAGCAGGGGGTCACAATGGAGAGGGCATTCTCGGTGGCCGGACCACATCTTTGGAATTCCCTCCTGGAGGAAGCTCGCCTGGCCCCAAGCCTCTTAACATTCCGGCGAGCTTGTAAAACTTGGCTGTTCGCCCAGGCCTTTGGGGAGGATGGGAGGGTGGGTTAGTGGGTTTTTATCTGCCTACCCTTCCTTATTTTTTGTTATAATCTTGTCTTTTCCTGTTTTAATTGTTGATATTTTTATGATGTTTTAAATATATTAAATATTGTTTTATTGAGATTTGCTAGCTGCCCCGAGCTGTTTGCATGAGGGGCGGGGTATAAATATATTAAATAAAATAAATAAATATGTGTCCTGTGGTTGGGGTCATGTGTGTTTTGGACTGTCCCGTCTGCTGGGCAGCATGGTGGTGCTGCTCTTTGTCCCACCCTACCCTGGCTTTTGTGCCCTCAGACTCTCTGCTGTCTTCCTCTTTTGTTCCAGTGTTGTCTGTGGGTTTCATTCTATGCCTAGGGAGTTTGATCTTCATGGTGCATTGCTCTCTCACAGGTGTCTGGCAGTTTGGGTGCCACTTCTGTTGCTGTACTATGCCGCCCCATCCCTCCTCCTCCCCCATCCATTGGAGGGCTGGGTGGTTGAGTGTTGTGTGCGTGGCTGCCTCAACCTCACACCATGACCTCTTGTGACCTCCTCTGACCACCCTGACCAGTGTCCACTTGAATCCCCCCCCAACCCACAGTGGGTGGGTGGTGTGTCGTTTCTCCACCCACCCCCCACCTACCCATCCCTCAGCCATTTCTGTTTTAAAATGGCCTCAGTTGTGATGGGGTATGTTAACGTTCTGGCTATGGTGGGGGGTGGTAAGCTCAGTCATGCCCCTGTTCCAGCTCTGCTGGTGGTCAAACCCTAGGCCCAGAAAGGAAGAGTTACCACCTGTAAATCGTGACTATAAACCAGCATGGTTTATAAGGTGAATGGGAAGACAGATGTGAGAGTACATGGGGGAGATGGTTTACTGAATTCCATTATCCTGAACTTTTTTATTCCCTGGAACAGAAACATTTCCATTCAATGCTGTGTTTCTATTGCTGTTATTATAGCAATGTATATAGCACCAACAGTGCCCCTGGCTGGCACTGAGCAGTCGTAAATTAGAGACAGGTCCATGTCCCAAGAGGCTTGCTATCTGGAATGCACAAGGGAGGGGAGACAAGGGAGAGGGGAACATAGGGAGGGACAGGGATATATCCATGGAGTTGAGAAGTCCCCCTGGGGGACTGCTTAACTTAGTTACAAAGGAAAAGAAGAAATTAAAGGACATCAGAAGGCGAAGCAGCATCAATGAGCAATCTGTGGGGCAAGGAGCTTCTACCCAGAAAGCTAGGCAAAGAGACCTTGTGACAGGAAACAGCAGAGAAGAGGTTAATGAGCCACACCCTTTTGATGCCAGAATCAAAACAAGGCAACGTGGGGAAGGGCAGATGTTGGTACTTTTGGAGGTACTTTTCAAGGTGACATCAGTGAAACAGTTTACCTAATAAGGAGTCTTGTGGCATGAACAATGGACTGCCTTAAAAAAAAGGTGGAATCTAGCAGCTCGGTCCATTCTAGGTGAGACTCCATTGGAGAATATGAATTTCCCTTGAAATAGGGATGAATCCTGCTTGAAGCAGATCAGGACTTGATAATGCAGGGTGTCTTTGGAAGCCTGTTAGTGAGGATTAAGAAGGAGACACCCCTCCCCCTCCCCCAACAGGTGGCTGTGATTATTTAGAGGAAGGAATTTATTTCATTGCTGTTGGGTTTCTCTAATTTCTATAATATTTTGTTTACACAGGCTGCAGGTTTCACAAATAATCCACCACAGAAGGAATTGAACACTTAAGTCAAGCTAGTTGGAAAATTTCCATACTTACTCTTGGAAGATATTACCATACTCACTCTTTTCAAAGACTTAAAATGAGGCCTGTTTCATTTAGGAAAATTCCTTGTGCAGCTTTGTTTTTTGAATTATTTTCCCCCTGAAATCAAACAAAAAAGCATTTTCTAAAGTATGTTTGTGAGAGGGGAGAAACAGTTTAAATAATAAAAAACTGCACATTTAAAAGAGAGAGAAAACTGTCACCTTTAGGGTGGCCAGATATGCAAATTTTAGAACACTTATGATAAATACAGGTTGCAGGGTTGCAGTGGCACCAATGCAGCCCTGCAACCTGTATTTATCATGTGTCCTCTAAAATTTGCATATCTGGCCACCCTAGTCACCTTTGATCGTAATAATGAGGGAGGGCAAAGGGGCTATGTTCCTCCAACTTGATTTTGGGGCATAGTGGACAGCTTCTTCTTAATTTCAGCCCCATAAGATTCTTGTGGCATTGGCCATTTTACCATTGTGGAGTTGGGGTTGAGGGGATATAATTAAGGAAGGAACTGCTGCCTGTACCACTCTGTTCCCACTGGCATTTGATTTCCCAGAAGATGGACGCGTGGGTGGAGGTGTCATCATTTTGGAAGGTCCAGGGAGTAGGGCTCTGGGAGTTCAACAGAGCAAGCCCATGCATGGACATGCACATGTACACGCGCAAATGCATGCATATGCGCACACGCATCACAGAGACACACACAAATAGGGTTACCATAACTCCCCTTTAAAAGAGGGCAGTTTTGAAAAATACATAATGCAGGACTGCACTGGAACCAAATGCAGCCCTGCACCATGTATTTTTAATAAGTATCCTCTATTAAAGGGAAGGTGGGATAACCCTACACATAAACACACTTTGGAATATCATTATCGACAACTTTTTGCAGAATTAATTGTTTTTAAAAGAGCTCTGTGTGTGTGTGTGTGTGTGTGTGTGTGTGTTTGTGTTTGTAAACATTCCTATCTGAGAAGCTCAACCATCAGGATTGTCAAGATTTATAACAACTTGGTTTTACTCTGTTGTGGTCCTGGCCTTACTTTGCAAAAATCATGGGGTGCACAAAACTTTGGAGGAGGCAAAAGCAGTCTGTACTTTAACCTATGCATGCACATGCACACACTCACCCCTTGAGGCCCAGATTGGAAATCGCCCCTTGCCATGCTCAGGGTGAAAAATGACCATTTCCTTTGAGATACTGATGATTGCAGTATCAGGCAGGGGAGTGGCTGAGAGAGTGACTTCAATTCCTTAGCTTGATTTCCATCCCAGGAAAGCTCTATGCCAAATTTTTGTTGAAACACCTCAAAAAATGGGCAGAGGAAGGGAAGATAATTCCCTCACAACAATTTGGTTCCGGAAGGGTAAGTCCACAATGGACTTGCTTTATTCTTCAGCACAACATCCATAAGATCCAAAGAATTAGGAAAGGCAAATTATATCTAGCCTTCTTGGACCTCACTCGGTGCCTCGCTCTAGATTATTTGTCAAGTTGAGGCTTCTGGGGATTGGGGGCAAATTACTAGCTGCCATAACTCAGCTGTATTCTAACAATGAAGCCCAGGTTAAAGGGGGTGGGTGGGTTCAGAGAGCCAGGATAGAGGCATCCCCATCAGGAGAGGGGTCCGGCAGGGTTGCTCCCCTGCTGTTTAACCTATTTCTGGCCGATTCGCCAGGTTATGTTAAAGGCGAGGAGATTCACGCCCCCAAGATAGGCTCTACCTATATAAGTTTTCTGCAGTTTGCAGATGATATCATCCTCCTGTCCCAAACAGAGATAGGGATCAAGAGAGCCCTAGAGAAATCCCACCATTACTGCTCAATAAACAGCCTTGAGATCAATGTGCCCAAGACCAAGGTTATGGTCTTGGGCCCTAGGTTTCGATCCTGAACCTGGCAGTTGGGAACACGTAAGATCATCTCCATAAGTTCCTTCAACTACTTAGGGGTCCTCTTTAGCTCTAGGGGCACATGGCACCCTCATCTGCAGACTAGGGCAGCCAAGGCCACCAGAGACTTAGGAGCCATTACCCGAGCTTTTAGCACTTCAAAGGGGGTCCTGATTTCATCTTGGTTGAAGGTTTATCAGGCCAAGATCCTTCCTTCCCTCCTTTTCAGGGTGGAGCTGGTTCCATTCCCCAATACCCTTGTTCTAGAACGCATTCAAAACCTCTCTCTAAGGCGACTACTCAGAGTGGGCCCAAGTGTCCCAGGGGTGGTTCTAAGGCTGGAAACGGGTATGTTATCTATTAAGGTGCTGAGCAGAACGGCCATTTTGAGATTCTGGCTTTGGCTGCTGGTCCTACCCGAGACCCCACTCCCTTTGACTTGTCTCAGGGAGGTGCTATTACATAATGATCCAAGGGCTTACCCTTGGTTGCTATACTTGGGGCATCTGATTCAGGACCTGGGATACTCTTTTGAATTCTTTAAGGGGAAAACAATCCCATCTATTAAAATTGAACTCTTTAGGAGGATACAGGACATTGATATTCAAGAAGATCTTTCGGTGGCCCGCCAATGGAAGGTTGTTCCTTCATTTGGGTTAATTAAGTTATCCCCCTACTTTGAACCCTATCTCGACCTCCTAGAATACCATAAGCTCAGGAGAATTTATACTCTCCTTCGCTTTCAGATGCTCCAGTTGGCAGTCGTGGAGGGAAGACAAAAGCGAACCCCACTCGAACAACCACGAAACAACCATCTGACTCAAAGGAATAGCCTGTTGGCAACAATGGAGTCAGCCAAGTAATACGGAGGAGGCGGAAATAGGGGCACCTCAATAAGAAATGCTCGGTAGACTCAGCCTCCTTGATGCAACAGAAGCATCAAGGAGGCTGAGTCTACCGAGCATTTCTTATTGAGGTGCCCCTATTTCCGCCTCCTCCGTATTACTTGGCTGACTCCATTGTTGCCAACAGGCTATTCCTTTGAGTCAGATGGTTGTTTCGTTTTGCTCCTTTCTTTATCTTACAAGGAGGCCATGGTGGCGCTTGCCTCCTATATTATACTGGCACTTAAGAGAAGAGCTCTCATATGGAGCACTTTGGGCCAAAAACAGAGCAATCCATACAGTATATCTGGCCAAAACTCTCTTAAGAGTTAACTTTTAGGGACTAGGGCTTCCAAATACTTGTGGACCCCGATAGATCTGTTTTGGCTATTTGTTATTATCAGGGTAGAACTGACAGATGAAGCTTCTCGAACTGGTTTCTTTTTGTAATGTTGCTTTGTCATACCATACTGGCCTGTTTTAAGTATAAATATGCAAATTGGTCATGGCTGGTCCAATTTAACACCAATATGAGATACTCACAGTTTTATGTGCTTATATGTTTGTTTGTTTTCTTGTTGTGTTGGGTCTTACGACAGTCCGTACCCGTAATAAACATTGATTGATTGAGTTCAATTCCATGTTTTCATAGTAAAGCAAGGAAAGAAAGCTAACAACAAAACCTGCATGAGGATTTGGGGATGACAAGAAAGCTCCATACAGCACAGATTTGCATTGGCTTCAGAAGGTCTTACTGCACTAAATCATGGCAGAGAATTTACAGCAAATTAATGAAACTAATTTTCTGACTGGAATCATCTACCGTGAATTATCGTGTCTTTACTCATTAAATAAATTATCTGTGTCTTCCAAAACATTAAGAATGCATCAGAAATTACAGCCCTTCATAAATAATTTGTTTCTGCATGGGTTTAAATATAGAAAGGGAATAAAAGGGAAAAGGAAGGGGAGACAGAACAGTCAATGTGAGTGAACAGAGAGAAAGGAATGGCTAAGGAAAGACAAGAAATGCAAGATTGGGGAAGGAATGACAGAGTAGCAAAGGCATAGCTATAACAGGCCATGCAGCTGCACTGGGGCCTATAAGCCCTGTGGTCCCTGGTGCAGCTGCATCCCCTTCCACTGGGAAAGAAGGCAGGGATCCCCATTCCATCTTCTGCAGCTGGAACTAGTCCAACCTGCAGGGTAGAGGATAGCTAATGGGGGGTTGGAGGGAAAGAATGTAGGTTAGGGCATGGGGTTCTCAAATATTTTTCATTTGTGGACCCCTAACATTTTTGTATGGAGGCAGGAATCCCTGTGGATTCAGGAAGAACAGAAGGCAGGGCAAGCAGAACAGAAGCAACTTGTTTCTCTCAAACTCCCTGCACATGCTTCGCAGACCCCCAGGGGTCAACGGACTACAGGTTGAGAGCCACTCAGTTAGGGGGAAGAGTGGAAGGGGAGAGAGCATGGAAAATTAAAAATACTGGCAAAGATGCAGAAGGATCAAAGAGGAAGAAAGACCAAATGAGATACTGTAGCAGGGAGGGAGTGATAATGGAATGCCAGAGGATAGGCAGAATGATAGTACTGTATGCCCTTTAATGCCCTAAAGTCCTCTGACTTCTGGGCATTCATTTCCATTGAGGAGTTTCTGCCTCTAATGGGTTTGTTTGCCACAAAGACCCCATCAAACAAGCTGATGAACAAGAAACAGCAAATTTCAATAAAGAAGGATGAATTATGCCTGGTAAAGTAAATACCTGGAAAAGCCTTCTTTGAAGTGGAGGAGGAGGGGATCTCAGCTATATGCCCTGCAAGGGCAGGAATTGTCTAGGACACACCCCTCCATCCATTGAAGCAAATGACAAAACTACCATTAACCTTAAAGATGGAGGATGTCCTGCAAATGATATATTCATACAGCATCTAGCTCACTGGCACAGAGCAGTGCTGTTACTACTCTGTCCAGGACAGGCAAGAATCAAAATTACAAGCAGTGACCCAGATATTTTGTAGTGCTTAGTGGACTCATTCTGTGAAAATGCCAAGTTGTTAGGGTGTATTCTTATAAGGCTGTGGTTTTTTTTACAAGATACCACCCCAGGTGGATGATGTCGCCAGAGCACCTAGCAGATAACACCAATCCTGAAAGGATTTGACCTCTGACAGGAAGGAGGTGCATTTTAGGTTAAGAAAGCAATTAACTGACTAGAATAGTTTGGCAGGACAGGATTAAATGACCTCTGTGATTTTATGGCAGTGCTCTGAGCATGGAAAGAGAGGTTCCTCTCTCATGTTCTTGTGTCCTTCTCTAGAGTGCTCTAGAGTGCAATGGGGCAGGGAAGTTTAGAGAACCAGCATGGCGTAGTGGTTAAGAGTGCAGTATTTGGACTAGGGGGAAGCCCCCAGTTCAAGTTTTACCTTAGCCATGAACTCACTGGGTGACCTTGGGCCAGTCACAGATCTCTCAGTCTAGCCTACCTCACAAGGGTGTTGTGAGGATTACGAGTTGAGCTAATTAGATCTTAATGTTACAGTTAATAAGATAAAGGACTCGAAGCAATCCTAAATCTATGGGTGGGATAAAAATATATAATAGGTCCAGTCATTGGCTGTGAGAGCCCAAAATGGACAGGATGGAGGGAAAGGGAACCTCAACGGATGCATTGGAGGCCCAGGAATGAGCAGTGAAGTCTACAAGAACAAGAAATTCTAAGATAGCCAGTGCAGCAGCCTAATTGATAAATTGCTGGATTGGGGCCTGGGAGACCGGTGTTGAACTCTCATTTTAGTCATGTGCTCATTGGATGGCCGTCACAGAGAGTAAAGAACTCTGAAGGGGTTAAACACTGTGATGTGAACTATGGGCTTTGATGCAGGAGACAATGTGGATTGACTGGATCATACCTCCACTGCTGGTGGCACTGCATGGTAATTAAGCCTCTCTGGCAACTGATCTGGAAAAGAATAAAACAGGTTACTGGGTTAACTTTGCCTTTCTCGCCAGAGGTGACCTTATTAGGTATAAGTCAAAGAGGTCAGTAAATATCGATGGGTTGAAGAGGTCAGTAAATATTAGGGATGGGCAAACGCCGTTCGGAAGTTCGGAGTTCGGCCTGAACTCGGCCTGTTCAGATGACCGAACGCGAACACGAACACGAACCCGAACAGAACAGAACGACGAACAGAAAAATGGCCGAACAGTTCGGTCAGTTCGGATTGCGTTCAAGTGAGTTCGGGTGGCAAAAAAAGGTTCACTGTAAGGTTACAGGGAGGGGTAGTACTAGTCACTGAGGAGCAGACTTCCAGGCACCAGGGTTTTTAGATTGCTTTTTAAGTTTCATTTCAGTTTTGTACTGAAATGAAACTGAAACCTTAAACTGAAACCTTGTGTTTGTGATTCCAACCCCCCATCCCATATAGAGAGAGATAGAGAGATATAGATATAGAGAGATAGGTTAGGGATAGTAGTTGTAGGAGCTAGCTTAGTGATAGAGATAGCGTTAGTGATTTAGTTTTAGTGTTTGTAGGAGTAGGCCTGTGTACTTATTAGATAATCCATTTAGTTCATAGCATTTAGAATAGTTAATAGCAGTTAGATTTAGTGTAGCTAGATATAATATTAGATAAAATAAATAAATAAGAAAAACCCATATAAAAACAAAAAAACCAAATAAAAAACAAAAGAAAACCTTAGAAAACCCAATAGAAAACCAAAAAACCATATAAAAACAAAAAAACCCCACCCATAACATTTCCCAAACGGTTGAACGGCCTAACCGAACGGCCTAACCGAACGGCCTAACCCGGCGAACTAACCAAACTGTCGAACCAAACGGACGAACTGAACACAGCCGAACCAAACAGCCGAACCGCGATCTGTTCGCCCATCCCTAGTAAATATTAAAAAAATATGCATACACATGATATGTGCGGGAATAAATATAATAGCTCATCATTGGAAAAGTTAAAAAAACTCCAACTGAAGGTGAATGGATTAATACACTCTGATATGTCTTCATGATGGAGAAAATCCTCGCAGAAGGGAAGGAGAACTTGGAAGACTTATGACACCTGGATGCCATGCCATAAAATCATGAAAGACAAATTGGTACTGGACTGTGAGAATCAGACAATAGTGGACAAGAACACATACTCAAACATTCTTACATTCTAATACCATGACTATCTTGGATAATTTAACAATGGAGAAATGAACTTCCTACCCAAGTCAAGTCAATTTTATTATAAGGGACTGGCTTCCACCATAGCCCAAACACAACAAACAACAGAACAACTTCCTACCTTTTTTAAAATTGTTTTGTTGGGGTGGGTTAAGTTAAAAACTTAAACGTTGGGGTTTTTTTAAGAGTGGGATAGGGTGGGTGATTAAAATGTATAAGGATGGAATGTTAGCAAACATCTTGTATTCAACTGTGGACTGTGCATACAACAATTGGTGAAAACAGACATGACGTTAACTCCACTTTAACATTTATTTTGCATGTTGCATAAATACAGCCCTGCACCATGCATAAGAAATGTTAAAGCAGTATTAAATTGGAGTTAGCATCATGTCTGTTTTCACCCAACGTTTATACACCATCTGTAATATTTCTATTTTTCAATAAAACATATGGATTTGCAGGGTGTGTGTGTCTTTTTTGCAGGGCCCTGGGCAAAGATAAAGTGTGGGGACCCTGTAGTCCCTCCGACTCACCTGAGGCCCCGCCCCCTCAGTGATATCCTCTCCAGGGCCTTAGAGGTGGTCATGCTTGGGGCCCTACACTCTACAGACCCTGGTTGTGGGGTTCCCAGATGTAGGGTAAATATCAGGGTTCAGAACAATAACTCCAGCTTGCCTGTGGTAAAGCCAGCCTTGCATAAAAATGAATTCACTAGAAATTTTCCACTGGACTGGAAAAGGGGGATGAGCAGCAGAAATCCTTGCCCTCTGAGCTGTTGTTGTGGACTTGAGAAGGGGCTAAACTCCCTGCCTCCATGCTGCTGCTGCTGCTGCTGTAGGCACTGGAGGGCACCCCGGGCTCTTTCATACATTTACTTCTTGTTCCTACCAGACAATTAAGTTGCTGAGGAAGGAAGGAGACATAGTAGTGTTTTTTTCAGGTATTCACTAAAACCATCAAACTGGCCATTCCCTGCTACCCAAACCTTAAGTCAGGAAATAAACAAATGCCCAGGCCTTCCCCACCCAATGGAAACACTGAGCAGTACTGGAGATTGTGTTACACCAGAGAGCTTCAGGGCAAGGTCTCCAAATCTGTTTGTTGACGCACCCCGGAAGAAGATGTGGAAAGGGGGTATGTGCGACCTTTAGGAGGGAAACATGAAAAGGTAGGATGAATATGGAGGTGTGGCGGGAGCTGCAGTCAATTAGTGACACTGTTAACCAGTTTTTGAATGGGGAATGGCCCCATAAATTGTTGATCCAATTTCGCAGAGGGTCTGAGAGAGGGGTAATGCCACCGATCCACCCAAACCAAATCTCCTACCTGCAATTGGGGCCCCTCGCGGCGATGTTGGTCTGCTTATTGTTTATATCTCTGACAGGTAGCTGCCAACATGGCATGGGCGTAGGTATGGGCTGCATGTAACTGCTGCACCATGGCCCCGGCCTCCAGGACTGAACAGACAGGACGTGCTGGAACACATAACCGTGAATGATAACTATAAGTTACAAAAAAAGGTGACGCCCCTATAGAAGTGTTAGGGGAATTGTTGTGAGCGAATTCTGCAAGAAAGAGGAGGGGAAACCAGTCGTCCTGCAAATAATCCACACAGAAAGTGAGATATTGCTCCAGGTTCTGATTACCTCGCTCTATCTGCCAATTAGCTAGTGGGGGATGTCAGGATGACACCATTGTCATGGATGGATCATTATCTCCTATAGGCTTGCCTCCCGGCACACCACCTCCAAAAGGGGATGGAACCAGTTAGGTTGGTCCGCCCTCGGAGGCTGATGGAACCGCAGAGGTTCCAGGAGGCCCTGGGGGAGTTATCCCTAAACCCTGAAAGTCACACTGTCAATGAGCTGGTCCAGTTCTGGAACACCTTGATGGAGCTGGCTATCGACAGGGTAGCTCTGAAACGTCCCCTGCCTCCACTTCGTCACCGCAGGGCCCCGTGGTTTACCACAGGGCTGCGGGGTATGAAGCAGGTAGGTAGGAGACTAGAGTGACATTGGCATCAGACTCACTCTGAATCTGACCGTCTTCTCCATAGGACCCATTTGAGGTCCTATGTTGAGACTGTGAGGACAGCAAAGAAGGAATTATTTGCTGCCCTCATAGCGTCTGTGAAGTCATGCCCGGTGGAGCTATATCGGGTGGTTTGGGGACTGGTTAGTCCAGCTTCCCTCTGTCTGGATGGGGACTTGTCCCAGGCCCGCTGTGAGCAATATGTCACCTACTTCACAGACAAGATTGCTCAGATCCAGAGCAATTTCGACACCAGATTGAAGGCAGTGAGAGAGGAGCATGAGGCTGCGGAGGCCCCATCTGGTCCATCTTCTTGGGTTGAGTTTCAGGACATGACACCAGCTGATATGGAGGATGTCCTGGGGTCTGTTAGGGCCACCAGTTGTGAACTCGATCTGTGCCCGTCCTGGTTGGTGAAAGTCTCCAGGGAGACGCTAGGGATGGTGCTGACGAGGGTTATCAATGCGTCCCTTCGGCAGGGTAGATTGGCGCCCAGCCTTAAGAAGGCTGTGGTGCGTCCCCTGCTGAAGAAGCCATCTTTAGACGTGAATGCACTCGCCAGCTACCGCCCTGTCTCTAACCTTCCCTTTTTAGGGAAGGTTATTGAATGGGCGGTGGCACTGCAGCTCCAGTGGCATCTTGATAGCATCGGTTTCCTTGACCCTGTTCAATCTGGGTTCTGCCCCGGCTATGGTACTGAGACGGCGTTGGTGACTTTGACTGACGACCTCTGCCAGGAGATGGATGCAGGATGGTCGACACTTCTGGTCCTGCTAGAATTCTTGGCTGCTTTTAATACCATGGACCATGGGCTGCTGTTGAGATGGCTGCGAGATCAGCGGGGTCTGGACGGGAATGTTCTTGGATGGTTCCGCTCTTTCCTCTCAGACAGAAGCCAGCGGGTGGTGCTGGGAGCTGAAACATCATGCCCCCGGGCCTTGACTTGTGGCATTCTGCAGGGTTCCATTCGCTCTCTACTGTTATTTAATGTGTATATGCAGCCCCTGGGGGAGATCGTGAGACGGTTCGGGGTGTGTTGTCACCAATATGCTGACGACACACAGATGTACCTCTCTTTTTCAATGGACCCAGGTCCTGCCATCTTGATACTTTCCCAGTGTCTGGAGGCCGTGGTAGATTGGATGAGGCAGAGCAGACTGAAGCTGAATCCAGATAAGATGGAGGTGATGGTAGTATGGAGGGCGAAGGAGGTGTCGGCTCCTCCTATGGGGGGGGTCTACCCTCCGGTTGCCCAGCAGGTACGGAGTCCGGGGTGATTTTGGATGCGGACCTCTGCCTGGATCGGCAGGTGGAGGTGGTGGCTAAAGTCACCTTCCGCCAGCTGTATCTGGTACAGAGGCTGCGCCCATACATCTCCAGACCCGACCCGGCCACTCTCATCCATGCCTTTGTTACCTCGAGGCTTGACTACTGGAACGTGCTCTACGTGGGGCTTCCCTTGATATTGGTTCAGAGGCTGCAGCTGGTGCAGAATGCGGTAGCCCATCTCCTTACGGAGACGGGTCGCTGTGAGCACATTACACCAGTGCTCCATTCTCTGCACTGGCTGCCTATAGCATACCAAGCCAAGTTCAAGGTGCTAGTATTGGTATGCAAAGCCCTATATGGTCTAGGCCCCTCTTATCTCGGGGACCGCCTCACCTCCCGTGACTCAGGATGGACCCTCCTATCCACTGGGGGTTCCTATCTGGAGGTACCCTGTGTAAGGCGGAGGGCAACCTGCATCCCCTCTAGGTTGACTTCTACGCATCAGGACATCAGTGATCGGCCCACGGTTGTGGAACTCCCTTCCGAAGGAAGCCCGCCTGGCCCCAGGTCTGCTCACCTTTTGGTGCACATGAAAGACTTGACTGTTCGCCCAGAACTTTGGAGGGGAGAGAGGGGTAAATGGGGGAGATTCATGGGGTGGGGAATTTGGGGAATTAGAGGGTAGGGTTAGGGTTGGGGGGTTTAAATTATTTTAAAAGTGATGCTGGTTTTAATGTATTTTATTGTTTTATTGTATTGTTAGCCACCCCAAGATGCCATGGGCATGAGGGTGGGGCATAAAAATTCCACAAAATAAATTTTTAAAAAATTAAAAAAATTAGACTGAAGATGATAGGCAGTTGTTGGACTGAGTGCTACCCCCAAAGTTGCAAACAGGGCCTTCCAAAACCAGGCTGTAAATTGTGTTCCCTGATCCTACATGACCTCCTGAGGCATCCCATGCAGATTGACTACATGTTGCAACACCAGGTCCACAGTTCGCTGTGCAGTATGAAGGCCTGGACAAGCAACAAAATGACAGTACTTTGTAATGTGGTCCACGACCATAAGGGTTGTGTAAACACCTGTGACTGGGGTAATTCCATGATAAAATCCAACCCCACCTTCTGCCAGGGCCCCTGGAGCATCAGAGCAAGTTGCAATAGGCCACACAGGCGTTGGTGGGGCACCTTAGTTCGGGCACAGGCGGCACAGCCCAGGACTTACTGCTGAACATCTTGCCTCATCATGGCCAACCAAAAGTGTCTGGCAATAAGGTCTAAAGTTTGACGCTGCCCTGGCTGCCCAGCCAAGGGGTCATTGTGATGGGCCCATAGGATGCTCTTTCATCCCTTTGTAGGGACTACAATGCGCCCCTCAACCAGGCCACCCCATCCAGCACCTTGTACCGCAGATTCCCCATTAAGGTGGGTTCCTCCCAGGTCATCCGCTGGAGTTGGGTCAGTGATACTGAGACCACAAACACCCTAGGGGCCAAGAGGCAATCACCTACTACTGAAGGGCCGACGTTGACTTCTATGCATCAGGACAGGGCATCCGCCAAGGTGTTCTGTGGTCCAGGCCGATACGTGATCTGGAAGTCAAAGCCTGTAAAGAACAGTACCCAACAGGTGTGTCTGAAGTTAGTAATGTGGGTGGTTTGCAAATATACCAAGTTATTATGATTCGTGATCACAGACACTTGAAACTGCATCCCCTCTAGGTAATGGCACCAGGCGGTAAAAGCAGCAGGAATAGCCAACAATTCCCTATCCAGGACAGTATAGTTCTTCTCTGCCCCAGAAAGTTGTCTGGAATAAAAAGCACAGGGCTTCAGGTCCTCCGCTCCCGGGGTCTTTTGTAGAAGACCGCTCCCAGGGCGGTACTGGATGCATCTGTCTCCACAATAAAGGCCCTGTTGGGGTCGGGGTGTCGTAACAACCATGCCTGCATAAAGGCTTTCTTCAAGGCCTCAAAGACCTGCAACTGTTCCTCCGCCCACACATAACTTTGATTCTTGCAGAGTAGGTGAGTAAGGGGTACTGTGGAATGTGCATACTGGGGAATGTACTGCCGATAATAATTGGCACTTCCCAAAAAGCATTGCAAAGACTTAATAGACCCCAAGGCAGGCCAATCCCATATAGCTTGGACCTTAGTCATATCCATACTAATCCCGAAACTAATTCTGGCAGAGTCGCTCAAAAACCAACCTCACATGGGTCACATGCTCTGCTTCCATTTGGTAAAATATAATGATGTCATCCAGGTAAACAATAACAAAAAGGTCCAGCAGGTCCCTAAAAATATCATTCATAAAATGTTGGAAGGTGACCAGAGCATTGGCCAGGCCGAAGGGCATCACGGAGTATTCAAAATGCCCATAGCACATTCTAAAAGCTGTCTTCCCCTCGTCCCCTGCTTGTATTCTCATTAAGTTATATACCCCCTGTAAATCTAGTTTGGTGAAAACTCGGGTGCCTTGAAGCCTGTCCAACAGCTCCAGAATGAAGGGCCAGGGGTATCTATTTTTAACTGTGATCGAGTTCAGTCCCCAATAACCAATACAGGGCTTTAATCCCCCATCTTTCTTTGACACAAAAAATAGGAGAGCACCTGCAGGGGATGAGGAGTGGCAAATGAAACCATTCTGAAAATTAGTCTCTGTATACTCCTGCAACACCTGTAATTCAGACTCTGAAAGTGTGTATATCTGCCCATGTGGAGGTTCAGTGTCTGGCAGAAGGTCAATAGGGTAATCATAGGGGCAATGAGGGGGAAGAATAGCCGCTGCTGGCTCACTGAACATGTCAGCGAACTGTGCATACTCCAGAGGTAACCCCCTCTCCTGCTCCACTGTGGGGAAACCAACTTCACTTGCACCAATCTGTACCCTGGAAAACCCTAAAGGGTGGGGCACAATACAGTGCACACGCTTGGAACTGCTAAACATCACTTGTTTCTTCTGACAGTCAATTCCTGGGTTATGGAGCTGCAACCAGGGCAACCCCAACACTACCAGAAACATGGGGGTGGCCACAATATCAAATTGGAGGTTTTCTACATGGCCCCTGAAAACACCCCACAATATGCAGGTGTTCCTAGTAACAGGGCCCGATATCAAGGGGGAACCATCAATGACATGTACCAGTTCTGGCTTGTCCTGCAATTGTGTAGGAACATGGTACCATACTGCCTACTGTTGATCTAGGAAGTTACCCGATGTTCCTCAATCAATAAGGGCCTACGCTACTATGGAAACTGCTGGGGAAAGAGACAGGGTTAGTGGAACACACACATGGGGACAGCGAAGCTCTGTTTGCATCACTGAGCTCACCAAACAGGGGTTCCACCGGGAACTTACCAGGAAACCCCCTGTCCCACCTGGTAAAGGACATTTCCCAATTCCTTACACAGGGGGGTTAGTTGGGGGCACCCTCTGGTAAAATGGTCTGACATCCCACAGCAGAAATAGAGGCATCCCTGTCGCCTATGCTCTTTCTCCTCTACTGTCAAAGGTCTCTGAGAGGCCCCCAACTGCATAGGTTCTGGCTCATCCGGGTGAGCTATGCTATTAGCTCCACCTACAGGGCCTATCGGTCTAACACTAGGGGTGCATCCCCACTCCTGCTTCCTCTCCCAATGCCTCTCAGACAGACGTTCCTCAATTTACATGGTGAGGGTAACTAATTTATTCCAAGAGTCCGGCACTATAGTTAAGGACAACTAGTCTTTTATCTCCTTGCATAACCCCTTCTGGTAATGTCCCCACAACACCTTGTCTGGCCAGGACAAGTCAAGGGTGAGCTGTTGGAATCTGGTTAAATATTCCAACAGCTGCCCCTTTCCCTGTTTCAAGCACAGGATAGACAACTAACCGTTCACCAGCCGGTAGGGGTAGGTGAGGAGGAAGGTGAACTCCTGCACAAACCCCCAATAATTCCCAAACACCACCTTCTTGCCTGTAAGCAGAGGCATAGCCCACTCTAGGGCCATTCCTTCTAGGGGATAATTACAAAAGAAACCTTCAATCTATCATTCCTATATGTCTGTGACTGCACGCTAAACACTAATTCGCACAGGGCTAGGAATTCCTGGAATTGCCTCGAATCTCCTGTGTACCTACCCACCTTAATGTCTTGAGGTTCACACACGGGCAAGCCTCTTGCATGTGGGGTGGGGGAAGTTACTACCGGGACTACAGGTGTGGCCTGGGGAATGGCTGCAACAGCTGCTGCCAATTGGTCCTGACACCCACGCACATCATGCAGTTTCAGGGCCATGGCCTGCATATCCCAAGTAAGTTCAGTCAACTCGCTTTCTTGGGGCCCAGCTTGGGCTGCGGGGAGGGGATACATTTTAGGGAACAGATGCTGGTGATACTGTGGGGAATATGGGATAGCAAGGGAAAACAGGACCGAAGGAGGGGGCCCACGATACAAGTACGCAAACCCTGCTCGCAGACACACACTAGTAGTCTTAAAGAAGCCCTCAGTATGGTGTATCTCTGTAGGGTCAATTGTATGCTAAAAGGCACCTGACCCAGCCACCATTCATCAGGGGGCTCACCAGAGATATCACACCCTGTATTATAGTGATCCTCCACACACACAGGACCCAGGAGAGGAAAAAAGTGAGAAGGGGTAGGGAACCCCCGACGGGAGTGGGGAGGGATTAGGACAACTACACACAGGAAGGCACAGAAGGTCAACAGCAAGGGGGACAGAAGCACACACCACTTAAACACAATCCCTCACCACACGCAGCACTCGTCACACAGGAACAGGAAAGGGGAAGGGATTCTAGCAAACCACTGGTTCTCCAAATACCAACGCACAGGCCAGATCACAGGAACCAAGAATCTCTGATCACCAGCAAGGAAAGAGCCCAATGGCCCTCCTTTTATATGCCTTGCTTCAGACCCAGTCCTCGCTTCAGCTGCAGACACTCAGAGCGTCGCAGCTGTCTCTCATCACGTAATCACTGGTCCAGCAGACTGCAAGCAGGGGAAGGCTCTACAGACACAGATACTAGGGTTGTGGGGAGCATGACATCATAGGCACTCCAAGCCACCCCCGCCCCCTCCTCTGCTGTCCTTGTGGGCCCCGCCCTCTCCGTACCCTGACAAATGCTACCTACTTATAGGAAGTAATGTCGAGGCTGGTGGCTTCCATTGGTGGGGTCATGGGTCTCTGGGCTGCCATTTTTTCAGTGCTGTACTCCCCTCTTATGCTGCCTAGGGGCCAAGAATTCCCTACATTCATGTGATGATGGGGGCAGGTTCTGAGCTGAGTTTAGGCCTGGACTTAGGGTTAGGCTCCCTAGGTCCAGGTCTTGGGCAGCATTTTCTGGGGGGCTTCAATCCTGGCTCCAGTGCTGCCTCGCTTCATTTTTTTTCTTTTCTCCCTGCACCGCCGAGGACTTTTGCCCACAGCAGAAGCCTGCTTCCTGGGTCCCCATTCCTCACCTGCCTCTGCCATCTGTCTGCTAGTAGTACTGCAGCTGCAGCTGCAGCAGCAGTGGACCCCAGGGCACCAATCGGACTGGAAGATAAAGCTGTTTGTTTACAAAAAACATCTCTCCATGTAAAGAAGGTTTCCTTGTAAAGAAGGTTCTTTGAGATGGATCCTAACATTCTCACAACTGGGTTGTGCATAGTATGCTCACCATATTCAAATAATAGAGCACATGATGGTCTCGAGCTCCTCTAGCATAAAAAGGACTCTCCCTCTCAGAACGACAGTTCCTTCCATCCCTTTCTAGGAATATAAGAAAAAAATATCATGTGGGGCTGGAAGGGTGAATGTTGTGAGAATCCTAGGATCCATCTCGAAGAACCTTCTTTACAAGGCAGCAACCTTCTGTTCTTCTTTGAGTGGCTCCTCACTAGGGCTGATGCGGCAGCAGCTTTTACCGTGCCGCGATTCCGTTCCGCCATTTTGGAACTGCCCGCGCCACACCGCGACTTTTCTGCGGATATTCCGCTAATTCCGCCGGAATTCTGCAAATCGCGGAATTGTGGAAAAATTGCAGAAAAATGGCAGAAATCACGGAAAACCGCTATTCCGCTATTTTTTGGCGCTGGCGGAATTGCGGAAATAGCGAAAATGTCATGTTTCCATGATTCCACTAAGTTGCAGAATTAAATAAGCGGAACCGCGGAATGAAACCGCGGAATGAAAGCCTCTGCCATGCCGTTCCACTAATTGCGGAAACACTGTTTCCGCCGGAAATAGCTACCGCTGTGATATTCTGCTACAGCCCTACTCCTCACAGGTGAGTGAGGATGAATGTTAGGTGGGCGCACGCACCCTCATTCACTGCATCATTCACACAGGGCTCCCCCACTCATGAACATGCAGTGTGGGGGCAGGGCTTGGATGGGGGGCGGGACTTGGGGCACTACTTGGCTTGGGGGAAGCATCCTGAGAAGGGCCTAGGGGTGCAAACTTCCTAAGTCCGTCCGGCCCTGGCTGGGTTCAACAAATCAATGTGAATAATTTTTCAGTGTACCAGTGCCATTCCTATGCTGGGAGGGAATGGGGGTGGGTTCCTTGGAGGGGGTTTCCTTTCTATGATTCTACTGGGGATAATCATTTCTTCCCCCACAAACAGTAGACTGTGCAGATCCATGGCCATCCATTCACAGGGTTTTGTAGGATGGTGGGTGTTTTTAATGCTTTTATTAAGCACCCACACTGCCTTTGTGCTTTTCCCAAAGTTATGGCTGGGGATTAATGCTGTTCCCATTCCATCAATTGCAACCATTTCTTCCCCCTACAGTAACCTCTGCAGTTCCATGGCCACCCATTTACAGTGTTTTTTAGAATGGGTTTTTGGTTTTGCCTTGATTAACTTTCTTCGATTCTAGTGGGGTTAATCATCCCGCCCCCCAAACACACAGACAGGGTTTTTTAGGATGGGTTTTCTTATTTATGCTTTTATAAAGCACCCTCAATGACTGGCTTCAACTGGAAATGTAACACTTCATATTTGCCTTTCCCCTATGTGCAAAACTTCCCTCCTTCTTGTGCTGCTCAAAGGTGAATAAGCAGGGCCTCCCTTGATATAGTTTTTGGAATGTCTTTGGATCACTTGGAATTGGCCACTGTGTGTAGCAGAGGAGTCACATCAAGGGTAAATGGCATGCCCCGACCTATAAGTTGTAGAACCTAAAGTTCCCACCATCAATTCTTCAAGCATGTGCTTCACCTTCCCTCTTCCATATTCATCAACCACAGAATACCCATAGAAGTCCCACAACAACTTACTCAACATTAACATGCCTTAACTCATGGGCTATAAGACATACCACCCTTTCTGCCTTATTTCTTTTCCTGTAGGCTGCATTCCTATTTCTTCTAGCCACCCAAGGCAGGTGAATCTCTTTGGAGAAATGCATTTCAAGTGTACATGGAGAGTGGAATTGTATACAATGGAGGAGTTGCAACAAGGATGAGTTCCCACACCGCCAGGCTTACCAAAACACACACCCACCCCATACACACACAACCCTTCCCTCACGTGCTCAACATCATCCCCTTCTTGTATTCCTTAAGCCAAGAAAACTCATGGAACATCCACCCCCCACTCATTAGCTCTCTCTTCCCGCCTACCCTCCCTCTTGCCCTAACACATCCCTCCCTTTATTTCAGACTTCCTAATGGACAGGTCCTGTTCAAAGTAGATTCCTGAGACCTCCAGGTCTCTTCAGAGGAATGCTGTCACATCACATAAAGAGAGGTTCATTGGGTGGAATGGACGAATGATTTGCATTGAGGGTGAATGCCCCTATCTTCCGGATTACCACAACCCCCTACCACCACACGCTCATATAGCACCCTTGCATTAACTGCCCTCTCCACAGCACTTTAACCCTCTCTTCCTGCCTGCCTTCCCCTGATGTAACACACCACTCCCTTTCTTTCCCACTGCTCTAAATACATGTTTGAAGTAACCTTCTGAGGCAAATGGGTAACTACGAATGAGCACTTTCAGTGTACAAGGACGAGTCACAGCCAGGGTGAGTGTTCCTACCTTCAGGATTACCCTCCCCAGCACTCCTGCATTCCCACCCCACCCAAAATTTAGCCCTCTCTTTCAGCCCGCCTTCCTCTGCTGTAACACATCTCCCCCTTTCTTTCCCACTGCCCTAACTACAGGTTAGGTTAAAAGGAGCCTTATGAGGCCAACAGATCTCTTCAGAGGAACACTTTCAGTGTAGGAGGAGAAGGGGTTGTTGGATGGAAATGACGATTTGCAGCCGGATGAGTTTCCCAACCTTCTGGATTTCACAACCCTCCCACACATGCACACACAGCACCCCTACATTAACCCCCCTTCAAACTTAAGCCCTTTCTCCCCCCCCCCACCTTCCCCTGCTGTAACACAACCCTCCCTTTCTTTCCCACTGTCCTAACTACAGGTCGGGTTCAAAGGAGCTTTCTGAGGCCAACGGGTCACTATGGAGGAACACTTTTGGTGTACGGAGATGAGTCACAGCCAGAGTGAGTGCCCCTACCTTCTGTATTACACACACACACACAACCACACACACACAACCTCACACACATTACCCCTGAATTAACTCCCCCCCAAACTTTAGCCCTCTCTTCCACCCTGCCTTCCCCTGCTGTAAAAAAACCCTTCCTCAGGGCTGGCCTTACTGCGGGGTGGACCGGGGCGGATGCCCAAGGCCCCACGGTTGGAGAGCCCCGTGGTTGTGGGCTTGGTTTGGGGCAGTGGTGGTTGTATTTAAAAAAATAATAATTAAAACAAAATTGGTCGGGACCACGACTGTTCCGGTCGGGTTGGGGGAGGGGGTTAGGGTCCTGGCCGCCGTGGGGCCAAGCCCCACCTCCAGCAGTGGAGGCAGCAAATCAGTGAGTCATCTCACTGACACACACTAGCTCGGCCCCTGCCTCTGGCCCCGCCCTGCCCATCGCAGAGACCACCTGACCTGACCTCCCCTCCAGCAGCAACGCTCTGAGCTTGCCACCGCCACATGTGCCTGGGATCTCTCCCCATATCCCACCAAGGCCAGGGAAGTCTTCAGCCTGAAGTCGCCGGCACAGGGATGGCGGGGCCCGGCCACTCCTGGCTCAGCCCCTCAGTCCTGGGGGCCCCGGCCACCCTCGGAGCTGTCCTGCTGGTGCTGGTGCCTTGCCTGCCTCAGCCAGACCAGACGCCATACCCATGGTAAGTGCCGCCCGGGGTAGCTGAGCTACCGCCGAGTCTGGAATTCCCCTACCTTTCCAGTGCCCCCTTTCCCCCTGCCTGCCGCCAACTCCATTGCCCGCTACCCACCCAGGATCCCCCTTGTCTTGCCCCACCCTGTGTCCCCTTCCCCCTGCCCACCCCAGGAACCCCCACCCCTACCCCACCCAGTGTTCCCTTGTGCTGCCTTTCCCCCACCAACTCCATTGCCCTAGTCCACCCCAGGATCCCCCTACCTCAGCCAGTGCCCCCTTGTCCTGCCTGCCCCCCACTGACTCCATTGCCCCTGCCCACCCCAGGATCCACCTATCCCACCCAGTGCCCCTTTGTCCTGCCTCCCCACCCCTCCAACTCCATTTCCCCTGCCC